>CM051842.1:16490011-16547511 GCA_028451465.1 Erethizon dorsatum | reverse complement strand
TTTTTGAGACAGGGTCTTACTAAATCATTGTTACCCATGCTGGGCTTGAACTTGCAATCTTCCTGCCTCAGCCTCCCAGAGTACTGGAATTACAGGCCTGTGCCACCACACCTGGCATATATACAATCTTTACTGTTCACATTATTTTTAATCTTGATGTTTAACTACCTTAATCTCTACTTACATAGTGTTTAAACCTTGGTGCATAAATAATTCAGACTGATGAATATGCTATTTGGTGTCATGCAATACCCACAGGATCTGAAAATCACTCTGGAGAGTTAACAGGGTGAAGGTATGTGTGCATAGGCTGGGACACTAATCTTAGGAAGGGAAGATAGCCAAGGGCAGAAGGGAAATGCATATGTATTAAATGCAGTAAGTGTAGATTTGGGATTGATGTTGGCTTCAGAGATTCTGGACTCATTTCTGGGCTCTTATTTCTGAATGTCAAGCCTCTGCTTATTTTTCTTCATTTTAATGAATGCATATGTTGAAGAATTAGAATGCCCTGGCAGTTTGAGATCCATTAATGCTCAACAAATGTTAGTCTATGACAACGATGATAATAGGCAAAGCCGTGGTCCAATGTAGATCAAGCCTTGAGGTGCAGCAAATATGTAAAAGGAGCATCTAAGGGAATGGCTTTTACACTTCCCAGACCAAAGGCTGAGCCACCGGCTAGGGTCTTGGGGATAAAGGCATAAGAACATTAGCCTTCACCTTGATATCTCAACCCTATGATATCTTCCCTTCTCATGAGCCTCTTGTTCTTATAGCTCATGCTACTGCTTTGAGGGTAGCTGTAACCAATGAAAAAGTTGGAACTATGCCTGAGCTGTAATTGGAGGTGATGGTAAGAGCTGTGTTATGAGCAAGTCTTGCCGAGGGCCTTGCTGTTCCACCACGGGCCACTGCCACCTTTTGGATGGAGGATAGAGCAGAGGTTGTGCCTGCTTAGATCCTGACATTAAGGCAGGCCTCCTGTAACACCCCTTCTCTGCTGTACTCTGGAGATGGATACAGCTACAGTATTCCGTGGGCTCTGAGCCTCTCTTGGGTTCTGTGTTCATTCGTGGGTAGTATACATTCCCTCTCCACTACATATCATGAATGTGTAGATGTCATATCCCAAGATGCTGAGTTATACTGTAGAGAAAAATTAACATTTTTTTTTTTGTGGGTACCGGGGGGTTGACCTCAGGACCTCGCGTGCCAGCAGGCACCCGTGCCGCTGAGTGATATCACCGGCCCCTTTTTCATATGTGAGTTCCGGGAGTCGAACTCGGGCCCTCGCGCTTGCCGGGCAGGCGCTTAAGCCACTGAACCATCTCACCGGCCCGAAAAATTAACATTTTTATTAATCCAAACCAAGTAGGTATTCTGACAAAATAGTAATGCGATAAATGACTATATAGTTAGTATAAACTGACCAATAAACAGACATTTATGGATTGCCTGCCACATGCAAAGTACTATACAACCAGTTATAAGAAATACAAGCATAAGATAGGCACTGCACTTAAAGCATTTTATTAGTAGACTGTTGCTGCACAACAAAGTGCCCTCGAGCAAGGCTGTAATCAAGGTGTCAGCCAGACTGCTATCACATTTGGGTGCTCAAGTGTGGAAGGATCAGCTTCCAAATTCTTTCGCAGACTCCTTTTCCTTTCAGGTTGTTGGACTAAGGCCTCAGCTGGCTTCCCTCAGAGTGAGCATGACAGTGAGAAAAAGTGAGACAATCTTTTGTGACCCAGTCTGGGAAATGACACCACATTGCTTTTGGTTGCACTTTATGTGTTAGAAGAGTCACTGGATTCAGCCCATACTCAAGGGAAGGGAACTACAGCACAAGTGAAAGCCAAGGGGCAGGGATCACTGGGTACCATCTTAGAAACTGCCTATCAGGGAGGGTCACTTTTTGGGAAAGAATTCATTAACTCAGTGTAGGAGCACCTAAGAGATGGGGAAATCTAAGAGCTGGGCTAGGGCTAGGGATGTAGCTGAGTGGTAGAGTAGTTGACTAGTTTTGGGCTTGATCTCCGGCATGGTAAAAACAACAACAACAACAACAAACACCAAGAGAAAGCAGAAAGATAGTGTCAAAGGCCGACTTTTATTTATTTATTTATTTATTTATTTATTTATTTATTTATTTATTTATTTATTGTCTTTTTGAGAAAGGGTTTCACTATGCAGTTTGGGCAGGCTTCGAACTTGCAGCGATCCTCCTGCCTCAGTGTTCCGAGTGCTGGGATTACAGGCGTGCTCAGCATGGATTACACCATGCTCAGCTCAAAGGTAGACTTTTATTTTATTTATTTGTTTGTTTGTTTATTTTTTGGTACCAGGAATTGAACTCAGGACCTTGAGCTTGCCAGGCAGGCACTGTGCACTGAGCTATATCCCCGGCCCAAGGTAGACTTTTAAATGACTGCTTATCATCACAACCATTTTCCAAGAAAAATCTATGAAGGCAAATTCTGTACCAGACACATTTTTTTTGGCTGCACTGGATTTAATGTTTATGTAAGATGCATGCATTAACCACTTAACAGTTTACCCCGAGCATCACTTGGACACATATTTGTTTTCATACTGACTATCCTAGGCGTTGCTTGGGCAGGAGTCATTTCAACCAGTAGATTCTTTTTTTTTTTTGGTACCAGGAATCGAACTCAGGACCCTGCGCTTGCCAGGCAGGCGCTTGTGCCACTGAGCTATATCCCTGGTCCCCAGTAGATTCTTGTATTGAGTAAACTGGATAAAATTGTTGTCTTTATATTTCCTGTTATATTATCTTATAAAAATTAATGAAAAAATACATAGGTTTTGGTCATTCTATATTTAAATAATTGGGCTGGTAAGTGGTTAAAGTGGGGCTGAGGATTTTGCTTAGTGGTAAAGTGCATGCTTAGCATGTGTGAGGCCCTGGGTTCCATCCCCAGAATCTAAATAAATATTAAAGCAATCCAGCCACTTAGAGAATCAACTGCAAAGTCTAAAATACCAGTATTTTCAGGGTATCAGGGTTAGCACCCTTTATCATCTAGAATTCTATGAAGTCATACGCTGTGTTCTCGCTGGGATTCTTCTGATGAGTCAATGTGATTTTTTTTTTTTTTGTGGGTACCGGGGGGTCGACCTCAGGACCTCGCGCGCCAGCAGGCGCCTGTGCCACTGAGAGATATCACCAGCCCCTTTTTCATATGTGGGTTCCGGGAGTCGAACTCGGGCCCTTGCGCTTGCTGGGCAGGCGCTTAAGCCGCTGAGCCATCTCACCAGCCCTTTTTGGTTTTTTTGAGACAGGGTTTCGCTATGTAGTCCAGGCTGGCCTTGAACTCACTATATAGACCAGGCTGACCTCAAACTCACAGCAATCCTCCTGCCTCAGCCTCCCAAGTGCTGGGATTACAGGAGTGTGCCGCCACACCCAGCTGAGCCAATGTGATTTTATCTCTTGGCAACCTGAAGGCTGCGGTGCATTACATTCCAGGATATATCAGTGACAACCCCCCCCAAAGACTCAAGGATTATCCAGGGGAGGTAATTGGTGGTAGTACTTCACCCAACTTAGCTATTTCAACACATGCACGCCTTCTCCACAATGACTAACGTGGAGGCTCTGTCACACACTTTCTTAGAAAAAAGGCTAGAGGCTTTTGAGACTGGTGGCCTAGGTGAAGCCACTGATAAATGCAAGCCCAACTGAATTTATATCCTCTTCTCTGGGATTTAGCAAAACCTTAGGAAGCTAGAAGTACTGTAAAAACTACTAAAGAAAGTAACTTTCTCTAGAAAGACATGCTCCCTTTAGGGTTCCTCTTTACAAGGGTGGCCAAGCAAGGATGACACTGAGTGATTCTGATTCTCAAATGAGGGGCTGCTTGCCGGAAGCAGTAAAAAGGTATTTGGTATTTTATGTCTCACACTTTCCATTATTATAAGAACAAGGGTTAATAAACCACGGCCTGAAGGCCAAATCTAATCTGCTGGTTTTGTCAATAAAGTTACAAACACAACCATACCCATCTGTGCCTGTACTTTCTATAGCTATAATCCTGAAGTTGAACAGCTGCAAAGGAGACTGCCTTGTCCTCAAAGCTGGAAATTTTACTATCTCACCCTTTACAGAAAAAGTCTGCCAACTCCTGCTGCAGAGGGTTCAAAAGACATATATACCAGCTGGGCACAGTAGCATGCGCCTGCACTCCCCCCTGCTTGAGAGGCTGAGGTGGGAGGATCACATGAACCCATGAGTTCGAGACCAGCCTGTGCAACAAGTGAGACTACATCTCAAAACAAAAGGAAATAAACAACTCCCTCCCCTGAACGAAAGATACACATTTTATCCTTACAACAATCCCATGAGTTACACAGAAGAACCAAGTACTCATGAGGACGCCAGATGAGAGAGGCTTTCTGCAAGGTCACACATCTAGTTTATGTTTCTTTCTCTAAATTCTGTTTGTGAAGGGACACAAAGAAAAGTTGTTATTCTATTCACCAGCCTGCATAATCTATCTTTAAAAATGGTAAAGGTCAGCTGGGCCTAGTGGTGCATGCTTGTAATCCCAACACTTTGGAAGGCTGAAGCAGGAGGACTGTAAGTTCCAGCCCAGCCAGAGCAACTTGGTGAGACCCTGTCTCAAAAATTAAAGGAGTTGGGGATGTAGCTCAGTGCAAAGGCTCTGGGTTTAATTCCTAGTATGCCACCAGCATGCGTGCATACACACACACACACACACACACACACACACACACAGTCTCAGCACACTCATCTTTGGTTCAGGCAACTGAGCCTTCACAATTTCATTAGTGCTGACACAGGATGCTAGAATAAACATATTCATCTTTTGTGTATATGTGTAAAATGTTGATGCTAGGCTACGTAAGACAAGATGTTCTACTTTATGTGTTTAAATTTGGTTTAATAAAAACCAGAATCTCTATTTTAGGTTGTTTTTTGGCTTTTCTTAGATGAAGGTTAAATAACATTGGAGATGATGGAAAGGGCACATTAGGAAATGTCCAGATATTTTTCAAAGAAATGTGGAATGCGTGCGGTAAAACTTAAGAAAAACCTTTATCTGCTATTTAGAAAAAAAAGGAGGAGCTTCTACCAAGGCATTCTTTTGAAGGAATCTATTATTAGTACCTAGAGAAACTGACCAACCTCATTTGTTTAATATCCATATTTTTAGCTGCCAAGAAAGAATGCCCACACTGCTCTGCATTTTTACCGTCATGATCCTCAGTGTATACAAGTGTCGAGCTCTGGACTAACATACGGCTAAAAATTTGTAGACTCAATAAATATCAATTGAAAAAAATAAAATAAATATCAATTGATAGGGCATTAATCTATCCTCATCTCTACTACCAAATGACCATATTCTTCACAAACAATGTGTTTGGTTTCTCTACTAGTTTATTCAACAAATATTTATTGAGTACTGACTAGGTATCATGTACAATTTTGGATAGGATGTGGGGCGAGTTTAAGAAAACAGCATGCCTGCTGTATTTCAGGAGCACAGTTTAGCATTTTAACTGCAAAGAAAAACATACAGATGAATATACTAAGATTTGATGCCCACACAGAAGGAAGAATTATTAATTCATTCAACAAATATTTACTGAGTGCCTACTATGTACCAGAAACTACTCTAAGTCCTGGGGATGGACAAAACAGACAAAACTGCCTGCCTTCATGAGGCTTAGGGCTTGATATTACTTCAGATGTGATTAACATAAAGACAAAGATTCATTAAAAATAATACAAAGGAACATAACTCTTTAAAAGAAAGGCAGTCCAGAAGTCTGTGTCACTTTTATTATTACTGCACTACAGCTAACACCATAATGCAATTATTTTGAACACAGAGTACAGGTTATTTATGTAATTTTAAAATCTACATAAATTATGAGGAAATAAAGCAGGCTTGAAATATAGTTACTGCTACCCTCAAAACAGACCATCTATCGGTCCTGAGTTTTAAAATATGGTTTGCTCCAAAATACACCAGACACAATATATACAGCTACTATCTGTCCTACAGTCATGGTAGGCGTCGCTTTCATTCGCAAGCAAAGCCAGTGGGGGGAGGGGCTTGAGATGAAGACAGGATAAATTCCACTTGTGCTATTAAAAAAAAAAGGTAGAATAGTGAACCCAGTAGTTGAAAAGTGAAGATAAAAAGAAGAAAACAGTAATCTTGCTATAGAAACCAGAGAATTATGTTCTTGCTCCCCCCCCTTTTTTTTTTTTGCTTTCACACTGTACAAACTCTAGCACCCTGAACAACTCACTCTCCTGCTATTTCCAGCACTTTAAAGAAACTTTTCAACATTTCTGCTTGACACATTTTTTCAACAGGGAGGTGAAGACAATAAGTAAACAGGGAGTGAAGGGCTATTTAGAGAGCTGGTCAGTCACAGTAATAATAAAGAGAAAAACCTCCACCCGAACAGAACAGCCGTCCTATGTGCGGCAGCCACAGACGGCACATGACCTCTGACAAACAGTTTTCAGAGTAATTTTAATGCTACTCTGGATTTAACTTGACTAACTGGTAGCAATTGAGCACATCTTTTTTTTTTTTCTTTCTTTTTTTGTGGCAGCAGTTATCTAAAATGCTACAATAACAGCATCAAAAGTAGAATGGTGGAAGATTGGTTTTCCATTGTGCTGCTGAACTGGCATAATGCCCACTTTAAAAGCAATTCGCTGCTCATCACTGAAATCTGGCAGACACGACACTAAATGCCTTGAGGAAAAAAAAAAGGACTTGAGAAGGGGGAACCCACTCCAACCACCATATAGAGGGGGAAAAAGTGCCACAGATGAGGAATCTGGGTGAGAAGAGAAAATTGCCAAATAAAAAGTTTAGCATCACATGTAGACTCCCAACAGGCTGTACTTAATTTGCTAGAAGAAGATTTTGTCTGCAGGTCTGCATTAGTAAGAGCGGAACAAAACAAAAACAAAATATATATTTATGTCTGTCTATTGTTCTGATGAAGCAAAAACTAGCGAGTTCCATCAATCATTTGTCAAGCATGTCTTCCTCGTTTTATTTACCACCAAATATAATAAGTAAATATGTGATAATAAAACTCTTCTTTTTACATGGACATATACAATTTTTCCTCCTGCTAAATACAGGTAATGATTTAGGAAGCTTTCAAAATGTCTTTTTACTGTCAATAAAACTAATTCTATTCCCATTTTCATGTAAAAAAAAAAGGCTTTACAAATGAAAATTCAAATTAAAATTCTGATTATAGTGTAGTGTGACAACACCTGTATTAATAATTTTACTGTCAGCTAGCTTGTAGTGTTTAACAATAGCTCAAAGTAGAAAAGTAATTGGAATTTGTCTGTAACATGCCAGATGATGGCATTGGGAGCTTTGCTATGCTACAGCAAATTTGGTTTGATGGCAAAATAACCTCAGGAAGATTTCTACAAATCAAAGGTTATAGGGGTGGAGAGGGAAAGGTCTCTCAGATATGGAGCCCCTTCCTGGGTTTGAGGAATCTAAGAGTTTGCATCTGCTAAGTAAAGACTGTTCTGATCTTGACTTGTGCTTCTGGCCCATCATTTACCTGCAGACTCAAACAGCGCAGATGCAATTTAGTTTTTTCAGAGTTACTCCAGAAAAACAAAGACCAGGTAAATAAACAACAATAACAACAACACCCTGTTTTTCTAAAACAAGCCAATGATTTAATTTAGCTATAAACCTGACAGAATGGGTGGGTGGGGGATACATCAAGGAAAGGGAAGCCTCCTTGGGCACTGAAAAGCAGCAAGGTGGGGCAGGCGAGGCCCCGCTGACAATAAGCAACAGGGTACATACAGTTTCTCAAAGGCTGCAGAGTCAGATGCGCTAGGGATGCTTATGGTATTCATTCATTTTCAATAAGCACTGATGAATAGTATAGGTACCCACACAGATGCCTAAGATTTGCTATTTATCAAAGGATTAAGAGAAAACTCACACATCCCACTTATACTTTTACTGAAGCAATATGGAGAAAAAAATATTTAAAGCAGCATTCTGCTGTCAACTTGAATCTTTCAAAACTTATAAACACATGCTAATCTCTGCACACAACTTGCCTTACTCTAGTCTACAAGTGAAAAGCCCATCTTTTTCATTATCCTAAAGATGAAAAAAAAAAGCCCCATACAAAAGAAAAACAGAATGACAGTGATGTTTTAGTTTACACTAGATATGGCAACACACACAAACTGTCAAAACTATGGAATGAAAAAAGCTGTTATCAAGCAACTGTCAAGAGAGTCCTCTGAGATTTGGAAATCTTGTGTTTATTGTAACTACTGCACATTACACAAAGAAAGTAACATCCCTCGCCTTGCTCTTGCTGCTAAATATCATGCAAGAAACACAAGCTTTTCCCTTAGTATTTAAGATTAATTTTTCTTCCCTGGGTGTAATTCTGTTTTGCAGAGCTGCTCTCCTCCTCCTCTGTTTTCTATAGTATGGTCAAAATTCAGAGAGAAATTCGAGGTTACATCAAACATTACTTCATTTCAGAAACCATCACCACCTCATTTCATGTTAACTGGCTGTCTATCCCATGAGTGGAATCTGTTAACATCAAAATGCATAGTCGTCACCTGAATGATTTTCCTGACTTAATTCTACAAAGAGAAGCATAGAGTTGAAAAGGCATAGACACTTACCATAAAATGATTTTAATTCATGAATCTCCCTATTAATGGATAGAACAGAGAAATCCGGATCTCTAAAGGAAAATTACCATCTTGTAAGAGGGAGAAATGGAAAAACACGGGATCCTAACCTTTTCCAAAGTACATGACCACTAGCGATGTGTAGGTCATTTCCTATCCCAAATTCAAGGGGCAAAATGTCCCTTGTAATTAATCCCACCCAACTCTTGTACACTTTCATTGTACTTGCCAAAGTGGCCTTTTCAGTCAAACATAGAGCAAGCACTACTCCTGGTCTGACTCCTAATTCCTGCTCCGAGGCTCATGTGGTCTGGCTAAGCCAATTATAGGGCAGCACCTCATCAGCAATGGCAGCAGCTACCCCTTGATTAATGTAGTGAAAGCACTTCTTATGTGTTCTCATTTCTGTTTTTCATGTTTCCTTTAGATGCAGAATATGTGCTGACATTTCTCAGGTTGGGGAAAAAGACAGCAGAACCCTTCACAAGCATAATTGCCTGAATTCAGATGAACTGTGGGTCAAATCAAATCACAAAACATATTTTTATAAAAAAAGCTGTTAGCAACACATGGGCTGACATGTAGAACAATAGTCCTAATTCTGAACCAAAGAGATTCCACTGAATTTACTTCTGCACATTTTGCTGGCATCTTTCTCTGTAGAAGAATAACCAGCACACTACTGATGGATGTGTTGGCTGTCTCAGTGATGTAGAAAAGTAATCAACATGTCTTCAGTGGATCTTGGCTCTAAATAGGTTATAATGGTTACCCAATGCTTAGAACATACTTATTTTAGGTTTCAGTGACCTGGTATGACTCAGTCAGCAATAGAATAGGTCAAATTTTAACGTAAGGTGAAAACAGTTTAATGGTGATGTCAGTTTTATAAAAATGAAGATGACTGCCTAGCAAAGAAAATCTAAGTTCTAAAACACTTACATAATCTTTTGTGATTTTTAGTAATCTGTTAATTATTATTAGTTATTAATAGACAGAAAAAGAGAAACACTGTCATGTTTTATTAGTTGCATTCCTTAATCCTTATTTTAGGGTTTAAGGTTAATGCAATGACAATCATGTTTTATGCCATCATCTTAATACCAACCAGTTCTCTGCTAATGATAGTTTATTTGAAGTAAACAGTTAAAAATGTCCCCCTTGCTAAAGACATTTTGGCAAGTTTTATGTGGAAAGAAGAGCTGTATGTTGGTGATGTTATGACAACTGGTTCATTAAAATAGTTTGGGCATATTTATAACAAAGTTGGGGGCATCGCTTTTATTTGTTTATACAATTTACAAACCATTAGCATTGTAGTTAAGTTTAAAATGTGCTCTAGAGTCAGACCATTTGGGTTCAAATCCTGCCTTTGCCATTAATTTGTTTTACCTTGAGCAGTTGTATTAACCTTTCTGTATCTCTAGCTCATCTGACGTGTAGAGATTAACAACAGTAGCAATTTCATAGGGTTGGTCCGAGAATTTAAATGTTAAAACACAGAACATGCTTAAAATAGTGTCTACTGCTTAGTGTTTAATAAATGTTAACTCTTACTATTACTACACCTATTATTTTATTAGTTTGAATTATGGGTCTCACCTAGAATCTAACCAAAAAGGAAAAAAAAAAGGCACAAAGAAGTATTTCCCATCAGATTTGACTTGGGTAGAATATGAATAAAGTACACTGTAAACTTCCTGTACAAATTATTTTGAGGCCTTTGGATTTCATCAATGTTCAAATGATAGTATAAACAGCCTACAATAAAAACTCTGATTTCTGGTTAAAGATGGCACACTAAATACACATATTTAGTTCTATAAATGCCTAAATCTCACTAAAATCACAGTAAGGAATTTTTAAAAAAATAAAAAGCAAAAATAAACTCCGAGGGGGAAGTGCAGGTACCAGCAGCAAATGCTAGAAAGTAGAAAGATTAAGAGATAACTTACCTAACGTATCTTAGCAGAATTCTAATCCGGCAGTGGGGAGAGTTGAAAGGAGGCCTGGTTCATCCCATAGAACTCCTCAGAGTTCATGAATTGGTGTCCCAAGCTATCTCTGGCAATATGGGTAAAGCCCGGGTCGGAAGTACAAGGAGTGGTCGAAAAGTAAAGTGAATGTTTAAAAAAAAATGTTTAAAAACTCTTATTATACTAAAGGACATGTTGCCCAGAATGATGAGATAAGCGTGTACAAAGTGAGGGAGGGTATTTTGAGAGAGAAAATAGCAATGTGTCTTTTACTGTAATGGATTTTTTAAATTTAAACATTCACCATATTTTTAAAATCATACTGCATATGTTTAAGAAACAGACCCCAGATCCTCTCGTTCACCTTGGGAGAAGGCTTATCCTGGGAGGGTGTCTGACCTGAGGGGTCACCAGGCACACTGTGCTAAGACTATCTCTGTACAACTGAGCCCCCTTCCCCCAGTGGGTAGCAACTGCCTTCTCCTCTTGGGGAGGAGACTAGAAGATCTTCTCTGGGGAGTTAGACCAGCCTATTAGAAAAGACCTCTAGTTACTGTCAGATGACATCCATGAAACAAGAACACTTCTGGAACAAGAAAAAGTTCTTAGGAATTAAAGGTATTAATAATAGAAATAGAAAACATAGTTGGAAATGGTGGTGAGGAAATCAAAGAAGAAATTCACGGGCCGGTGAGATAGCTCAGCAGCATAAGTGCCTGCCTGGCAAGCGCGAGGTCCTGAGTTCGACTCCCGGAACCCAAATAAAGGAAAAAAAGGGCCGGTGATATCGCTCAGTGGCACAAACGCCTGCTGGCGCACGAGGTCCTGAGGTTGACTCCCGGTACCCACCAAAAAAAGAAAAAAAAAAAAGAAGAAATTCAAGAAAAATTTCCAGAACCACAGGGCTTTCTAAGTAGAAAGAGCCCATCAAGTAGGCAGCATAATGAATGAAAATTATCCCAATCAAGACCCACAACATGAATGTGTTCACACATTGGGTACAAAGGAGATTCTCTAAGTTTCTAAAAAGAAAAACAAACAAACAAAAAAACAACAAAACAACAACAACGCAAGAAGGTCACATACTGAAAGGATTAGGAACCACAAAGGATTTCAAATTCTCAATAGCAACACAGGAAAAAAAACGACAGTAGAACAATATTTCCAAAAGTATGAGGAACACTGAGTTCCAGCCTAGAATGCTATATCTAACTACTGATTAAGTGAGAGGGTGGGTTGAGGACAATTTAAGACAAGAAAAGCCTCAAAAATTTTATTTGCCACATACTCTTTCTCAGGAAGCTACTGGAAGATGTCTTTTTCCTCTCCCCAAAAGGAGGGTGGCAAACAAAAAAGACAGAATCTAGGACACAAAGACTCTGAAATAAGTGATATAGGAAGGCCAGGATAACAGCTGTGCCTCCGGCCATGAGGGACACCTGCCCAGAATATCCAAGATGTGCGGAATGGGTTAAGGGCAGGTTTAGAAAAGCAGGGAAAGAACTGGTGCCTATCAATATTGGCTGCTAATCTGCCAGAATCAGGTGATACCTGTCTGAGGAGCAAGGTGGTAGTGTTGGTGGTGGGGTGCAGGTGGGGAGCTAAAGCTGCCTCTCCCATTGTAGGACACTGTACTCAGTGCCTGTTATTTAGAGATAAGGAGAAGAATACCAGAATTATGTACAGGTATAACTGATAAAAATATTCTTAAAAAATCAACCTCTTTTCTTTTCTTTTTTAAAGCACCCATTTTTTTTTCTCCACTTCCATGTCTGTCTAGGAATGTCTGGGCAACTTTATTAGTTCGTAAAAGTGACAGAAACAGCTTGGCTATCTGGAACCCTTGGGGTTGCTGAGTTTGTAGAGAGGCTGGAGTTTATTATGTGAATTATGAGAACATTTATTATCTATTTACTTATTTATTTTGTGATGCTGGGGATCTAACCCAGGGCCTTGGAGCATGCTAAGCAGGCACTCTACCAACAAGATATACTTCCAGCCCAATTGTGAGAACCTCTAAAGGAAACGTTTCCAAAATCTATATATTACAGAGTGCTGAACTCTTTTTGAAAGTTGGAAGTGTCCATTATAAACACTTTATTGTAATGACCTAATGCTGTGGCTATAATCCCCAATGCTGGCTCACTTTGTGGAGTCAGTGACTTCCACAAATGGCCAAAGGATGCCCTTCTGGCTGTTTAACTTTCTAGGGCAAGGTTGCTGACAGTGTTTTATACCAAGGACCCCTTTGGCAGTGCCATGGACCCCATCTCAGAAAGTTCACGCATTCATTTTACTACTAGGGATCAAACTCCAGGGTCTTCCGCATGCTTGGCAAACAGACTACCATTGAGCTACATCCCCAGGCCCTCAGAGTGTTTTTAAATAGGTAAAATACATAGGATTGTAAAGTCAAGCAATTATACTAAAATAAATTTATCATAATATTTAAAGAACACAGTTGTAGTACAGTAATACAGTGGTACCTCAGTTCATGAATGTAATTCATTCCATGATTCTGGAAAAGATGGCCATATTCACGTTTGTGTGGGGGACGGCCTCGGTTGTGTTCATCAACCAATGCAGAGTTCGCAAACAAAAGCAAAATTTTTCCAAACACTTCTGTTTATGAACCAAATTGTTTGCAAACAAGCGTTCATTAACTGAGGTACCACTGTATGTTCTTACTAAGGCATTACAGATGCCTCCATTCATATCTGAAGGGAGTGCTAATTCCTAGTTAGAGATTAGTGAAAATAAAAATGTAATGTTTTTCCCATTCTGGTTCATGGATCCCCTAGTTCTAGTGTAGCGGTTCTCTGAGTATGGGCCAGGGTCTCTGGGGAGTCGCTGAGACCCCTTTCAGGGGCTCTAAAGGTCAAAACTTCTTCAAACTTATATTGGGACATTATTGGCCCTGCCCTTTTCACTCTCATTCTCTCATGAGCCTACAGTGGAGCTTCTGGGAATAAATGATGTGCGCTGCTGTCACAAACCGAATGCAGAAACAACAGTGAGAGAAATCGGGTGTCTTCGGTTAAGCCAGAGATAAGAGATCTGCAAAAATGTAAAGCAGTGCTGGTCTTCTCACTTTTCTTTTGTTTTGGAAATATGTTTTTTTTTTTTAAATAGGCTTTTAAGCTAACATGTAATGAGTTTATTATTAAAGTAAATTTAATAAATCTCTGTGCTACAGCAATACCACACGCTGCCTTTCTATAAAATCAGTTATGCAAAGTACCACGAGGCTGCTTTCCTCATGCCCAGAAAAGTCATAGCTACATTTATTGTAACTAGTGTCCTTTGATTTGACAAAATACTATCTAGGATGTCCTCAGCACTGGCATAGTGGCCCTAAGCCCCTCCTCACCAGCTCACCCTCACACAGACTTCCCTAGCTCTGAGAGGGCATTTCTCTACCTGCTGGCATTGCAGACCAGTATTCTTTATTGGGTGGCTGTCCTGTGTTCACGGTAGACATACTCATCTAGAGGCCAAAAGCAGCCTCCTGTCACCCCCAACTGTGACAATGAAATGTCTCCAGGCTTTGCCAAATGTCCCCTGGAAGATAAAGTCATCCTGGTTGAGAACCCCAGACCACTATGTACTTACATAAGATGACCATCCCCTCTGTTAGAAAAGCTCACTTTTCATGTGTGCCCAATAACCATCAGGACTCTTCTTTGGGGTGAGGAATTTTTTTTCTGTCATGCAACTGATAGATGACTACTTTTGTTTTTGTTTCTGTTTTTTTGAGACAGGGTCTCACTGTGTAGATCAGGCTGGCCTTGAACTCATGGTGATCCTCCTGCTTCAGCCTCCTAAGTGCTGGGATTCAGGCGTGCACCACCACGCCTGGCTAGGTGACTACGTTTTTAAAATGCAATTACCACCGTCCTGGGTGGGTGGGGATTTAATAGGAAAAAAGAAAACCAGAATGAGAGCGCACAATAAGCTACTCAAGACAATCTTGCTCTAGGAAAGAACTGTTCAAACGCCAAATTTATGATGTCTCTGCTCTAAAAACAGGAGAACTGGAGGCATTTCCCCAGGGGAGGGGACAGTAACCTCACTTGAGGAGGGGAATCTAATGAGGGAGACTGGACACACAGGTTTGCTTTTGGTTAGTGACGGCAGCCAATACAATGCAGATGATTGGCCAAGAAAGATGGTGGCTCTAACGGAGGACTCCTGACCATGGGAAGAGTTCGTGAAGAAGGCAGTTGAGAACAGTGAGAAGGAAGAGCCTGCCTTTCAATTTGGAGAATGACTATATTATAGGTGAGTGGAAGAGGCAGGAGGGAGAGCAGCTTACTACAGGCTCCACACTCAGGACTCGGGTAACTCCAGGAAGAGGGAGGACCCACTGCAGAAATACCACGACAAAGGCCAAGAAAGGACCCTGAAGACTGGAGTTGTTTTGGTATAAACACAGCCTACAGCCAGTGGGGGACAGCCCAGGAGGCCCAGACCCAGGTACGAAACTTGGAAGAAGTTTCTTACTATGGTTACAGATTCCACCCCACACTTTCTTCAGGCAAAGTTTAACTGTCTTTGTCTAGGGTCCCTTCTCTAACATCCAGGCCAGAATTGGCTGATGGAAGGAAAACAAATCAGGATCTGAACGCCTAGTCTACTAGTGCTAACTAGTTATCACTAGGCAAGCTAACTGTTGATGAAAAAAGTGGAATTCATCCTGTAAGTCTGCTGGCTTTTATAGATTCCTAGGTATTATGATATAGATCTAAAATGTGCTCCCATAAGTCTCATGTATTCAGAGCTGGGGCTTTTGGAAGGTGATTGGATCATGAGGCACTATACTCAACAGTGAATTTACTTATTGATGAGTTCACAGCTGAATGTGCTGTTAGAAAGTGGGGCTTGGTTGGAGGTGCATCACTGGGGGCATGACCTGAAAGCGTATACAGTATTCTTGTCCCCAGCTCCTACCTTTTTCCTCTCCCTCTCTACTTCCTGGCTGCCACGAAGTGAGCGCTCTTCTCTACCATGCCCTCCCGCTGTGCCATTTCTGCCTTGGAGCCAGCCAAGTAAGGACTGAACCCACTGGAACTGTGAGCCAAATAAACTTCTCCTCCTGTTGTGTCAGGCATTTTGTCCTAGCAAGAGGAAAAATCTGACCAACTCACTTGGCTTCTCAGGAATGATTATTTGTAAAACCTTATCTTGTCAGAACTAAGGTAGAAGAGGATTTATCCAGAACATGGTTAGATGAACAGAGTAATCTGTAACCTCGTGACAGCCAGGTCTGTATAAAACCTTCACTGGACTGTTGGTCTCCTTCCTCATCTATTAATAAGCCCCTAGCAATTACTTTGTACAAGGCAATGCTGCCAGCCTTCCCCAGGGATTAAATTTGGGATGGAAAATAAAGAGAGCTGCAGAGTGAGCATATTCTGTTCCATATGTGGCCCTAGTAAGCATAGAAGTCCCTCTCCTTCAAGAAAAAGGGGGGGGGCGGTGAGATGGCTCAGCGGCATAAGCGCCTGCCTTGCAAGCGCGAGGACCCGAGTTCGACTCCCGGAACCCACATACGAAAAAGGGGCCGGTGATATCGCTCAGCGGCATGGGTGCCTGTTGGCGCGCGAGGTCCTGAGGTCGACCCCCGGTACCCACAAAAAAAAAAAAAAAAAAAGAAAAAGGGGGAACAAGCTGATGTGCACACAGAAGCTGAGGTGGGAGATGGCAACGAGGCCAGGTGGCTTCCCTGGCCCTGAGTTCTGAGAATCTCTGGATCTTCACAATGAGCTTCTCTCATGGTGGTTCCTGACATGTCTAACTAAAAGTCCACACACAGTGGTATCCAACAAGACCAGGTGCTCAGAAAGAGGTGGGATAGGAGGGCAGAAGAGATCAGAAAAGTCACCAGAAGTCTCACTGTAGACATGATACATGCTCATAAATACCCCTTAAGCTTTTTTTTCCTTATGTTCTTCCAAAACAACCTTTAATGTCTAGGTACTTTAAAAAACCCTCCACAGTGGATTTCCTTTTTTATGAAATCTCTCATTACCTGTCAAATGCTGAAAAACGTGTTGGTCTGCATACTAGAGTAGTAAGTTAATACTATGGAGAGGGAGATGAATTCATCTTTTACATTCTGTAAGTCATATTAGTAAAAGTTTATAGTGATAAAATTTTTGATTTACTTACAATGATAGTGCTTACCTTATGACTAGTAAATGTAAAACCAGCCTATTCTCACACTGATTAAATGAGTATCTGCCTCGTGTATGTGTTTGGAGGGATGAAGATAGATTCACAGGTGCTTGGTGGGGGGAAGCTGGTAGCACTGCCAAGATGGCTTTAATAGCTTGTAAAAGTTAATGTGAGGCAAAGAATACTCTCAAAACTTGCTCATACTGTGTTTTTTTTTTTTGGGGGGGACACTAGCTATATGTCACTCACTGTAGTATCTCATTGGAAATAATAAAACTACCAAGCTGAATACACTTTAGTAGTTTGCATATGTTTGGTTATCAAAAGAAGCCAAACCCCTTTTTGTAGTTTCAACAAGTAGCAGGTAAGAAACGGACACCTCGGCTTCATTCACTTGCACCCAAGAACATGGCAGTCTGCGCTATAAATGTGGCAGGTGTGAAAGGCATCCCTGGCTTCACAGGCTTCAGAGCAAACGCAGGCCCTCCCAGCGGTGGGGTATCACAATGGAGAAGGCTTACATTAAGATAGAATTGACTACTCAATATTTCCCTGCATTAACCCTTTCTAAACGGTGCTTGTTTGATCCTCTGTCCATGACCAGGAAAAAAGTGTCTTGAAATCAGAGGACAGCTGTTGAAGCTCAGGAACCTCACGGACTAACTTACGTATTGCATTTATCAGTCTGTGTGCTGATGGTACCTCAGATGTATGTGTCACATTAGCCATAGATAAAAATGATAAAACCTCTATGTATTTTTATTTTTAAAAATCTAAAACAAAGACCCTAAGATTTACTAATATTTACGGGTGGGGTGAATGCTGAGTGTTGGAAGTATGAGTTTGGAAGTATCCTTTTCTCCTCTTGTACTTTTCATTCAGTTGCAGGGACAAGGGTTTGACAGAGGGGTCCTCAGAGGCTGGTTCACTTTCAGCACAGAGGGACATAATAAAGTTTCTGCTTGTCTAGTTAAGTGGCATTAACCAAATCAAATTTGTTTGGAATTAAATTAAACCTCTCAAAATGAACCGTTACAAAAAAAATTTTTTTGGGGGGAGCCTGGACTGAACATAGTATGCAAATATTTAAAAAATACTGCTTCTCACTCATATCCACTTAGGAATGCATTTTTTGTGTATGACCCATCAGCTACCTTATACAGGAAGAGTATAATAGTGCTCTTTCAAACTACCTGTAAGTATGAAAGATTTTAGTAAAAAAGAAAACAAATGATAGGGTATTGGAATAGTGTGGGTCTGGAAGAGCCCCCAAAGGCCCCCAAAGGCCCCAGGTGTTAGCGGTTTGGTCCCCAGCTTGGCACTATTGGGGGACGATGAAAACTTTAGGAGGCAGAACCTATTGGAGGTCTTAGGTCACTGGGGGCATGCCCCCAAAGATGACTGCGGAACTCCAGCCCCTCGCTCTTTTCTGGTGAACATCCCCCCATGAAGTGAGTGGTTGCTCCATGACATGCTCCTGCCATGATGGGCTGCCTTGCCACAGACCCGAAAGCAAAGGGGCCAAGTAACGAGGAATGAAAACTCTGAAACTGTAAGATTAAATAAACCCTTTCTCTTTACAAGCAGATTTATCTCGTGTTTTAGTACACTTATGGAAAGATGACCAATGCAGTTATGAGATTTCAAAAATTCTGAGAACCGTCCGAAGCACAAAATAGCATGGCACTCCGGTTCACTTTCTCCCTTCAGGGATGGATTTGGTCATTAGAAGTGTATCTCTGGGGGTTAGGGGTTTGCCTGTTTTCTCGTCTCTGACTTGAGACTAGTCTTACCTTGCCTTCCTCTTCATTAACACACTCTGTTACAAGTGGGAGATAAAGCACTTTGCCACTTGAGCAGAATTAAGAATCCTGTTTCTATGCAGGCCTCCACTCTATCATTAAGATTATGGACTCTCGGAGAACAAAGGTACTGTCTTATTTGTCTCTTGGAACAAGGTATGGCATAGAGAAGATGTACAATACATGTTTAATAAAATTGAATAATGGAGCAAAGTATGATGAACCTAAAACATTGCTAGATGACTGGAGAGAGAGCAATGGAGTTCAATACAAAAGAGGTTTCCAATAAATTGGATTTCTCTTATATCCAATACTTAATGTGATGCCATATCCTAAATATACCACTGCACCTTTTATTAGTACCTCATCTTTTACAAAGTAAAATGCAGTTTGCTGAGAACAGATGAAGGGAACTGTGTATTTTGGTTACTGCGGCAAGATGGTTAATGGAAAGGCAATTGCTATGGTTTGAACGTGGTTCTTCCTCTCCAAAACTCATGCTGAATTTGGTTCCTTAGGTGACAATGTTGAGGGCTGAGGTGTCTGAGCATGAGAGCAGTGCCCCCATGAAGGGATTAATGCTGCTCTTGCAGGACTAGGTTAATTCCGAGGAGTTGGGGAGTTCTCACCCTTGGGGCAGTGGGTAAGTTACTACAAGAGCAGGCTGTTACCAAGTGAGGATGCTCCTCATGTTTGCTCTTTTCTGCACACACCCACTAACCCTTCACCAGAAGCTGGCCAGATGGTGGTGTCATGCTCTTGGACTTTCCAGCTTCCAGAACTTTGAGCCAAACTAAGCTTCAATTCTTTAGAAATCACCTGGTTTTGGGTTCTTTATAACAGAAAATTGACTAGAAATAATGAAGAACTGTTGACCAAATTTTAAAATGTTAGTAAAATAACATTGATTATAAAACTATATTCATGAAATGTCTTTCACAAGTTGGGTAGTATTCTATCATTATGAATATCTTTCACTATGGTGCAGTGAAAATTTCTACATAGAACTTTTTTTTTTCCTGGTTCTGAGACCTGAAACTGGGGCCTCACACATGCTAAGCACATGTAATACTGAGCTACACCTTCAGCCCCAGAACTTTCTGAATAGCCTGACTTGCATACAAGATGAGATGACTAATCACATATCGAAATGTAGGATTTCATTCTATTTCACTCTTTTGAGACGGGGCCTTGCTATGTTGCCCAGGCTGTCCATGAATTCTCCAGCCCAAGTGATCCTCCTGCCTTAGTCTCCACAGTAGCTGGGACTACTACAGAAGCGTGCTGCCACATCTGGCTCACAATTTTAAGTTAATGGGGAAAGGAACTGAAAAACAGGAGAACAGGGACAGGTGAAAGTGCTGTTAAATGTATGCAGTTCTGAGCAAAGTTAAATTGTTGATGCCTTTATTCTTCAAAGAGGACAAAATTGGATATTGGCCAGCTGAGCTGAGTGGTCCTACAGGGGTGCCTGTAACCTGGGGTGGTGCTTGGTGAAAAGGGTGCTGGGCAACCCATGCCAGGCGCAGACGGTAATGTCCATATCAACATGTTTCTAATGGAGAGCTACTGTTATTAGCCCTCCACGGAGTAATTTTATGGATATATTTTTAATATCTGTGTAAATTTGAAGCCAGGTATGGTGGTACATGCCTGCAATCCCAACACTCTTGGAGGCTGAGGCAGGAAAATCACAAGTTTGAGCCGTGCCTAGGCAACTTAAGGAGACCCTGTCTCAAATTAAAAATTAAAAAGGGCTAGGATATAGCTCAGTGTGAAGGCCCTGGGTTCAATCTCCAGTAATCCATGCGTATGGAAACACACATGCACATAAACACAAAATAAATTTGAGAATAATGTGAACAGCAAAATCCAATCCCTCAGTACTACAACCCTCCAAATGGTCAGCATACAAATCTCTATCCAAGTATCTATGCACAAAAATGCTGGAAGGATGCCCATTAGGGTTAGTTCTCTACATCTCACTACTGTTTGGTTTCACCTGAAAATTCATCCATGTGGTACTTGTACCTGTAAGATGGTTAAAAATATGTCTAGTCTTTTTGGACGGAAAAAAAAAAAGATGTTCTGTAAAAGTTCTCAAAGAGCTGGAACATATCATCCATTGTTGCCTCAGATTCACCCCATTAAAGCTGCTCTCAATGAAAGCAAAACCAGAAAAAGGTCACTCCATTAATCATGACATTTAGAGTAACAAGAAGCCACCTTTCTTATTTTCTGAAACACAAAAATTCAACACCAAAACGTTATTAAATCAAGTTAGTATTATCAGTAAAAAATATGCTCTATTTCCCATTATTTATGAAGCCCTATCCTTTTCTTTCTTACCAATTACATTCCCTATCATTTCCAAAATATACAAACTGTTTTCAATCAACAGATTTCTTTATTACAGTGTGCAGCATGCTTGTTACTGCCTCTTTTCTATATTGAATCCTTGATTGGACAAGCATTTTGAATTTAACATGGACTATGATTGCACATATCAAACAAATTAAAGCTGCCAATCTCTTTTTGGAGACCATCCTTTATATACACTACCACTGAAGAGCACCCTAAGTGTATTTGCTTAGGAAAAATGGGGCAGGAGTGAAGAAATGATTGCTGTCAGACTTTGCCATGTTATCTAGCTGCACTCAGATTATTGCTGTCCTTTAAAAATATATTTTGTAACTCTGACATCAAAAATATGCATGTAGCGTTTATAACATTAAGCATTCTTCATACTAATCTTAAAAAAAAAAAAAGATTTCATAAATCCATGGGGGGGTGGGGCACAGAGACCAGAGAGTAGGGTTGGAAGGCTGACTTAGTGTTCTCTAGTATACGTGCTTTTGGATGACAGGGGCAGGATGGTGGCAGTGGTTTTTTTTTTTTCTTTTTTCCTGTTTCCTCCACTAGAAAATGAGAATATACCTCTGGTACATTTACAGCAGCTGTCTGCTGAGGAACCTGAAACAACTCTCCATTAAGTGGCACTGGAAAGAAACCATGCTTTATTACTAGTCAGGTCTAACATTCAAGGGTTAAAGTCTAGTAAGTTGAAATGTTTTTAGAAAGTTGAAGAAAGATACAATCTTATGGTTAAGGCAAAGTTAGTTTTTCAACTGAGAACTCAGAGGAATAAACACTTTATAATAATACAGAGTAGAATATTCTCTCTTTTTTTTATTTGTTTGTTTTTTGAGACAGGCTCTCGCTATGTAGCTTAGGCTGGCCTTGAACTCACTATGTAGCCCAGGCTGGCCTTGAACTTTCAGCAATCCTCCTGCCTCAGTGTTCGGAGTACTGGGATTACAGGAGTGCGTCACCACGCCCGCCTATCTCAAATATTAAAACAAACTTCAGACATTACTAAATATGCTACTTGAGATGGTTTTAGAAGCTTTCATCATTTGAACTATCAATTAGAGAAGTGAGAATACAGAGGCCAAGAGGACTTTCTTGGTGTCTTCATTTCTTTTAAGAACCAGGAACTCTTAAGGAAACGATTCTAGATTCAACTTTGGAAATGTTGAAAAATGTTGCAAAAACAAAGAGGAGAAAAAGAAAGCTTTCCTTGGATTAGTGTTTTTGCTGTTTTTAATGTAGGCATTTGGTTGACTGCCTACCTTCCTTCCTCCCTAAACTGTGAAAGCAAAGGCACTAATTTCCAAAATATAGCTGAAGTTTTGTGAGCTCAGCCACAGACCCGACTTTCTGACTTGCCAAGAGAACTAAAAGATGGGTGAGAGTAATGGTGCTGAGAGTCAGGCAGTTTTATTGGTTTTATCCATTCATTCACTTGGCATCCACCATGAGACACTGTTGGGCTCAGTGCTTAGCAACACAAGGATGAAAAAGCAATTAATTCTGGCTCCAAGGAACTCACACTTCATGGAAGAGAGATACATGGGAAGAAACAGATGTGATCAAACACACAAAGAGTTACGTGAAGAGGTGAGTGTCTAACTCCACTTGGAGGGCCAGAGGAAGGTTTTATGGAAGGAGCCACACTTGAGCTGTGGGAGCACGATTAAGGTGGGAGGAAGAGACTGAAGAAAATTCATAAGTTTAACTTGGGGAAGAATAGGTACCGATCTTATGTTTACCAAGCTTGCCTGGTTAACATTTTCCAATAATGGGTAGGCTTTTACTTTGCCATACACAAGTTTCTGCACACAGAATATGCATATTCCAGAGTTTGCTATCCAATCAGACTGGTCAGTGGGGGTATGCATATTCCATAGAGAATTTTAAGATAGTGAATCCCTCCTTCCCTGTGGCAATCTGCTATGAGGGGAATCACAAGGCTAACTAGGTTCATTCAACTGCTGCAATCTATTCACTGATGTCCTTATTGATAATACTTTTCCAGTATAGATAGCACAGCAGCACAGGATTTAGAACCAGGAAAGTCTGTTACTGTTACTGTCCACATGGGAATTTCACTGGGGCCCTGTATCTGCAATGTGTGAAATAGCAAAATTGCCTCATAGCGTTAGCATCAGGCAGGAGCCAACTGAGATGAAATGAAATGGGCCTGTTCTGTGCCCAGCAAATAGCAGGTACTTGGCTAAGGATGGCTACAAATGTTAGGCCCTTTTCTTGATAAATTAACAACCAAAGGGATTATGAGACTTGAACCATACTCTTTCTGCCTGGAATCTTGAGGTACTACCTGGAATTAATTCGAGTGAATGCAACTATTATAAATACTTCTCAAACAGGGCATTATTTATTAATGATATTCATAAAAGTAACAGAATCCATAATGCCATGTTGTAAAAAGCCCTAAGAATTTATTTGGTGTCAGCAATCTAGTTTCAACTCTTCTTGTGTGCCTACTATATGTAGGGCCATAAACTAAACTAAGACACACAAATGCCACAATTCATAAAATTTAAGAACCCTAGGATGTGCATAAAAACACTGAAATTCAGTTAGGAAATCACTTCGGTTGTTTGTTATAAAAACATTTTTATTTGAACCTTAGTAACTATAATTGTGAACTTTCTGATGCTTGATTCTTACATATAGATTAACGCTTATGAAATGGCACATGACTATTTCCATTTTGGGGATGGAATTAATTATAAGACAGTTATTAGCTGTAGGTCTGTGAGCGGGTACATCTTCAGCAAAATCTAGTTAGAAGGTGTGTCTGTCTGTCCAGCTAGAATAGATAGGTGCTTGACTTTAAAAAATTCAGTAGAGCACGCTTTCCTCAGTTCCCCACCAATCAGCACTTCCTGTGATCTGATATCCTGACATTTGACCAATGAAAGTGCTTATGTTTGCAACCCTTGCATTAGGTCATAATGCAGGAGAAACTATTCAATTAGCACCCAGGGAATATCTGAACACCAGCACAAACTCCTTCAAATATCAAGTCTTTTAGGTCGTAGTGATTTGAAAATGACTTCTATGCTGCCAAAACAAACTGACAAGTAGTTATTAGTTTGGGGGAAAATTAAGTATAATATATTAAGTAGTTAAAGATGGGATTTTCCTGACATAGTACATCAGCTTACTTAAGCTTTTTTTTTTTTTTTTTGTGGGTACCGGGGGGTCGACCTCAGGACCTCGAGCGCCAGCAGGCGCCCGTGCCGCTGAGCGATATCACCGGCCCCTTTTTCGTATGTGGGTTCCGGGAGTCGAACTCGGGCCCTTGCGCTTGCCGGGCAGGCGCTTAAGCCGCTGAGCCATCTCACCGGCCCATTACTTAAGCTTTTTTAAAATAATTTATTTATTATTTTTTTTTGTGTGTGTGGGTACCGGGGGTCGACCTCAGGACCTTGTGCGCCAACAGGCGTCCGTGCCGCTGAGCGATATCACTGGTCCCTTTTTTGTATGTGGGCTCCAGGAGTCGAACTCGGGCCCTCGCGCTTGCCAGGCAGGCGCTTACGCTGCTGAGCCATCTCACCGGCCCTACTTAAGCTTTTAAGAGATTTTTTGGAAAGGTTCTATAGATTCCTTACATGATTACAAATAAGAGTTCTGTATTGCCTGTAGACTTACCATTATATATGAAATAAGTGTATTTATTGGATTTCAACCATGTACATAGAGTACCTTATTTAGTTTACATGCTAACTCTGAAGGACAGGAATCACTGAGTATTACCAAGTTATTCCTGATTCTGCAACATTTCTTTAGAGGAATGGTGAAAAATAATTTGTACCCCTCTTTTCAGGCTGGAAAACTCAATGGCAAAATAATCTGTTGAAGGGTTAATAGAGACACAAGAACTCAGGATTTTTTACCCCTAAGGCTGGTTCTCTGCCAACTATAACCCCTAAAAGAGGAGCTTGACAAAGATGAGACAAAGAATCTTTTAAGGGGATCATTTACAACCCTCTCTGATGGGTAGAATCAGGACTGGGGCAAGGTGACTCTTTCTACATCACCATGGATTGGAATCAGATATGCTATTCAGTTTCTTGTCATATTAATATGTCAATATTTTGTTGAAGGTCATCTAGGGGACAGAACCCAGGGCTTCTCAGATGCTAGGCAAATGCTCTACTACTGAGCTATACTCCCAGCCCTCAAGTTTCATTCTTTCAAGGATAATCTTTTGAATTGAATGTCTTTCACGTAAAATACTTATTGAAATGTTTGTTATTCACTTAATCTGCTGGAAGATAGAATAGGTAAAACTCTGGAAGACATAGATGTAGGCAAAGACTTTATGAACAAAACCTTGGCTGCACAGGAAATATTACAAAGAATCAACAAATGGGATCACATTAAATTAAAAAGCTTCGGCACAGCAAAGGAAACCACCAACAGAGTAAAGAGACAACCTACAGAATGGGAAAACATTTTTGCCAGCTACTCCTCAGACAAAGGACTAACATCTAGAATATATAAAGAACTCAAAAAAAAATGATATGCCCCAAATTTAAAGACCCAATCCAAAAATGGGCATCTAAAATGAATAGACATTTCTTAGAGGAAGAAGTACAAACTGCCAATAAGTACATGAAAAAATGCTCAACATCACTGGCCATTCAAGAAATACAAATTAAAACAACACTGAGATTCCATCTCACACCAGAAAGAATGGCTATCATCAAGAAATCAACCAATAACAAATGCTGGAGAGGTTGTGGGGAAAAAGGAACCCTTCTCCATTGCTGGTAGGAATGTAAATTGATACAACCACTATGGAAAGCAGTATGGAAAGTCTTCAAAAAACTAAAATTAGTGGTTCCATTTGACTCAGCTATTCCTGTTCTAGGTATCCTCCTGAAAGAATTAAAGTCATCATACCATAGTGATACATGCATGTTTATAGCAGCACAGTTTATAATAGCTAAATCTTGGAAACAGCCCATATATTCATCAACAGATGAATGGATAAAGAAAATGTGGTATTTATAAACAATGGAGTACTACTCTGTCATAAAGAAGGATAAACTTGAGACATTTTTAGGTAAATGGATGCACCTCAAGACCATAATCTTAAGTGAAATAAACCAGATAAATATGTTTAAATACAGTAGCACCTCAGTTCACGAACTCAATTCTTTCCACAATTTTGGTCACAAACCGAACTAATCACAAACTAAATCAGTCCTTAATGAAATACACATATTCAAGGAACTAAGATGACTCTGGGAGTTTTTATTATAATATCATTATTATTTAACCTAAGAAGATGGGTTGTTCTTATGTCATTCAAGGGAAAGAAGAAACAAATAAATTGAAATTGTTCTTATATAGTAGTAAGATTTCCTGGGGTTAACACTAGGTATATTCAAAATTAAAACTACTAATAGCAAAGAAGGAAACATAATCTTACATACTTTTAAAATAATTATACCAATCTTACAAGCCATGTGAAAAGTTTTGAGCCGGGCGTGGTGGTGCATACTCGTAATCCCAGCACTCGGGAGGCTGAGTCACGAGGATCACCATGAGTTCAAGACCAGCCAGAACTACATAGCAAGACCTTGTCTCAAAAAAAAAAAAAAAAGTTTTTAATAGATGACCAGCCCGCATTAGTAATAGGTGCAAAGGCTTAGCATACATCGACGGTTCTATTCATTTGCAAATACTACACAAAGAGACGGAATAGTGAGGAGCCAAACAGTGTGACCACTGCATTGCATGGCTGGAAAGTCTGGATGTGCCATTTACCGGGCAAGCTACTCAACCTATCCTAGGCCACGGTTCCTCTCCTCTAATGCTAATCATAGTACTGACCGCAGAGGTTTTTTTTTTTTTTTTTTTTTTTAAGGTTAAATGAAATGAATGTAAAGTACATACTGGGATACCCAGTGTACAGTAAACACTCAATAAAATATTAGCTATGGTTAATAGCTATTCATTCCATACCTATTTATAATAAAGATTTAAGCTGTTCTATAATCAAAAGAAATTTGCCCAAGTTAACATGATATCTGTTTAATGGTATTTATAATCATAATCATTATTGTGCTGTATAGTAATTAGGCACAAATGGTAAACTGTTGGTATAATTGATTGTAATTAGTACACAGCTAAAAATTTTTTTACAGTTTCCCCCTTCTTTGTTCGTGATCTAACATGTGATCAATATTACCAACTGCTTCCTTTCGTTTACTGGCTGTGTGATTTTGATCACATCACTTATCCTCTTTAACATTTCCTTTTCCTCTCTGAAATAGTAACAAGACCTATTTCATTGTTAAGGTTAAACATAGTAAAATACAGTAAAGTATGCAAAGTAAATATGATATACATAAAGATGTAGTAAAAACATAAAGATAACATACACAGAGACATAGCAGAGTGCCTGACACATAACTGATCAACAAATGACAGCTGTCAGTGAGTAGCAGCATTATAGTTTGTCATGGCCAACAATACAATGCTCTTCCCCTATGGAAGCCCATGGTCATTCTCAGAAACTTAAGTCTAGGAACAAGCTTTGAGAGGTGTGAAGGTGGGTATGACTTCAGAGCAGTGCTTTCTAACCATCACTGCACATTTCATTTCCACTATGCTGATTCCTGAGTCTCTCCCCGGAGAGTCAGATTTAACTAGGCTGAGCACTGGGATTAAGATAAACCTCCTAGGTTAGGTTTTACAGAGCATTTGAGGCAGAGAGCCTTGTTGGAGGGTTGGCTCTGTATACTGTAAAATATAGGTAAAACTCAGGGATGGTCAGAAGGAGCTTTAGTGAGTCCTGCTTTCCTCAGGCACCCAAAGAAGAAGGAAGTCCAGTGCGATTTTAGGGTTTGTGCCTGTGAGATTTTAGAAACAATAGGAAAGTATCCCTGCTACAAATATAACCTGTCACTACCCGGTAATGTCTGACATTCCTAAGAGAAAAGAAAGTTAAGGCTGACAATACATATAACCTTGGAAAGAGTAATTTAGCTGTATCATAAATGAAACCTTTTCATTCACTGAAAAGTATAAATAGGTTTCCCCTTATTTTAGAGGCTGGGAGAAAGGCAGATAGCAGTAGGGCTCTGGGCACCTAAGGGATGTCACCCAAACAAGATGAGGAAAAAGGGCCGGTGAGATAGCTCAGCGGCATAAGCGCCTGCCTGGCAAGCGCGAGGTCCTGAGTTCGACTCCTGGTACCCGCATATTAAAAAAAAAAAGATGAGGAAAAAGCAACCATAATGTTAAGTGAAATAAATCAGACACAAAGCTTAAATAGCACATAAGTTCTCTTATATGGGAAACCCAACGTATAAATAATTTAAAGAGCAGAAGAAAAGACAAACAATAAGAAATAGGGATTTAGATTTTTAGTAAGTGGGAAGAGGACCTTGAGATGAAGGGAGGAGGGAGAGAAGGGAGGAGAAGGGGGATAAAAAGAATTAAAATATGTTATATACATATTCCCCATAATGACTGTAATCAATATGTACTACAAACATGCACTAATAAAAAATAAAAAAAAAATAAACTGATCAAACTAAAGACCAGTATTCCTAAGTCAGTAGTTTTGCAGGGGTAGGAGAAAAAGGTGTGTAGGAATGGATGTTTATGGAAGTGATCACAAGGTTATGAAGGAAGGGCTAGTCAAAAACTTCCAGCAAGTGACTGGTCCCTGAAAGCATGGTGACATTACACCACTGGTCTTGGATGATGCAAAATGTTAAGGTCCCCTGGTGGTGGTGGTGGGGACAATATACTGATTAAAAAAAATAAATAAATAAAATCAAGCCTTGAACTGTGGTTCAAGATCAGAGCCAAAGTAAAAAAACAGTAGTGAAAATAACTTTCGTTCTGTCTAGGTTGTGGCTATCCTAGCACTGCATATTTATCAAATTGTGCCAGCTCTGACACATCCTAGCAACTTTCCCCCTTGCTAAATGTCTCATATATGTTCTCTAAGTTTGCTGGCCATCCTAGACACACACTGATAGACAAACATATTCCAGAGATTCAAAATACTGTTAGGATATGGCAGTTAATTTTATTATTTCAGATTTCTTTTTTGGGGGGCCCATTTTATACAACATCCTCCTGTTTATGTCCCCCTTCAAAGAAAGATTACCTCACATGCATCAATCTTTCAGAGTAACTTCTACATAGTCTTTCTGACAGTCAGCTCACTGGAGTTTCCTTCCCAGTTGGTTCATCTACAATTAGTTGCAAGTGCAGACTGGGCTCTCACAGCCACTTCCGTGTCCTCTGAGTACCCACTCACAATCTGGTCTACTAGGAAGACATATTCTTTATGGGTTTGTATAAAACTTAGTTTAGAATGAGCCTAGATGTTTTTTTTGCAGTGCTGGGGATGGAACTCAGGGCCTTGTGCACGCTAGGCAAATGATCTACCACTGAGATAGACCCTCAAACCCTCCGAGCACAGAAATGATACAGGGAGCTTTCTGGTACACTCACCTCTACTTCAGTTTATAGTCACAGCGTATCAGTTGCTTAACAGCTATTGAACTATTTGAAGGTAAAGGTGCCAAAGAGATGATAGCTAGTTACTGGATCGGGGGTAAACACTGGCAACCTACTAACTGAATCCAGCTGGACAGCTCAAAAGTGTTTGAGGGTTGGGAGTATAACTCAGTGGGAGAGCACTTGCGTAGTATGTGTGAGGCCCTGTGTTCAATCCCCAGTAGTGGAGGAAAAAGGGTAGAGAAGGCATCATGTGCTAAGCTAACCTTGAATTTTTTGTCAAAGGACATCTGAAGATTTTTAGCTCAGGGAGTTTGTTTTTCAACAAGATAATTCTGATGGTAGTGTGGAAGAGAAATCAAAGAGGGTACAGATGCTTGGATACAGTGTGGTCTATCAGAAATATAGTGCAAGCCACATGTCATTTTGCATTTTCTAGGAGTAACATAAAAAATGCTAAAACAGGTAAAATTTAATCTCTCATTTATTCAATACATTTAAAATATTATCCTTTCAGTATATAACAAATATATAAATATTAATGAGGTACATTTGACACTTATGACACATCTTAATTTAAACTAGCCACAATTCAAGTGCCCGGTAGGCTCATGTGGCCACGGCTACCACAATGGACAGAACAGGTCTAGAACTAGAAAGAACATTAAGACTTGTCTAGAAATCCTGCTGAGAGTACAGCCTGAGCTATGGCAGCAGCAAGGGAAAATGGGGGTAAGGAGAGAGCTGTAGTTGGGACTTGGTGACTGAATCAGCTTACAAATTTGGAGACAGACTTGATGTGAGTAATGTCTCAATGTAAGCTGTGGTTTACACTTTTGATTATGTAAAGGGAAATCATTTCAAGAATGAAAAACAATAGGGTAGAGAGTGTCTCTGGAATGACTTCTTGTTCCATCCCCTTGCAAAGATCACCTGAAATCTCATCTCCTCCGTGAAATCCTTCCCCACTAACTTGAGTTCTACCTAAGCTCTTATAAATGGATCAAAATTTATACTCTGAACTTCCAATACAACTTCAACGATTCTCAACTGGGCCTTTTGGATAGAAGTTGTTTGGGTGTAGTAGTGCTCTTCAACATCCTACAATGCACAGGAGAGCCCTCCTTACAAAGAATTATCCAGCTTACAAGGTCAATAGCGCCAAGGTGGAGTAAACCTGCACTATTTGGAATTTAGGCCACCTCTCTCCCGCCAGGACCCAGAAGACTGTGACACATTCTGAATCCTCTCCTGCTTCTCTTGTTCCCCCATAATGTGGCAGCCAGAGTGACCTTTACAAACAGATCAGATCACGTCATTGCCTTCTTTGCTTAAAGTCTTCAATGGCTTCCCAGTACACTTAGCTTCTCTGCTGCCATTTCCTATAGGTAATAACTCCCTTGAATTTGATGTGTCTCCTCCCCCGACACACATTATATTTTTACTACATATTTGTGTAATCATAAACAATATGTAGATATTACGTTATTATCATTTATAAAATTTATATAAATCTCATGTGTAGTATTTTCTGTTTGTGAGTTGCTAGCCTAGGGGACTGTGATAAGCAATACCAAGATAGTCATACATACACATCTATGGCCTGGCACCTGGGGGTCTGTCTCCCGGGCAGATACCCAGAAGTGAAATTGCTGGGTCCCCTGCACATCTTCGCCTTTACTAGATATTACCATGTTTCTTACACCAACTACTCTCATCAGCAAACATAAAGAACTGTTATGGCTTCACCCAGCATTCCCCAGTGTTTATTAAACAAAACAAAACAAAAACTTGAACAAGAACATCAAGTAATTTCACAGAACCATCCATGTTTTTTGCTCTGCTTGAAAAATAAGAATGTCTGGCAAAAACAGAGCCTGTGCTTTCTGTATGAAAACAGCAAGTGCTCTTTATCACAGTCCCATCTACTCCTATTTTTCTTACACCTGGCCTACTTTGTCAGCTTTCATGTTTTATTTTATTTATTTATTTATTTTTTCATCAGCTTTCTTGTCCACTCTCTGAAGGGATTTGAGTTTGTGACCCCCACAAAACACTGAACCATTCCAGGTGACAGCTTTCAGTGTGGCATGCTGGTGTCCACAAGTCCTGCTATCTGTAAGATGGTACCACCCACAGGCAATGCCCAATATGTAGGTCGGTCCTGTCTGCTCTCCCATTAGAATCGGTCTCTTCTTCACTAGCTCTATTCTTTATCTACAATCCCTCAGTACTATTAATTCTAGTTCATGGCTACTACTTGCTTCTCCCATACTTTTCTGGCCTTTTATAGACATTTCCAAGCAACCAAAACTCTGGCTTCCAGAGCCACCTGGCTGTTTCTGCTGCAGGCTGCTTCCCAAGGCACTTTTCCACATAGCTCACCAATGTCCCACAGCAGTGGGCTTACTGCGCCAATTACAGCGCTCAGTCAGGATCATGTTTATACTTATTTTCTGCCTCTCATGGTGGCTAAAAGAGTAACAAGTGACCGGTGAGATGGCTCAGCGGCATAAGCGCCCGCTTGGCAAGCGTGAGGTCCTGAGTTCGACTCCTGGTACCCACATACGAAAAAAGGGCCAGTGATATCGTTCAGCGGCACGGGCACCTGCTGGCTCGTGAGTTCCTGAGTTCGACCCTTGGTACCCACACACACACAAAAAAAGGAATAACAGGTGTTCAATGAATATTGGGTAAGTCACTTCAGGAAACACGGTGTGGGGGCTTGAATTTTTATCTATTAATCAGTGGTAAAAAAGAAGAAACTGCCAAAATTCTATCCTGGTACTTCCTAAACTATGTCCTGCAACCATGTAGATATGGAAAGAACTGGCTTAAAACAAAATGGAACAGAGTTTTCTATTGCAGAATATCTTTGAGCCTTAAATACACTAATACACACTTAAAACAACAAAGGGGCAGAGGATATGGAAAGGATCTGTCTCTCTCTTTTGTGCTAGGGATTGAACCCAGGGCCCCATATATGCTAGAAAAGTGCTCTCTACCACTGAGGTACATCCCCAGCCCTAAAACATAGCTTTTCTAAACTTCTGAGTCAGGGAACTCTGTTACCCCCAGGAGTACTAGTAGCACTAGAATTATACAGACCACAGACTGAGAACGCTGCTCTTCTATGAATAATATGACTCAACTTTTACTCTTCTTTTCCTATAGCAGTAAACATAGTCTATGTTACCTTCCTAGGAAATCTTGGGTTACATTTTATGAAAAAGCTACTAAAAGTAATTCTTCCAAAACAGAGAAGAGAGGTTAGGTTCTGTTTTATTTATTTATTTATTTATTTATTTATTTATTTATTTATTTATTTATTTATTTTCCATTCAGGAATTTCAACAATACAGCTTTCAAAAATGTTTTCTGGTATTTCTTTTTATTAAAAGCTGAAAAATAACAAATTGGTTTATCAAAGCCAACAAAAACAAATCTACACAGCTCTGAACAACTCTAAACTGCAAGCAACAGCAGATCAAAATGAAGAAGTCTTCACTGTTATAACCAAAATAAAAGGCAACTCTGTAGCCAGGGTCTCAAAAGTAGTTGAGTTCTTACAAAAAGCCTATGACAGGCTTTGCTCCCTGAGCACAGTGCTAACCTCCATGTGTGACCACGTTGTGAACAATGCAACCCGTGCTCCTGAGTTACAGACAGGGTTAAAGACATTTCACATCATAAAAACCATGCAGTGGGACAAATGGCCGTGATATCCAGTTGTCCTCTTCTTAAAGGCAAAGGCTACCTTAATCCTGTTCTGGGTCTTTAGGAGCTAACCCACAGTGCCTGCCAGGCAGAAGGCGCAGAGGAAATGAAGTTAGTAGAACTTACTACTAGAGAAAAGTAAGGGGGAAAAACAGCAAGCACACAAATGTCCTAGCTCTTAGAAACTAAAAAAGTCCTCTTAAAGCCTTTTTGGGACTACGGCTCAAGTCGCTGTGAGCAAGTGCTGTTAACTGTGCTGGTAATACTCTTACAACCTTCACCTGGGCCAGCCTGCCCTTTTAAGAACAATAGCTCAATTAACCCCTGTGCTACAGGGGCTTGGTACTGGCAGTTTGTCGATTTAAGGATGACAGCTATTCTGTGATTTACTGTGGTCTACTGACCAATGAAGAATAAGACAATACCACCAAATATGACAGGCTGAACTTTTTACAGATTTGATTTCCGATGCTCACCATATTTACTACTAGTACAAATCAGGCTGAGGAACACCCACCACAAATCAGATATCTAACTCCAACAAATTGCGCACCCATTACAGATGACCTTTGGAGTTGCTCAAGGTACAGTCACAATCATGCATTAAAAAAATGCTGCCTTTCACTATAATGTGTGAATGTATGAAATTAAATGAGGCTTGCAATGTAATCAGTGTGGTTGGCTGCTTTAATATATTCCATTTCAATTTCAAATCACCACAAGCCAAGAGTGCCGAATCTAATTTGATCAGTTGTTCACAAAAACAGAAAAGCGAATGTGGATCTAGTAACACAGCCAGATTTTTAAAGGAATTAATATTTCCTACTACCACCAGAAGTCCTCAATGTATCTTTAAAAATAGTAATTAAAAACAAACCCAAACACAACTCTTTCCTCACTAAAAATTTCAACCCTTACTCAAAAGTTCAAGATAATATTTAAATAAAAAGTGTATATATATATAAAGCTGGTGATATATTTCAAATGTACCCAAGGAAAACAAATACCAAAAGGTCTTAGAGGGTACTTAGAACTAGTGTGGAAGGTTCTCTAGTACCGATTATTAGTTTCTAGCAAGAATTTGTGTATGATCATTATTCCTGATGTCCAACCCTACTATACATTCAGGCAACACAACTTACAAATGTAGTCACTGTCATACTTTGTCTTCAGGTTCTCTGCAGCTACTTAGCAGAGCACGCAACAAACAACAAGCTAGGGTGGGAATGATGCCCCATCATCCCCATCACCTTTTAAAGTTGTGGAGCTCTTCAGAATCTTCCTGATGAATATACTACTCTGAAGGCTTTAGCATTTTCCACCAGGCCTCTGTGCATCATTTCTACAGGAAAAACACGGAGGGGAGGGTGTTTAGGAGTTGGACACTGGGTGAAGGGAGGCCTTCCAAAAGGGTATCATAGTGGTAATATATACAAAGTGGTCTATAGTCACTCACCGGACAGTAGCCAGAGTGATCTTTTGCAGTGTTGGGGATTGAGTCTAGGCCCTAGGGCAGTGATGGCAAACCTTTTAGAGCTTTCAATGATACAAACAGCCCTCTGCGGCATGAGTGTAACAGGTTCACCACCACTGCCCTAGGTCTCATACATGCAAAGCAAACACTCTACCAATGAGCTACATCCCATCTCCCAAAGTAATCTTTTATAAGTCCTACATCTCATCATGCCATTCTCCTAGCCACAAGCCTTGAAGAGCTTCCCACTGTACTGAGGAAAATAATCCCTCTCCTTTCTCAAGCTCCTCTTCAGGGATCTAGCCTGAGCCTCTGCCTCCAACTCCATTTTCTTTCCCTTTCACCTGCTGTTGTCCTCCAGCAACATCTGCTCCCTGGTGTGGCAATATGCTCTAGCTTCAGGCTCTTTTTCCTCGGTATAGAATATCCTGCTTCCAGAATTTCCTATGGCTGGCTTCTTGACATTCAAGTCTCAGCTCAAAACCTGCCTTCTTAGAACTTCCTATTTACCTCCATCAAATCAACTCACTTCATTGACTCTAGGGCTGTGATGGCAAACCTTTTAGAACTTTCAATGATAACAAACAGCCTGTTGCGGCATGCATGCCATAGGTTGCCACCACTGCTCTAGGGGTTGGCTCTATATGAAACAATGTTCTTCCTTCTCACTTCTTCTGTAGAATGTGCCATGGGAGTTGATACCTTAGCTATATCTGGTACACAGTAGGCAATCAATATTTGCTAAACACAAATTTAAACAGATGTTTAAGGATTTCTTTTTAAATAGCCAATAAGCATACCACAGAGGAAGGATGGGGAAGCTTAAGTCTGGAGTTTGCTGGTCCCAATTTTAATTATGGGTTTATATTAGGTTTAGTTTACCATCCTAGAAAATAACTTCAGTTGGGTTGACCATGGCGGCACACGCTGTAATCCCAGCACTTGGGAGGCTAAGGCAAGAGGATCGCTGCGAGTTCAAGGCCAGCCTGAACTGCACAGCAAAATCCTGTCTCAAAAAAAGAAAAAAAAAAAAAAAAAAAAAAAAAAAAAAGAAAGAAAGAAAGAAAGAAAAAAACTTCAGTTGGCCTGTTTCACGTCTGTAAAATGGAGATGATAGCTACTTAGCAGAAAAGATTAGCATTACATCATGCAAAGAGTTGAATGGTTCGATAAAAAGATTTAAATTCTTTATTTTTATTTACTTATTAGCAACTACTGATGAACCCTCCTTAAATAAAAATGGCAACTTAATAAAAAATGTGGATGAGTTTGAATGAATGAACACTCACTTTATTACTCTGGAAATTAGGAGATTACAAATGGACAACATAAAAATGGTATGATTTCTAGAGTTTCAAGGCAAGTAACGGCTGTCTTTATTGCTTTTAATTATAAAATGTAACATAGCCTGTCTCTTTGAGACAAAGATCCAAAGATAATAAACTATTCAAAATTAGAAGAATTTATTAATTTACATTCAGTTGAACAAAGGGTGAATATAACAAAAGGTACTTATTAGTTAATTTTATTCTCTAGAGATACTTTAGCCAAATCATGTCATAACAAAGACATCACATAGCATGGCTTCTATCAGTGTTGAACAAAAAAGTAGCTGTGTTGCCTTCTGCTTTTTCATCTGAAAAGTAAGGAACTATGGTGGCTTATTTATTGGGCAGTAAATGTATTCAATGACACTACTCTTTTAGGATAATGAAAATCTCAAAACAGGTCAAACACTTGAAGTGGTAAGTACTGATTGCATCATGGAGGTAGTATGCAACCAGGCTTCTTTGTGTTACTAATTCTGAAGGCTAAAGAGATTTGAGGAATTAGTTGAGAAGAGAAGGATACTAGAAAAAATGTTATTAACTGAGAAATACAAAGGGGTGGGTGGTAGCAAAGAGAAGGTTGTTGAAGTAAAAGTACTAACTGAAAAAAAGAAGAAAAAAAAAAAAAAAGAAAATAGCAAAAGTAGGGAAAGCAATTTACACAAGCCAGTCTGGTCTGAAACTAATATAGGATGGACCATGTGAAGTTGCCATGTTTTGTAGATCAAAAATGGTCAAATGTCAGCAGTTTTATATGGTTCAAACCAACATGTCTACCAAAGCACTTAGGTCTCTGTCACTAAATAAATGACATTTTCTAACTCATGCTTGAGTTTTATACGTAAGCGTAAACTCTGAATGGCTTTGTATTTGGGGGTTTTGCACAGCAGAGTCTGAAATGGTAACTATTAGGTGCTTTATTGCAGGTAATATATTTTTCTGTTTTTATTGGATTCAAACTCCCAAATTTCTTTTGAAGGCTGTTAAAATTTCAGAAGGGACACTCAGCTTCCAGAGTAAAATTGGTAGTAAAATTTTAAGACAGGAGTTTAGAAGTGCTTGCTTAAATATTTTAAAAGTCTGAATAAGGCAAGATTCAAAAGAGTATCATGGAAGAAAAAAAGCCACAAATCAATTCCACAATAGCAAAGTATTTCAAGAAGACCATTATGGAAACACAGGTATATATTTTTAAAATAACAGAATGTGTAGATATTAAGGCACATAAATAAACCTGTCACTGTAGTGACAATGTACCAGTGAAGTGGGGCAGGAAGATGAAAAGGGGGAAAAATTCAGGTAAACCTTCCAGTATTTAAAAACGGTGCGTTTGGATAGCTAATGTGATAATTTGAATTACAGCATGGGGTATTCTAAAAAGGAGTGCTGCAGAGTCGCCTGTGTGCTAGAAAATGATTGGTTAAGCTTGTTCTGGTATTTACTTATAATAATAAAATATCCTGGTCTGCATCTATGCGGGATAGGGAGGTGTTTAAAGAAAGTGATCAAATTGTTATTAGCAAGAGTTTAAAACCTGCTCCTAACCACCAGGAATTCCTTCTGTTAATTAATCATTATCAAGATAAGTTAGTGAGGAAGGGGGGTAGTCAAAGTGTAGAGAGAAATGGGGGGGGGGATCCTGTTTTGGTAAAGATGAAGGGTTTAATTAACCACAGGGCAAAGCTGGAGTTCACATTTGCATTTCAATGCTGTCCCTCATCATAGGCTGACCAAATGGAGGTGAAGCACACTGACAAACCTTATTTCATCAATTTTAAGTTGAATCACCTCTTTAACAATTTAACATCTCTGAAATCTGGATGTATCTTAAATCAGTGCTATTTTAGATTTGATGAATATTAATTGACAGTGAGATTACCTTTCTAAATATCATTCCTGCCCAGTTCAAACCACGTAGACATCAGAGAATAGTAAGTTTCCCACATGATTCTGTAACAGCCACTAGTATTGTAGTCCATAAGGGAGAAGACTGTCTTGGTCATTTACATGTGTTGGATATCTAGACGCACCTGTAATTATGCTCTTTATCTGAACTAGGAACCTCGGGACTCTGTATATAATATTCTCATCACTGGGACCCCTGACTTTGTTACCAAGAATGTTACTGTGTGCAATAAAAACCTTTATGGAGGATATTTATGCAGACAAAGAAAATATTCAATACATCTTAACTCCTGATGGAATAGCTGCTTGGCACTTGGGTAAGTTACTAGAGAAGCCCTTGCAGAAACCTTTTGATTAATCTTATTAAAAGGTATAAAGCTATTAAACAGAGACCACACAGTAAAGGAAAGAACTCTACAGTCCCATGTTGCCTAATAAGATAGCCACTGGTCACACGAGGTTTTTAATTTAAATTATTTAAAACTAAGTAAAATTGAAAATTCAGTTCCTTAGTTGCACTACCCACCTTCAAATGTTCAATACTGCACGTGGCTGGAGGTATGGCAAAAGACAGCATAGATACAGAACATTTCTATCACTGCAGAAAATTTGATTGGACAGGGCTACTCTAGACAAACAGTCTAAAGATGAATTACATCTCAGTGCCAACATTTAGCAGTTGCAAATTTGGACAAATTAATGAGCCTCACCATTCGGTACTTAGTTTTCATTGACAAAGTGAAAACTATTATCCTGTTCCTGGAGATCCTATGAGACCAGAGAACAAAGATATATGATACTGTTTTGAAAACTATGCAATATGCCATTAAAAAGGTATAGCTACTAAGTTTTATCTTTTTATATGATTTGGATGTTATGTTAAAGTCCAAGATCACATCTGAGTTAACAATCATTTTTATATGATTTGCGTGTTTTTTCTGCAATTTTAATGCTGGTTGGATATTTTGACATTTTAAGACACCCCCTTCAATACTGGGGACTGAATCCAAAGCCTTCACCCTAAGCTACATTCCCAGTCCTTTTTTTGAGACAAGGTCTCTCTAAATCACTAAGCTGTCCAGGCTGGGCTCACAGGAATGTACCACATGTCCAGCTTTTCTTTCATTTTTTGAGATGGGTCTTTCTATGTTGCCCTGGGTGGCCTTGAACTTGATCCTTCTGCCTCATTCTCCCACATAGGTAGCACTATAGGTGTGGCACTGCATCTGTGTTGGCTTCTTTTTCTTTTTTGGTAAAAAACAAAACAAAACAAACGAACCCAAAATATAAAAAATACGAGCAAATATTTTTTAGCAAACAAAAAGCTACAGTGGTCATTCAAGTAAGAGAAACGAGTAAAGTGGGCTGTGCTGGGATACAGCAAACTGGAGAACTCCTGTTCTGTCTAAACGGATTGGTGGCAACTCTGCTCCAGTCAGTTGTGGCTATTCAGGAACGTTGACTTAGTCTAGCCAGATGCTGATTTTTTTAAAAGTATGGCAGAAATTTGGCTTTTACAGGAAATCTCCATTTAAAAATGTTAGCAAATAATTAAAAACTTTAAGCATTCTTCAGGCAAACTAAACACATTTAGAATGTCACATGTGGCTGCGGCTACTACTACATGACCTCTGGTTTGGTGCTTAAAACCCTATGGCAGTTATACTTCCTTGTTCATGGCCCCATGTCTTAGGGCATTCTTACAAATAAATACACAAAGTTGATTCCTCATTTGATCTGTGGTGAAACAGAAATGAAATTCACAATGTTAATTACCAAAATATTAACACTGGAAATGGAGAAAACATAAGAAAAGGAAAAATTATAAATAAATTATATATAAAGAAAATTAGGGCCGGTGATATAGCTCAGTGGCCTAAGCGCCTGCCTGTCAAGTGTGAGGTCCTGAGTTCGACTCCCGGAACCCACATTCGAAAAAAGGGCCAGTGATATCACTCAGCGGCAGGGGCGCCTGCTGGCGCACGAGGTCTTGAGGTCGACCCCTGGTACCCACAAAAAAAAAAAAAAAAAAAAGAAAGAAAATTATATTCTTGCATGATTTTATGCCCAAATTTTATTGAAATTAAAGGGAATATGTTTTTCATTGCTACTTCACTGGAAAATTACCAAAAACCTAGGGGAGAACTATAGTATTTTATATAAGAGCCAAAAGTCTCTACTGATGAATGAGTTAAGAAATTAAAAACAAAACAAAACAAAAACCCTGAATTAGAAAAGCCTACTGTCAGAAAACAAAGCAAATCTTTTAATTCTCCCAGTAATTTCAGTCCTGTACACTAGAAAGTCTATTAAATTTGAAAGGTTTCTGTATTATATACGGAAGTATACACAATTTCTTATTCCAAGTATACTTAACTATATTTTATTTTTATCATATGCCCACCCCAAGGGATTGGCAGTTGTGGGTTTTTTATTCATTTGACAATTCAAATATTATTTCTAATACAAATACATGGTTTATCATGCTTATTTATCACTAACTTGGTACACTTCATAATCGCCTTACAACCCCACTGTGTAGGGAATACCACTTACAGTTCAAACTACTCAAGGTAAGCACTGTTACTTTCAAGAGAAGATTGGCAATAATTAAAGGTCTTATTTAGTAGTTGTTGGTAACCACATTTTTAAGGAGGAAAAAAAAACAATAGAAAGTAGTATAGACATATTTAATTTGGTTACTATATTTTATTAATGAGATCTATTTTGGACATATACTTTAACTGGGGTAAAAACAAAGATGTGCTAAACTGTTATAAATGTTATGTATGAAATAGAATAAGATGGAAGTGTTTTGTAATTCATGAATGAGAAGAGTTCAAACATCTGTGACCTACATGGCATAAAACTAAATCATACAAGAACACTAATAATAATAATAAAAGCAACAATAATACTTTGCATTTATAACCTCCTTTCAGAGGAATTTCAGAGTGCTTTTAAAACACATGTTATTTTTTCCTTTTCTGAACAAATAAGACAACTAAATCGAAGAGTAATAATGGTTTGCCCATGCCACAAAGTGAGTCAGCGGCAAACCAGGAATAGATTTTCTAACTCGCTCAGTCTCCTGCAATTACATTGTACCATGATTACTTTGTTAGAGAATGTCTTGCAGGTTACACCCAAGACATAGGTATCGCCAGATTTCTTGTGGGCTTACTATTTTCTCTCCTAGTCCCAGACTATTAATAGTACTGTTTAGAAACCTACATTGCCATCGGTAGTGTGCCTGCATGCTGCCCCACTGAGAGTCACAGGGACAGATAAGAGAAGACCAGTCTGCAAACCTCTCAGTAACTCCTCAGCTTCCCACCTTCAGGAGAGCTATCTGGACCTGGCCTCCAGACATTTTAAGATATAATAAAGGCTGGCCAACCAAACCACAAATTCTGGGAGAAATTCAAAGACAGCAAGGTCAGTAAAGAACTATAACTGCAAATCACTAGAAAGACCTGTAGGCAAAATGGCCAGCTGCTACCATATGTATACAGGTTCTGGAGGAGGAAGGAATGGGCCTGAGCAAGGACAGCCGGCATTTGATGTACACTTTTAGACTCTTTAAATTTATCCCATTAATACAGCGGAGTTACAGCTTGATTAACAGAACCTAAAGGTCTGAACAAAGAAATTCCTAGGCTAGAATTTATGTGGAATCTGGCAATGCGTAGTATCAGTCAATTCTGGCAGGGACTGTCAGAAAGTAGGCAATGGGACCATGTGGACTGAGGAAATGGTGTGAGCTGTGTGTTCAAAGAATCTGTGGATACATGCAGAGTAAAATTTTTGTGATAGAGTTGGAGGGTATGATGGTGAAATAGCAGAGAAAAGAAGATGAGTCAGAAAGCCACATTCTAGAAAACATTAATTTCACATAACAGTTATTAGTTTCTTATCATTTAGAAGTTGCCATCAGACATACAATAAGTTATGAAGCATGGCTCCTGGTCTCAAAGAGTTATAATCCAAGTGAGACAGTGCTTAAGAACTGCAGGACACACACATGTAATTCCAGCACTTCGGAGCCTGAGGTGGGAGGATCACAAGTTTGAGGCCAGCCTGGGCTACATCATAAGTTCAAGGCTAACCTGGACTACATAGCGAGATTCTGTCTCATAAAACCAATTAAAAAATAAACAAAGAAAACAACCACCCAACCAACCAGCTGGGCAGGGTGGCACATCCCTATAATCCCAGCATTCCAAGAGGCTAAGGCAGGAGGATTACAAGTTTGAGCCCAGCTTGGGCAACTTAATGAATTGGTGAGACCTGAATCAATAAAACAGGGCTGGGGATGTAGCTCATTGTGAAGGCCCTAGGTTTGATCCCTTAGTAGCCCCCCCCAACTCACCAAGGAACTGCAAGATTGTGGAGGACAAAGTTCACTTCTAGTTGGAAGGCCATAAAAGTATAACTAGCATACCAACAGTGAGAGATGAGGCTGAGGTTGGCAATTTAGGAGGGGAAAACACATAAGCCAAAGCCTGCTCAGGCAGGGACTGGTGAACAATGTAATCTCTAGGTACCTGCCTGGATATCTCAGGTAAGCCCAAGATATGCATGGCATCCAGGGGTACCCTTCTAAAGCCCCTACTACTATTATGTGGTCCCAGGCCTTCAGGGGATGGGCAACATTATGAGATCTGCAGAAGGCGGCTCTTCTCAGGATTAAACTCCCTGGGCCTTGAGGTAGGTGGAAGACAGGAGGTGAGAAAGGTACCAGAAACCCAGACTGTGGAGGCTCCTCACTGCCATGTTTGGGTTAACCTCTACCTTAATGGCTTTCCAGTTACCCATCCAGTCTCCTCAAGGACCTCCTACTCTCTCTGGCAGCCCTTACCTACCTTTATGATGTAAGTTAATGGGGGAAAATAATGTGCTTTATAGCCAATTTTGCTGAAATGCATTTATTTTATCTTCAGTTTGCTCATTACCAGAAAACAATTTCTTCTTGCTCACTTTTCTCTAGCCTATTTTTTTCCTTTGCTTTACCTCTGATGCTATATTAGCTCATATAGCACCATAAATGCTTCCTTTATCTAGCAAATAATTTTTGTGTTTGACTTCATTTTCCTTTCTACCGCCTATTTAAATTGTTATCTAGATGCCGCCCAGTCTTCTTTTTATATCAAAGTCAAACCTAATGCATATTTGACAAGAAGCAATATTAAAGTTTGAAGAATTTCACTAACTGAGAGATTCTGAACACTGTGGGTGTGCATCAGAATCACCAGTGGAGCTTCTTAAATACACAACTGCCTGGGTCCCGGTCATTTCTAAAAGTGAAAAGGCTACATCTTGATTAAATATTCTGTAAAAAGGTACATGATTTGGAGCTTGGTTTGGCTGAGTTTCTGCACAGTTACAACTATCCTTTACCCATCCTAGAAAAGAGCCAATCTTTATTACTGATTGCGGAAAACACATCAAAGTGACATATCCAGACAAAACAAATATTTGTGCATAATTTTTGTTTCAGCTTCTTCCATTAAGTAAGGATAACATAATTAAGTTTTTTTTTTCATATACTTCTAACATGAATGCTATTTTGGTAAATAAGAAAACTAAAAAAGAGTAAGACAGATTTGAAGCTCCTTGAGATTAGGGACCATGCCTCTTTAATACTGTGACTATTCAGTAAATATAAACAGAGCATTTACCACACGTCTAGTGCTATGCTAGATGCTGGTGGTATAAATCTGAACAAAATATAGTCAATGTCAGGCTGCAGAAACCAACTCAATTATGATAAGTTTAATACTAAGTACTACAATAGTGGTTTGGACACAGAAGTATTATCCTCATAAGTAATTTAAAAAACCCTGACGTTTTTTCCATGATTACTAAATGCCAGGCACTGTTCTAGGCACTTTTCATATTGTCCCTTTTAATGTCCTAGGCATTTTACATATTGTCCTGTTCTATTTTAGAACCCTATGAGGTAGGTACTATTCTCATTCCTGTTTTGTAGGTGAGGTAGCACATGGGTCACGTCACAAACCCCAAGGTTACTTATCTAGTAAGAGGTAGAGAATCAAAACGTACCAGGCATCAGCTCCACAATTTGATTACACTACGTTGCCTTTGAGACACCCAGGTCAGCGCTCTGGGTGCTCAACCAATGCTGGAGGGAGACACGGAACGAAGGGGGGAGGAAGGGAGGGAAAAAAAGGGAAGAAGGAAGGAAGAAATATTTACAGAGCATTGACACAGTGTGCCTGAAGCTCCTCCTTCCTAAAACTCCTGAACGTTACAGACTAGAGTCTTTGAATGTTTGTATGATTCCTTAAAAAGCCCAAGCAAAAGACAAATATTACCTTTCTCTCTGCTTCAGTAATGGGATCAAAGTTAGGCTTTCATAGCTGACCCTCAAATTGCTCCCTTCACTTCTCTGTTCCTCTCGTTTCTATGAGCTTACACCATTTTGGAGCCAAACTAAAAATGTCATTTTGAGGACACTGCTTCCAAGAATTTCCCACATGCCCTAGCTTGTTACAATGACACTCTCTGCAATAAAAAAGATACTTCCATACAATAGGGTGAGAAAGAGAGGCAAATCTAAAGAGATGATATTTCAGGTTGAAAGAAGGAAAAAAGTTTCCTGATTCAGAGCTAAAGGCTGCTGCCAACAGCTTGTTTTGTTCCCAAAGATCGGCACACAAAAAGTTTCACAGAGCTGGAGGGAAAAGATTTGGATGCTAAGTTAGATGGGGGGCAGGGGTACAATTCCCATCATTCCTTTGGGAGCAGCACAAAAATAACAAAACCTCTATAAAAGAGATGAGCAAGTGGGCTGTGAAAGGAATGACCCCTTACATATAGGGAAAGCAATTTGCATCTACAGATCTCATTGGTATAAACGACCTCCTTCAAAGAGTGAAAACCTCAATGGAAAGCCACTATATACCCATGAAAAGATTTGCTGGCTATTTGCTGAGCTGTATACAGACTAACAAACAGGAGTGGTTAACCTGGCGCACCAGGCACTATAGAGATATTTTTTTTAAGTAGGCTTAGTCAGCTAATCTTGTTGAGATTTCTCTCATACTACTGATTTCTTATTCTCAAAATAAATTAAGAGGCTTCATTCAGAATTCCCTGTGGTCTACCGGCTTGAGTTTGTTGGGTGTCTTTGATTGTCTCTTGTCTTTAGATTCCCTGCCTTGTCTCTTTAGATTTTGCTGTGCCCTTTGGTATTTCCCGTTAGTCCATGTCTGGAATAGCTAATTACATGGTAGCATAATTCCTGCCCGTACAACAAGGAATAGCAGAACCTTGCTAATTCACACCAATAACTGAAAGACTCCTGTGTAAGCTACTGAATTATGCAAATGAGCAATAAGTGAAGAAAGATGATTCAAAATTGTATTTCATTCATTTATTTTGACAAGTGTAGTTTAGTCTTAATTATTTTGAAAATTTCTTTATAGCATACTAATAAATTTACTGTGGCACATTTGTTAAAAGTGATAAAGCCTTCACTAACAGAGACCAGAGTGTACGCTATTGAATAATTCCCTGAAGACAGATTCAGGTTGAGGCTTTCTTTTTATCTTGGATTTTATTGACTTTTTACATTTTTGGTAAGACAATATACAATAGACCAATAAAACAGGAATTATTTCAGCAGTAATCACTGACTTCATAAACAGGTCCTGTGTATGTTTTATACTTCCATTACATTAGTTAAAAAAAAACAATATAATGCTTTCAAGCAAAACATTTTTTATATTCTACGGTCACAATGCTAATAGGACTTTTTAATCTTCTAAATAAAACTAGTACAGTTTGTCATTCATCCTTTTAATTCCTATTTCTGTTTTGTCTTACTATATTTTCTATTAAAGTTAAAGACATCTGTTTTAAGATAAGTGGATATATCATAGTATGTAACATTTTCATGTCAAAATACTTACATTATTATATTCTGAGTTACATTATTTAAGATAGGAAAACATTTTGATACACCTTTGACGGATGTATTCTGAAGGATGGATCCATTTCTTTCAAAGTACCGCCACTGGTTATAGCGGTGAGTACAGAGGGATTGTGCTTCCAGCTTCCAGTCCTGGGCTTAAGGCTTCACACAGACTGGCTTCTTTAATAAGCACTTTTAGACTAAACTTCATATTCAGATGTGCTTTTAAATCATCATACATTTGTCAAATGAGGTTCTTTGATTTGTAAGAGCTAGAAAAGCAACAGAGTGCTTAAAGTGAAAAAGATTTAGTCTCAAAAGTATATGTCTGCGTTTGTGTCTATTAAAATCTCACCTACTCTTCAAGGCCCAGCTCAGTTTCTATCCCCACCAGGAAACCTTTCCTGAGGCATTTGTTCAGATCTTGTGGTACTTCATACCATTCACTTATATTAGAGTTGTTTGCCTTTGGGTTGATGTTTTCCTTCTAGGTTAAGAGCAGGGTAGTTCTGCCACAGCAGAAAGATCTCTGGGCTTTTACACTCCCAAGCTTTGGTACCTCTGGAGGGACATTTCATCTCTTTCAGGTGATTTTTTCACTTGAAACAAATTAACTAACCCTATCTAATGGGACTGGTTTGGGAAAAGTAAAAGAACAGATGTGAATGTTTTCCATAAAAAGTAAAGTCCTAGGGGCTGGGGGTGTAGCTCGGTGGTAGAGCCCTTACCTAGCATGCACAAGGCCTTAGATTCAATCCTCAGCACCACAAAGGGGAAAAAAAAAAAAAGGAACGTCCTACAAAAAGTTGGTATTAGAGGGTGAATGCATGAATAAGCAAGTGGTCAGAAGTAGCATCATCTCTAGAAGCAGGAACAAGGTCTTGCTTATACATGTGTCCTTCATATCTCACACAACAGAAACTTAACAGATACTTGGTGAGTGGATTGGATAGAAGTGTAGGGCAAGAAGAGGGGACAGAGAAAAACACAGATCCAGAATTGTGAACCTACTTTTAAGTTTGGTTTTACAATAATTTCTTAAAATAATAGAAGAACATCAATGTCTAAAATTAGCCAGCAAACCTATTTCTTTTGGAACACAGCTGGTTTGAGGCTTATACTCTAAGGGATGATGCTAAGGCTCTCAGGGCTCACAGACCAAGGAGTGAAAGATTTCCCAGGGCCTTTACCCAGGGAGAACGCAATCAACGTTAATTCAGTTTAACTCAATGACAGGCTACGAATTCTGTCTACTGTGCTGTTGGCCACAAGGTGAAAGAATGCAGATGAATCTGAATAAATTCATGACAACTACAGGAAGAACTACTTTAAGAATGAGTCAAAAGGGGCCGGTGAGATGGCTCAAAGGCGTAAGCGTCTGCCTGGGCAAGCACGAGGTCCTGAGTTCGACTCTCAGAACCCACATACAAAAAAAGGGCCAGTGATATTGCTCAGTGGCATGGGCGCCTGCTGGCGCGTGAGGTCCTGAGGTCGACCCCAGTACCCACGAAAAAAAAAAAAAAAAAGAATGAGTCAAAAAAAAAAAAGATAAAAAAAAGAATGAGTCAAATTAATAATGGGTTTTCTTTGTATGTGACGAGTAGCACTATATAGATATGACAGTACAGCATAAAATAATAAATGGGGACTAATATGAAAATCAGCATCAGATCTGGGCCTGGAGCTACAGAGTAACTGGAGACATCACAAGGTCATTATTCGACTTCAACAGTTATGGCTGATTCCTTCAGGTAATTATGAAAAACTTAAAGAATTTTACAGGATAACAAAGACATATGCCAACTTATATGAAAAGGAAGAAAACAAAGCAAAATAAAACCAAAGAGTCAGTTTAAATGTCCTATCAGTTTCAAAATTAAATCTGCACTGTAATGGGAAAGATGAGGACTATGCAAATATTTAAGTTTTAAAGGTTGCAGTGGTATGGCACACTCAATAAAAAACAAAAGAAAATATCAACCACCAAAAAACCCCCAGGAAATTAAAAGGACATGTGAGAGGCAGTGCTGTCTTACAGAGAGAGCAATAAATACTACTGAAACCATGAGAAGAAATACTATTGGAATAGAGTTAGGGCAAATAAGAGATGATTAAGACATTAAATTTTGGGTTAAGTAAACAAGGAAGAGAATATGCAATTTAAAAATAATCCTTACCTAAGTATGAGAGAAAAAAAGCAGAGTCAGGCTGAACTTGTTTAAATCTCAAACATCTCTGAGACCATGGAACAATTCAGAGTAATCATAAATCCTTTAATTTGTTTGATGTAAATGTGTCTGGTGTGTTTGTGTTGTTAATTTTTTAAAAATTCACATTTATTAGAAATTTTAGCTGGTATTAAAAAGCCACAAAGTCAATAACTGACAAAACCATAAAGAGTATCTCTTTAGCCTTCAGAGAAAAATGGAATGTTATGAGCTTCTAAGACTATACAGCTGTACCTCTTAATGTTTAAGGCTGCATTTTAAAAAGAAGTAACTGTGATATATATTAAGTGTTTATTTCAATACATTCCTAGAGAAAAGCACTAATTTGGGGTGAAGAAAATTTAGTATAACCATATCTAATCCCCAAGTGGTTTATTTAAGTTATGTTATATATTACACAAATATTAATCACTTAATGTTCATTTTTTTTTTTTGGTGGGTACCGGGGGTCGAACTCAGGACCTTGTGCGCCAGTAGGCGCCCGTGCCGCTGAGCGATATCACCGGCCCTTTTTTCGTATGTGGGTTCTGGGAGTCGAACTCGGGCCCTTGAGCTTGCCAGGCAGGCGCTTACGCCACTGAGCCATCTCACTGGCCCTTAATGTCCATTCTTATACATGATCTTAGCCAAAAGGCTGAGAAGAGATTAATATTCATTTCTGAAACTTACAGTGCATTCTATCACGATACTTAAAGAATCTACTCTCTTCTCTGCCGTGAGTATTATAAACCCTTTCCTCCTAATTAATGTGCAATTAATTCAACCAACCTCCAATTAGTCTTCTACAACATTACCCCACTTAGACAATAAAGCAGTCTCTAGACTGGGTTTTAAACCTGGGCTAAAATAGACTCCTACAGACCAAAAATGGTTCTGGGATTTCTCTTTGTAGTGTAATTTAGATGTCATATCTAATTTGCTGTCATGACTATTGTTTCACTGTGCAATTTGTATGTCGTTTTGAATGGTAAAGCCATCATAGCTTTATTGAATTAAACCTTCTGTCTTTATTTAGGGTCTGATGTTACATGTTTGTGCATTTATGTTTATGTCTCAAGAGCTGCTTTTGACATCAAGTAGTAGAAAAAGAATACCTTCTTTTGATATGTTTGCTCAAATCTTAGTAAATATAAACACAAACTGGAAAAAAAATCTCCAAACTAAAGAAACAGGATACTGAATATTACTACTACTATTGTTATTGCTTTTAAAGGTAGAGATATCTATATAAGCCACTCACATTATAGAATTATAAAAGGCCTAGCTGTTCTGTAACCTAAGAATTTTTTCCTAAGAAAGACCTGCCCTTCTCACTGACAATTTTTGTAATACCTAACTAAAACACATTCTTACCACAGCTCCATAATCACAGAGAAATTAAAATGCTCCCTGACTTAGTCAAAAAAGACAAAGGCTATAATATCTATACCACAAGACTTGGTTAAGTGTTGGTCTGTAGTTTTCCTTCTTGTCCTGGCCTATGAGATTGAGTTCTAAAGTCATGACTAAGAACACTAACCATGGAAAGCCTTCCACTAGACCACTGGAATAGCCTTTTAAGTAATTTTTAGTGCATGAAATTTCATAAAGTTTTTACTAGATAATTACACTTCCTGATTTTGTAATTAGTGGAAGTACATGCAATTACATAATAATTATGATAGTAATTACGTAATTAAGATGTATAATTATGTAGTAAAAAACATCATGGAAATAAAACCATCTACTGTGTAAGCACAATACATTTTAAAAGTAAATTCACTAGCTCAACTGTTTAAAAATACTTTTCTTCAAAATAAAGTGATTAGCTCACATTATGATCTAACTGCTTGAAAATTGTTTAATATTTTTCCCTCATTGGTGATAGAAGTATATTTTTAAAAAATATACTAAAAATCTTATCAGGTTCTTCCCACTCTCACCACTCAAAAAAATGACAATAGTTTTTTGCTAATACAGATCACCAGCTGCTACTTAATCACACAGATACTGCAACACTGGTATCCTTGTTTGTGTTGCTGTACTGGTCACTACAAAAGGGGAAAGGAAACTGCCCACTGAAAAAACAGTAATAGGAAACAATATTACAAAATGAATCAATGTCTATTATCATAGCATGCCTCTAAGTCCCCATGTACATAAAAATGCAAAGGCTGAGTACATATTTACATAAATGGGCTTGAAGAAAAGTCACATAATTCAGAATCTGGAAGTTTGCTACCCATATACTGTACTATATATGGCAACTTTCACATACTACTTTAGCTATCAAAAGAGGATGACGGAAAATGTAGAGACAAAACACTTCTACTTAACGGCAATGCGATAAAGGTGACAATTTCCTGGAAAGTTTAGTTTCTCATCTATTACATTGCAAAGTCATCTTAAAATTAAAACAAAAATGAAAACAAAGCAGGCAGTATTCAGAAAAACAAAGCAGTGTGATGGGGTTCCATGCTGCCATTGGAAAATAACTTTGCCATTATTACAGTGAATATAAAAATAGCACATAAAAGTCAGGAACAGTAGAAAAAGTAAAACTTCAGTAACAAAATAAGAAAAAGAATCTTGTGTGTGTGTGTGTTTTTTTTTAACTCCAGTTCACGGCTTGAAATCTTTACAAACACACTAAATCAATGTTGTAATGAGGTCTAGACTGCAGTGATGGAGTTGAAACTTCACTATGGGCCCATACAGAGCGGCCCTTACATGAAGTGGGTAGAACTACATTCCAGTTCTCTCTTCTATAAACCACTAATCTTAAGAAGCTGAAAGCTAGTTTGAAAATCCTAATTTACTTCTCCCTTGTTCTTTCGAGTTAAGAAACAAAGTGGAAGAGCTCATGCTTTCTTGCTTTTATCCCCTCTCCTACCCCTTGGCAGGACACTGCATTTTTAGCTTAATTACAGAAAATATTTTAAAAGAGCAGGCTATGATATGAATTCTACCTTAAACTTGGGCAGGCCTTCTGTAGCCTGCATATTTGTCATTTTAAAGTTTTACCAAAAGGATGGCCCTAATCAATAAATGAATAAAATGGAAGTAGGCTTTAGTTATGAAGAGGGGGGAATGTCCCAGATCAGTCTCTTTCCACCTATAATACAGCATGCCTTAGAATCACCTGGGGATCTTGTTAAAATGCGGAAACTGATGCAGGTCTGGGGAGGGCTCCATGTTTTGCATTTCTAACAAGCTCCCAGGTGATGCCTGTGCTGCTTGGTGTACTGATCACACTTTGGGTAACAAGGTCTTAGGCTTGACTTGGGGAAAAATACATACAGAAAAAAGTTGTTTTAGGTTCATTTGTATGTTATTTTCTCCTTTAATTGCTAAACTGTTTCAGTTATTTTGAGTTAAGTAAAATTAATTCTTTGTAAAAATTTAGTGCTTCTAATTTTTTATTATAAAAGCAGCACACGCTCAGAGTATATAACTTAGAAATTACATAAAAGTATAAAGGAGAAAATAGAAGTAATCTATAACCCACCCAGAGACAATGACAATAAAAAATTCTGCTCCTTACTAATTTTCCACTTTGCACATTACCACAAATTAGCACATTACCAAAATGGTTACCTAGTTTTATACTTTAACATTATATTGTATTTCCCTATATCATCAAAGATTAAAACTGTTATATCTAACAACAAAACACTCCCACTTTTCTACTTTCAAAATTCTTTATGTATTTCTTCAATCACTTTCTAATAATCATAAACAGGTAGCTGAACTGCCAAGCTGGGGGCCTGGAAATGTGGCTCAGAGGCAGAGCCCTTGCCTAGCATGCACGAAGCCTTGGGTTCAATCCCCAGAACCACACACATACATACAAATATAAATAAATAAATAAATAAGTGTTGGTGTGTGTGCATATATACACTATATATGTAATATATAATATCCCCAGCATCCCCCATCCCTCAACTGCCAAGTTTGAGCCCCCAACCTAAAAATTCCCTTAAACTAATCAATGGAACACTTAACAATTTAGATCATTAGTTACTTGTTAGAAAATAAAGTCAAAGGAAAATTGAGTTTAAAGTTCTCCATTTCAATATTTGCTTCCTAAAGAAAACTTTTTCACAATTATAAAAGATACACTTTTACAAAGAACAAATGGATGTTTAGATGAATTTCTTTTTAATTTTCAATGTATTTAATAGGCATCAATTGTTTTGTGTGTACTTTAGCTGGTTTTACTTACTAAGAACACAAAAAGCTGGTCTCTAAAATTCAGCAGCTTTTCATTGGAATAACCCAACCCATGGGCTTAAAAAAGTGGCTTATATTAGAATAGATGAATCAGATAGGCACTCTGACGACACAGCCTTCTTTTAATGCCTTGTAAGGATTTAACAAAGCAAATTCTAAGAATGTCAACTGTCTGAGAGAGGACTCCAGGGGCTCTTTGCTACTTTTATTACAGTTCTTCTAGCAATGGTAAAACTGCTGTGTTGGCTTTAGCAGTTTGAGATACAGTATACAGCAGAAATCCTTAACACTGGAAAGGCACCTGCCTTGAGACCCTCAGAAATCTCCAAATTCCTATACACTAAAGCATACGATTTCTTTAATAAAATTCTCATTTTCTGGCTTTAAAAATTAAACACTATTTTAGACTCCTTCACTTTTTGGTACTAGCTATTATCCTCCTTTTGGAGACCACGGCCCGAGAAGTAATACAATTATTACTACTTCATGAACGTAACAGCAGCAGAGAACAAGACCCTGTGGCAGTGTGAGCAGCAGTCAGCTTGGCTCCCTCACTAGTTAAGTGACCTGATATTCTTTCCATTCATTTTAACTTTGGCATCAACAAAATGACAGATACATGTCACTTGCATTCTGTATCACTCCCAAAAAGTTGAAGTGGCACATTCATTTTCCAAATGTCAAAGAACTTTCTTAACTTTATGGTACACCTGAGTCAAGCCAAGTAATACAGGAGGTTCTACACCTTTACCTCAAATTGCTCCACAGTCATGGGTGGAACTGTTCATAGGACTGTTTCACCACATTATTTAGTGCGCAAAAGCACAGATAAACAAATGTAACCCATTGTCTCAATGAACTTAGTGAAAGAGAAAGTAAAATAAAATAATCCAGGATAAGCACTATGAGAAGGGCATGCAAAAGGTGATATGGGAATGTAAAGGTAGGAAACATGTGCATATCTCAATTTCTTCATCAATATAATGGGCATAATCCATGGTTGCCTTATAGGGCTGTTGTGAGGGCCTACGTTACACATGTGAACAGACAATAGGAAACTATAAAATACCTAACAAAGGGACCTTACAAAGCTTAGTTCTGAGTGGCCCTAATAGAATTAAGAAATGCCTACCAATGTTATCATGAGGCATAAAGACAAGACAGAAGAAGCAATCATAAAAAGCTACAAAGTTTAAGAAAAAAAAAAAAAAAACCCAACAACAAGCAAAGAACGCAGGTGAGACCAAAGCTCAAGAGGAAGAGTGAGTATGAGATTTCATCTTGGTTGAGAAGAGCATCTTGCTCAGCAAATCTCTATAATTACGGTTCAGGAGGTTGGGGAACAGGAGACTGCACACTGCCCTTTGTGAGCAATAGGCGCTCTGAAGTTAGTCCTACTAGAGCTAAGGACACTCCTGTTGAGAAGTCAGGCTTCCTAACAGATGCTACTCATAAGGTTAAATCGCCATTAAATTGCAGCTTCTGTACTGCAACTCAATTTCCTTTCTCTTACAGAGTCCTAAATCCTAGTATTCCAGTTCTGGCAGAGACAAATGCAATGTGTTCAAGGAGGTTTATAGAAAAATTCACGAAGTAGACAATCTGTCATGGTATGTCTCAACATTCATATTGAAGTAGGGTTGAAATCCTAACCCTTTGTAAAGCTCAGAGTCTGACTGTATTTGGAGACAGGGCCTTTACAGAGGTAATTAAGTTAAATAATGTCATTAGGGTGAGCCCTAATCCAGTGTGACCGGTGTCCTAATAAAAGGAAATTAAGCACAGAGGGAAGATTGTGTGAGGACACAAAAAAGAAAATGGCAATCTGCAAAAGGAGAGAGGCCTCAGAAGACATCAACCACTGGTGTCAGACTTCCAGCCTCCAGAACTGTTAGGAAATACATTGCTTAAGCCACCCAGCCTGTGATACTTTCATTACAGCAATTCTAGCAAACTAACACACAAATAGCTGACATAGAATAAGAGGAGATAAGCATCTGATAAGAGACAATAGGAACAGACAAAAGTTATTTCCAGAAATAAAGACCACATCCTAAAGTGAAAAGGCAGTTAGGGCTTCCTCTCTTCATTTCCAAAACAATTTGACCAGGTTGGTAGTGCCACACAGGCCATATCACTCAGTTACTAATGAATCTGTCTTTCCCCAACACACTGTAAGCTGCTCCAGAGCAGGGAGTATCACCCTACATCTTGCTTTCTGTGACACGAGAGATGGCACTCAACACATAATAGAATCTATATGTATATGCATATGTTGTTTTTTACTCTTCTTAAATCAGCAACAACCACCAAAGGTTCTGTTGAGAGCAGTAAGACAGAACCCCCCACCCTACATTTTAAAGCAGACTTAATTTGGGCAACTGGAAAAAGGTTTGAACCAATTCAGAGTTCCCCAAACTGTTCACTTATCTCTACTCAGGCCAAGGCGCCATGGGACGAGGCAGTCAAATAGGACCATTTCATGCTGCCGTCCTGGAGATAGATGTTTACTTCATATATTGCCACAGTGTTCCTCTAAAACCTCCTTTGGATCCATTATGCCATCTGTGTACCTTCGGGAGCAGTTACAATAACAATGCCAAAGTCCCACAGAAATAAGATTTTAAAAATGTATGTAGTTACGGTGAATATGCAGTAAACACTTCACCAAAATGAATAACAGTCCTTTACCATTTTAAAGGAAAGGGAAATACATCAAATAGGGTTAATTCACGTTATGGACTAATAGCCTGTAAACTTTCATTTGAAAGCAAAGCACAGGAAAAGCTTTGACAGAGCTACTTTTCACCATAAAAATAAATCAACCTCTTTCAAATACTTTGTATGTTTTTTTCCAAGTCCAATAGCCAAGTTTTAAACAAAAATTAAAACCACCGTCCAGTTACAACCCTGAAAATACGGGCTTTATAACGGAAATGGGAAAACAATCTTAGCGAAGGAAATGTTGCTAGGTACTGGTAGTAAAGGAGAGTCTACAGTAAATACTTCACACATCGGGGCACTTGTTGACAGACAATACTTAGATTCCATTCTCAGTGATATAATTGTGTGTAACGACTGTCATTTTTCACAGGACTTTTGATGTTAACATCTACTGGTGTTCTGGCCTCGGTCCAAATTGAATAAATATATTTGCCCTCTGGTTCCCATAGATTTAAAATTCATTTTATAGCAGGCCTCCTTTGAACAGCAAATCAAAAGAGAGAATTTCACTCTAACTTCTTAAGTGGGAAGTGAATTTTATAAATGTTATATTAATTTAAATTTATGGAATTTCCCCCTGTAATTGTTCTCCTTCAGATTATAAGAACATTCTTGTTCCCCAATTTTCCCCTATGGACTACAACTTGTATTCAATTCTCTTTTATTTGGAAACCATCCAACTGATCTGTTCAGAGTACCCAAGACAGGGATTCTCAAACTTGGCTGCACATCAGAATTACCTGGGGAGATTTTCTAAAAAATACAGCTTCCTAAGCTTTACCCCATATCTGCTGAATTACAGTATCTGGGCACAGGATCCATGGATTTGGATTTTAATATGCCACAAGCAACTCTCAGCGAGACAGCTTATCAGATGTCATGTGTTAAGAAATCTCTGCTCCTGGACCACTTTGGTAAAGCTTGACCCAGAGTTTTGGTTTAAATCTCACCACTAACAAATACCTTAATACCATTTAAGAGTTACTGAAGGATCTGGAAATGCCCTGAGCATGTAAGTATCAGGTAACTCACTCCTTCCTAAGCTATAATTTAAGAATAATAAATAAGCAGAAGAAAGTTCACAGAGAAATAGTTTCAATAGTTAAAATTCAATAAATAAAAGGCTCTTGGAACATTTCATGAAGTTCCTTTTGTCAGACACATACATTTTGTACCCTTCCTGTTTTATTTTCTTTAGTCTTCTGACATGTAAAAGAGCCTGTCGATAATTCACTTAGTGCCATTTTTGCTCTGAACTGCTGGGTAGTGTATTTATTAGTAGTAAATAACAACAACAAAAACAAAAAATCCCCATTCTTAAACTTGTAAAATGGGACTATAGCTGTGTGAATGTACAGATCCTGACAATACTTCCTCCCTTTTGCCATGCAAGAAACATCCCGGTGACTACTCCATTCCCTCCTATTGTCCAGCGTAGCCTGCACACTTCCGGGTTCTCCAAGAAGGTGGGCTAAGTCCTCTGACTTTCCAGATCATTCCTTCCCCTGTCACCAAGAGTCACTGGACATTTTGAAAACTGCTGATCATAAAAGAAAGATTTAGCTTCTCAGATAGGAATCTTAGAAGCTGAGCCAGTGAGATGGCTCAGCGGCTTAAGCGCCTGCCTGGCAAGTGCGAGGGCCCGAGTTCGACTCCTGGTACCCAAAAAAAAAAAAAGAATCTTAGAAGCTGTATGAAAGAGGATTTTATCTCCTCAGAGTCTAAAAACATTGGAGAGCAACCTAGGATGGCTACATTCAGAAAGAAGTATTGGGGAGCAGGCTATAATATATCGATACCCAAAAAAAGATAAAAGACCTGATAGAAAAAGACAAAGCATTCATGAGAAAATCAGCACTGAATTTTTTCAACTCATAACCACCTTTAAGGAAAGGTCCTTGGGGGAAAAAGAAAAATAGCTATTAATGATATTATAAGTAAAAATTGGGTAGGTATTAGCCATGAATGGAAGTTCTAAAACCTAATTATTAATGGACAGAAGGAATTTCTTCACTATATAAATTTTACTAATTCACGGAAAATATGCGGTGGAAATAGCTCAAGTCCTTGCTGAACATCTAAAGATAAGATACTATACTAATATCCAAACCAAGTGCTCCATAAGTTGTACAATGTTTTATATTCAAGGACAGAAAAACCAACTAAGTCAAGGCATTTTAAGAAATAATTTCTAGCCTATCTTGTAGACAGAAAAGATGAAGTCAATTCTGACTGGAATTGAAAACAGTGAGACCAAATCAAGGGCAGCATGGGGACTCTTATATGAGGAAATCCAGCAATATTTGTAGCTTTTTATATGCTGTTGAGGTTGCCTCCAGCCCTAATACCAACCAACAAAACCTGAATTGATATTCACTGACAAACAACATAAATACTCTGTAGGTAACTAATAAGAAAAATGTGTAAATT
>CM051842.1:16462511-16485011 GCA_028451465.1 Erethizon dorsatum | reverse complement strand
TCAAGTCTTTGAAGCATATGTGTATATACCTCTGTTAATTATAATACCTAGGAATGGAAATGCTAGGTTACAGGGCACATAAATGTTCAAGTTTAGTAAGTACCGCCAAACTTTTCCAAAGTGGTGGTGGTACTGATTTTCAACTGACTTTCTTTTGAAGTGGTCCAATGAAACAGTCTTTTGCAGTAGTGGTCTAAGAGTTTTGCAAGGTAACTGGACTTTTTGTGAGCTTGTACATGCATGCAGGCTTCCCCTCCCCCAATTTGTAGGGACAGAGCAGAAATGAGCTAAAAGCACCAGTTGAACATTAACATAACTTGCTCCTGAATTAAATTCCTTGAAGAGTGAAGAGTGGGCTCATAACCCCAGGGATTATCCACAGCAAAACTATGAACTCCAGTTGTTTTTCCTCGTACTACCTAGAACATGCAAGGTCTGCCTCCTTGCACCATCAGCTGGTATATCATCGCAGAAATCAAATTGGGTTGTGCCTGATCAATATTAAAACAGGAAGGGAAATAGCTTGGCAAAAAACCCGAAATGTACCCCCAAAGTATTCTGATCATTAAATAACCCAGCATTGACTGTAACTTTAAAGAGGGTATATCAAACCCCAATAATTTGCAAAAGATGAAGATACAGTTAACTCCATACAACACAGAAGGAAGCAGGTTCAGAACTCTGGCACTGACAGAACTGTGAGGTACATGGTGAGAAATGGAAGAGTCGTTCAGGATAGCCTTTGCTGAAAACTCCCTATTTGTACCCTTGTCACACACAGCACAGATTCCAACCCCTGGACAAGAGATCTCCGTGTGCCCCTCAGCCTGGCCACATACCCATCACCCTCATCATCACCCCCTGCTGCACTCAGGCAGTGTGCCCTTCCCACTTCTGTTCCCCCGCCCAAGCAATTCCGACCTTCCTTTCAGGCCTAACCTTCTAGCCTTGTTGAAAGAGCCACTTGGTTCCTACCTACCCCATCAAACCTCAGTCATCATTTCTGAATTTTTGGAAAGCCTTTTGTGCCTTCACCATCAATTTGCTCACTTTTCACCTCACAGATCTCATTACCCCTCCTCTGGGTGGCCCACTCCATCACTCCAACCCACAGCTCATACCTCAAGTAGTCTTCACTGGTTTTACCCGCCCCTGGGCCTCCTAAAATGTGAGCTTCTGAGCCAAGTAACCCCCTCTTCACTGCTGGTGTCTAGGACAGGACCTGGTGTGCAAGTGACCTTCAATAAGCACGGAAGGAAGAAAGTCTTAAACCCCACCCTGCACCTCTCATTCAGCCTCAGCATACTGTCTAATGATATAACACTAGTTATATAGGCTGGAATAGCAAAAAGATCACAGGCTTTGGGGTTTGAATCTGGTTCAAAATTCAGTTCTACCACTTAAGTGTGGTGACCTCAAACAAATTCCTTAACCTATTCACACCTCAATTTCTTCATCTGTAAAATGAGGCTAAGAAACCTCCCAAGAATGTTACAGAAGTAACATGATATCATATGCAAAGCACCAAATACCAAGATTGGCGCCCAGTACATAATGGATACACAACAGATATCATACTTTCTCCAATTAGACTGTAAGCTTTTGGAGGGTTTGTGCTTGTACATCATTACAGAACCCAACAAAATGCCATGCTCCAGAAAGTTTTGTCTAAGGAATATGTTCAAAGTCTTGAACATAAATGCCCCTTTTTGACGACTGCATTAAAAACTGCTATTTCAACTGTGTTTCACTAAAAATATGCCTTTAGAATTCCAGTACCCCTTAATTTCCATACACCTATAAGTTTTACATAAGTTATCAGTCTTGATTATGAAAAGGTTGAGATAAGCTTTCTTCTTTTCCCTGCCACTCAATTAAATTGCTTAGTTTCCTATCCATTTTATTTGCAATATCTATGTTAACTTAGCTATTCTGCAAATATGGGACAACAGAGGGTGAAAAAAAACCACTGGTTTGCCAACTCCACTGTACTTCTTTGCAAAGGAAATTATTTCCATAGGCTACAGAAATAACTTATTTGGATTACTTCAATTAGTTCTAATACAAAACATTGCCACCACTTCATTAATCAGCCGCTTGTGAGTGTTACTTTTCCAAGAAGTCTTTTTGGTAATTTGATTAGAAAGAATGGTGGTGCACATTATTATCTGATTCAGTATGTCCGTCAAGTAGACAATTTACAGCAAGTTCTTGATAACGATGGGCTTTAAAAAACACACAGTAATTTCTTCATTTCAGAATTCTATTTTTTTTGTAAAGATGAAGTTATTTTTCAAAGTCTTTGGAAGTACATGTTGCTGAATAAGCATTAGGAAATATTTCAGTGCTTTAAGAGGCATTTCACTCCTTCCCTCTCCCCACAGACAACCCCCCCACGAATGATGCAGTAATTAAAACCTAATTATTATCTTCATTTTAAACAAAACCTAAAGTGAATACCAATTAATAACAACATACTAATGAGCATCTGCTGTGATGAAATTGAATATGAATGTGCTACAAATTTCGGGTAATTTATTTTTTTTAGGGGAAGTGCCACTGGTCGCATTCTGCTGTTAGAAGATTATATAGAATGTACACCATTTTTTATCAAGTCATTCTGCACGTGGCAATTTCCAGACAGGGCTGGCTCAATACTGCAGATGTTGAAATATCCAAATATTGGCCGTGGGGTCTTCACTGGGACTGAGGACAATTCTAGGACTTTACCTTGAAATTACTGCCCTTCTTTCAAAGGATTTCTTTTTTAATGTCATATGTCTAGGTTAACCACATGCCAAAAAAATATCTGAATTTGTCCCCTCTCTTGCTGAATGTAAGGATGTACCAATATTATAGTGAAAAATTAAATACAAATTTCAAACTGGAAGAAACAATAGTATAAAAATAAAGGTTTTCATGTCATCATCTTGGATTCTACTGTAACCCTAAGATGGTACAGAAATGTTTAAGTTAAAAATATTGAGGCAGTCGGCTAAGCCCAGATTTATTCATATCACTATGTCAAGAAGTAAAATGTGGAGACAGAATCAGATTCTGCAGATTATAATATTTATTTAGGTGTTTTTGAGACAGGGTCTCACTATTCAGTTCAGGCTGGCCTTGAACTCAGGACGATCCTCCTACCTCAACCTCCCAAGTGCTGGAATTACAGGCATGTGCCACCATGCCTAGCCCCAGATTATAATTTCAAACTCTGTCTATGGTACAGACAGGTAGGGCTGGATCAGTGTTGTTCAAATGCATTCCATTTGTGTGCCTCAAGGCCTTCTCCAAATGTTTGATTCTAATTTCAATATGCAGCCATTAAAAAATTTAAAGGCACATTCCCATGTGCCTTATACCAATTTTTAAGGTATCTGTGACTCCAATACACAGTATTAACTGCTATTCCCATTGACAGATTTGAAAATACACTTAAAAAATTAAAAGACATAAAAAATATAAATGAAAAGAAAAAGAAAAAAAAAAGAAAGAAAAAAAAGGGCCAGTGATATAGCTCAGTGGCATAAGCGCCTGCCTGGCAAGCACGAGGTTCTGAGTTCGACTCCCAGTACCCGCATATAAAAAAAAAATTAAAAGACATCTATGTTGATAAAAAAAATATTATTCATTTGTTTTACAGATGGGAGTTCTTCATGAAATCTTACTTGGGAAAAAAGTTTCCTGGATTAGGTAATTATTCCAGAATTTCTTTCCAAATATAAACTAGATATAAACTATAACTTGACTGTTTTCTTATTTGCAGAGTCACTGGCCCTTCACATTCAACCAAATGTATGTATTTTATTAAAGTGAAAATTCTCAATTACTTCATACCCCATTCCATCCACAAAAAAAATTAAAAAGGTAAAATTGACATCTAGAATATTTATTTGGCTTTCTAATATCTTAATAACTGGTCTCTAAGGGTTTTTAATGAGTAAGTAGCTATAGTTACTAAAATAAACATATGTGGCTACTATAAATAAATTGGAATAACATTTGGGATGAAATGTAACTTTTTAATTTGACCTGTTGTTTATGGTGAACTTTGGGTTAGGTGACATCTCAGAACAAGTTTTGTTTCAGAGGGAGAAATAGGACAAGGTCATCATGGCTGACCCAAGCCACAGGATGTTAGTCAAAGTCAGCCTACCATGATGCCACGACTCAGCTGTACTCATGGGAAAGACAACTGTTCATTCATCCAACTGAGAATGTTCATGCCAGGCACTGTTCTAGATGCTAGGCTACACCAGAGAACAAGATAGAAACACTGTAAGATTGTAGGAGCTTAGAGTCTGCTATAGGTGTGTCTTCTCCAACACTGTATTACAGTTAAATGTGGGTACAGTATTTCCATTCACTCAGCCTCCTCATGTCAAACATTTCTTTCTATAACTTTTTAATAGCATATATCACCTTCTGCTGTCTAACAGAATTAGGGGTGTTTTAGTTGTGATGCTACACTGAAAGGTTTCTGACGGTTAAATTCATTTAAAAAACAATTTTTTTGAGACAGGGTCTTGCTATGTGGCTCAGGATGGTGTTGAACTCACTATGTAGCCTGGACTAGCCTTGATCTCAGGGCAATCATTCTGCCTCAGCCTCCCAAGTGCTTCATTTTTAAATTTCTGACAATACTTTCATCAATATGCTTATTCAATGACTAAATAAATTACCCATCTAACTGCTTATGATACACCAAAATTTCACATCTCTTGTACTTGCTTTTCAAAGCATTTAATCCTTACAACAGTTCTGTGTGATCAGGGGCAACTGGGATTATTTTCTTTACTTTACAAAAGCTCATCAAGGTGAAGTCATTTGCTCTGGTCAGCAAAAGTGGTAGTTCTGGTCAGTTCAAAAGCCTCTTTAAAAAAATGGGTGGAGTTAAAATGAGAATGACTATTCCTAGCTAGAATCAAGACTGCAGATTTTTATGGCCAAATGACATCTCACATCTTGGCATAAAATGCTAGTCTAAGGTTAAAATAAAGTCTAAGATAAAATAAAGTCCATATATGCACGCTATTTAAATCAACAGAGATTTCTCAAATGTTTCATACGTTTTAAATCATAGTATGCTAAAAGAAGGACTTAATGAAGTTTAGAATAATAAATACTCACTTGACACTTTCCAGTTTTCAGTCATTCTCCTTTGCATTGTGGTTTCTCTGTGAACTAGCTATTCTGATTATCTTCATTTTATAGATAAGAAAGTTTAGACTCAAAGAGGTTACTGGACTTGGCTTAGGGCATGTAGCTAGTAAGCAGCAGAGCCAAGACTTGATGCTAGGTTCTCAGTGTCTAAGTTCTTTCATCATGCCATTTTTCATTCATGCATGTTTAATTATGCCATTCTCTCTGTTAACTGTGTTTTGTGGCTAGTTTTCAACCTGAAATACTTGCTTTGTGTGCCAGAGTTGGTAGTCCATGCATATATACCTAGTACCTCCCTCACGTCAGATTCAGGGCACAGCCCACGGCAGGTCAAAGCAATTGAAGTACAGGGCCATAGAAAAGGACTTTGGCCTGGGGCCTAGAGGGTAAGAAGAAACCCACCAAGTCAAATAGAAAAGTTCTCCACAGTGTACCATTGCTGTACTGAGGTCCCGATCTCTAATTCTGTCAATTTAATTTTATAATTTCTCTTTACCTTCATTCTGAAAAGCACCTTTAGAAATTCTACCTTTGATTGGGAAGAGATCAAAACTTGAGTTCTTAGAATAGTAAAATCTATGTTCCACACAAACTCTTTATGTATACACTTAGGAAAGTTTTCATTTGGATTTAGAAATTCCTATCAGAATAACAAGAAGCTTTCCTTTTTTTTAGGTTTTATAAATGAAAAAACTGAGACTTTGAGAAGTCACATAACCTCTCTTATGGAAATGGGCAGGCATCACCTCAAGGCACTATTATAAGGACTGAATGAGATAATATTAAGGAAACGCTCTAGCACCTGGCCTACAATGAGTGCTAAGTAATTGGTAGTGAGTACTATAACTATTTATTAGCTATGAACACGCACCCTTGGGAAGGTTCCTGAAATAAACCAAACAGGCACTTTTAAAAGCTTGACTTTTCTTTTTTAATTCTGGTAAACTTAATTGAAGAGCCAAGGCCAAACAATCTGAATAAGTTGTTGATGATGTAAGGAAATGATAAAAACAGATGGGGAGGTAAGACTTTAGTACCAATTACTGTAAGGAAATAAAGACTTAACTTCTGTCTCTTCAACAGGTTAAAATTGGACAAAATATTTCCTTGCTTTTAATCTTTCACATCTCATGTCAGTTCTGTTCACAGTACTATAGTCTCCTCAAGGACAAGGATTAAATCATCAACATAAAATTGGGACTCTCAGGATTCTGGCATAGAGAGAATGAGGAGGCCAGCAGCATAGTGTTTACAAGAAGGGTGTTTAAATAAAGTCAAGGTATTTTATTCTACTAAACATAAAAAATAAAAGGCGAGGATAGTGTGGTTGCTAGGAGCACAGTCTCTAGGCCAGACTCGGTTCAAATCCTTACTAGATATGTGATCCTGAGCAAAGCTTCAAACCACTGTTTCTTTGTCTGTAAAACGGGTAACAATAGTATCTCATAGGATTATGGCACAGATTAAATAAGTCTAAACAGAGAAAATGCTTATAGGAATAGTGCCTGAAACATAGTAGGTGGTATGAATTTATTTTAAATCTTTTTTTGAGGGGTGGATTAAATTTGGCCACAGCAGTGCCAATGAAATGGCTCAGCGGCATAAGCACCTGCCTGGCAAGCGCAAGGTCCTCCTGAGTTCGATTCCCGATACCCACATATGAAAAAAGGGCCGGTGATATCGCTCAGCAGCACAAATGCTTGCTGGCAAGCACGAGGTCCTGAGGTCAACTCCCGGTGCCCACATAAAAATAAATAAATAAATAAATAAATAAATAAATTTGGCCACAGCAAACTCTTAATGCATCTCTACAGTCTTTGCTTTGTTCTAGACTCTTTATATGTCAGTTTATCATGAGGTTATATACTTCATAATCTACTATCGGACAGAGATTGTAGCTATGAATAGTTTTAGTGATTAATAGTTTTAGTGATTAATAGTTTTAGTGATTAAGCATGGACTTACATATGTATCAAACATTTTTAAAAAGATGCTGAACAATATTCAAGAAACAGTGGTGCTATTTTAGGGGTGAGGGTCAGTTATTTTTTAACAGGAAGTGAAGATGTGGATTTCAGAGGGGCACTTGTTCACTCTCCTTGAACCTTCTGGTATAATTTGATCTTACTTTAGTGAGAAAGGGTAAATATATAAGAAGGTGGTCAATCGTGTTGCTTCTAGAGTCAGACAATGTGTGTCAAATCCTGGTTTGGACATTTATGGTAGGCAGGGTTCTTGGATGAGTCATTTAACCTCTCTAAGCTTCAGTTTATCTAACTATAAAAAACCCACTGGAGGGTTGTGAGGACTAAATCAGACAATGCAGATAAAATGCTTGGCCTAAGTCTCAGCACTCAGTTTGCCTTCATTATTTGTTATACTTTCTAATATCCTTGCCTTGGTGCTAACATATTTATCATAAAAATTTTTTGGGGTGTTGAGACAGGGTCTCACTACGTAGTTCAGACTGACCTTAAACTCACTATGTAGCCCAGGGCGGTCTCAAACTCATGGCAATCCTTCTGTCTCAGCCTCCTGAGTGCTGGAATTACAGGAGTGTGCCATGATGCCTGGCTTCCTATTATCAAATTTTAAGGTTTCTGAAACAAAGATTTGTCTTACAGCTGCTGTCCTTGTTAACCATTTTCCCTGAAATGCTGATACTAAATCAGTGGTACATCTAATAATTGGTGCAGTGATGAAAGAGAGGAATACAGTAGGCATAAGTAGATTTAATATTTATGCCTTTGTATGCTATTTTATTAGTTAAGATTTGGTTCTTGTTAATATTCAGTTCTCTTGGTCAGACTATGTCTGGCCATTATCTTCTTCTAGCTAGCCCAGTCAACGAAATAAATTTACAAGCCTACTCCTAAAACACGGATTTTTCTTTTTTTTCTTTTTTTTGGTCCCGGGAATCGAACTCATGACCTCATGCTTGCCAGGCACTGTGCCTCTGAGCTATATCCCTGGCCCAAACATGGCTCTTTGGCCACAAACTACGTATCCTAACAAACCATTATAATAAGAGATAAGAAGTGCTTCTTGTATTAAGAGGTCACTTAGTGGAGTCGAGTGGTTTGGCCTTTTCATAGGATATTTCAGGCAGGTATTAACATAATTTGGTCATAGAATCATGGCAGATGTCTCATGATTTTCTTCCATGATATTTTGTATAATATAATAAGTAACAAGTCACTACAGGTATACTTTTGAGATGTCAGCAAATTAATTTTGAAAAACAATTAAAAATAGTTAACAAAAGGAAGGTAATTTACACACATGCAAGTATAATTTCCTAATTTCTCTTTTAAATTCTTCCAATTTGCCAGAATGATACCAGCACTGCAAAACCAGAGCCAATAAAAAACGGCTTGGCTGCTCTTTGCCTTTCTTTTTAGAGTGCGTTAGAAATGACAGTATTAGACATTTGTTTAATTAGAAACTAGATTTGCTTGTATTTCAGATCTGATCTTTCCTACTGAAAGCTTACCTACGCTGCCTTCTACAGTTAATAGGAAACCAACCATTCTTTACAGAAGTATTAAAATAAAAAACAAAACAAACTGGTGGCTAATGAACTTTCCTTGGAATAAAATTCACAGCCATGAATGTGTTCTCTCTCCAAAACTTTCACCTCCTCTACTTTTTTCTTAAGCTTTTGAGACTTAAAAAATTACATCTCTCCATTTCAACTGTTACAATATGGGAAAGTCTTTGACACTGTATCCCAGTAACACTCTCTCTCCCCTTTGAAAAATGGTTCTCAGGTTCCTGGGACAGGCTTAATTCCAGCCTTAACAACTTCAATCCCTTTTCACTATTACTGTTTCTGTCTTACATACCATGTTCTATCACACTGTTTGAGAAATAAACAGAAAGCTTAAGCATCAACAACTATTCCTTAGTTCCTAAGGCTATGCTATGCTGCATCTTACTTGATTTCTTGGCAGGCTGCATTGCTATGAAAAAGTACCTTATTTCTTATATATTTTTCTTGGCTCTAATTGTTCTGTAATTCCTGATGACTATAATACAAGTGCTTTAATTTGAGCTCTTCCAAGTCTATTTCTCTCAAATAATTTTTGCCACCCACCTATCTCACTTGACGGCCTCACACATTAGTCACTACCACCTTGGATATACACACTGTGGCATACAATTATTCCAAGACGCACAATCCATGTCCTCATCTTTCCCTTTTCTGCCATAAGCCACTTCATTTCTCAGCAGTTTTTCTTCTGGCAAAGTAAGAAAAAGTCACGAACATTCCTGAAATATAGTACTTCCATAGTAACCATTCAATAACACTGTTCCGATTTTGAATAAATAAAGCAGGAAATTGGTCAAATGTTGCTGATAAGGATAAAGGTGTAGCTCAGTGGTACAGCATGTGTTTATTATTCATAAGAACTCTCCCCTCCCCCCCAAAGCAGTTTAGAGAGATAGCAAGTGGAGACAACTGGTTAAAAGAATTCAGGTTCTCATTTGAGCATGTTATTTGTCCAGATCAGTGGCTTTCAATCATTTTCTTAGTAATAGATCCTTTTTGTTAGATGACTGTCCTATAAATAAAAAAAATTTTTTTTGACACAGGGTCTCACTATGTAGTTCAGGCTGGTCCTGAATTCACTTTGTAGTCCAGGCTGGCCTCAAACTCTCAGTGCTCCTTCTGCCTCAGCCTCCCGAGTGCTGGGATTACAGGTGTGTGCCATTATGCCCAGCTGAACATCTTATAAATAAAACAGATAAAAAACATAGACAATACTTCAGGGAGTACTGGAAGGTCTGGGGCATCGCCCACAGAATACGGCTTTAAACATTCTTTAATGCCTAGTAAAAATACCATGGACTGCATCAAGAATGTAGTCTAGCATTCTATGTCCTCCAAGTAAGGCCAGTTAATTTCGTGAAGAAATGAGAAGGGCAAATTGACACACGATCAGCTGAAGATTAGGTTGTGATGTGAATCTGCTATGCCAAATATGAAATGGTGTACAATCAGAACCATTATAAATTAAAATAATAGGCGAGAAAGCATATTTATTAGACTGCCATTCCCCTTTAGAGCTGGCATAGGTGGGTACGCCTTCAGCAGAAGCTGCTGGAGGCAGTTGGAGCCTTCAGTCACCTGCAGGCCCGTAGGAGGCTCCACCCACCAACATGACTCCACTGTAATGTATTTCGCCTTGCCTAGATACACTGTTTAACATTTGTGAATGTAAAATAATCTTAACCAGTAATTTTAAACCGGGAGAACAAAAGGTACTTGATTGAAACTAATTTACATTTTCAATTATTATTACAAAAATTTAGAAACTGTGTTTTTTTTTTCTGTGGTCTGTTAGTTTTTAAATGATTACCCTTAACCAATAGGAAAGAATGTTTTAAACAGTTTCTAGAGTGCTGCCTACAGTGAGATAAGAGAAAACAACTCAGGATGGAGACTCTCTTGTTTCCTATGATCTATCTATGTGCCCCCTCAATAAATGAGAAGAATGGTAACTATAAATTGCACAGAAGAATGCAGAGCTTCCTGAACACTACCCTTGTCAAAAAACACATCAATCAAAAAAAAAAATGTAGGTTTTTCTGTTCAAAATATTGTCATGTTTATGAGGCTTTATATTCTTAGTTGCATGAGTGGCCTGACAGTTGTCAACATATATTCCATCCTTTACGGGGTGGGGGGAAACACTGGGGCTCAAACCTAGGGCTGCTCTACCACTGACCTATACTCCCAGTCATTTATAAAAAATTATTTTGAGACAGGGTCTTGCTAAGTTGCCCAGGCTGGCCTTAAACTTGTGATCCTCCAGCCTCAGCCTCCCAAGTAGCTAGGACTATAGGTGTTCATCACTGTGTTCAGTGGCTCTATCCAATCTTAAGCCATGTTTAGGAAAAAAAATAATTTTTTTCTTTGGCAGTGGGCTGTTTATTTTGTACTTTAGCAATGAGATATTTATGTTTTGTTTCTTTTTTTTTAATGTTTTGTTTCTTACAAGAGATTTTTTTTCCCACAGTTGTAAACTTTCTTCTTGGTGTGCATTTCTGAACACGAAGTTTAGCAGGGCTCCCAATGACCTATCTATTTAGGTGTGCCTTGTTTTTGGTGTGGCAGCTTTGGGAATTATAATGACCTCAATACTCAACATTTAATTTATACAGAATTTCTTTGTGTGAACGGGAAACTTTCGCCCTATGTTTGCGCGTATACCTTCTTATCAGAAAAGATTTCTCCTTCAAGTAGAGTTTTATTTCTTATTACCAGGCTATGGAAGTTCAATCTTCCTTAAAACTTAAAGCTGGGAATGGTGGCACACACCTGTAACCCCAGCACACTAGGAGCCTGAGGTACAAGGATTGCCAAGTTTGATCCCAGCCCGGGCAACTTAGCAAGACCCTGCCTTTAAAAAAATTTTAAAGGTGAGGGGAGAGCTTGTGAGGGGAGAGCTCAAGGCAAAGGACCTGGGTTCAATCCCCAGCACCACCAAAAACAAAAATAAAACAAAAGCCTTAAAATTAAGCACTGGAGGGCTGGGTATATAGCTCAGTGGCACAGCACCTGCCTGGCAAGCAACAGGTTGTGAGTTTGATACCCGGTGCCAAAACAAAACAAAACAAAACAAAACAAAACAAAACAAAACACTGGAGAATCGAGTGGGGAGGAGGTATGGTTCTACGATATTTTTTGGGGGGGAACTGGGAATCGAACTCAGGACCTCGTGCTTGCCAGGCAGGCACTGTGCCGCTGAGCTATATCCCCAGCTCTGGTTCTACAATTTTAACACACTCTATTTTTAACATCTACCACAATCAGACCACAGAACAGCCCACCTCCCTTTCCCTTGAGCTGTCCCTTTGTATTCACACCATTCTCTAACCCATGACAACTACTACTTTGTTATTCATCAGTTATAGTTTTGTATTTCCAAAAATATCATATAAAGGGAATCATACAGTATTTAGCCTTGAATCTGGCTTCTTTTGCTTTGCATAATGCCTTTGAGAGCCATCCACATTGCTCGGTACATCAGTAGTTCTTTTATATATCTGAGCAATACTCCAAGGTATTCAGCCATTGAAGAACATTTGAGTTGTTTCCCATTTTTAGTTATTACGAATTCAAGTACTACAAATATTCACGTACAGTATAAGTTTTTGTATGAACAGAAATTTGTACTTCTCTAGGGTAAGTAGCCAGGACTAGGACTGCTGGGCCACACAGTAAGTGTATATTACTCTTTATAAGCCACTGTCAACCTTTTGGAGTTGGCATGATGACTTTATATTACCATCAGCGACCTATGAAAGTGCCTGTTGCTCTATATAAACTCAGTAGCATTTGGTATTCTCTGGATTTTACTCATTCTAACAGGTATGGAGCAGTGTCTTATGGTTTTAATCTGCATCTCCTTGATGCTAGTGATGTTAAAAAAATTTTTTTTCTTTTTCTTTTGGTGCTGGGAATGGAGGGCCTCACACACATGCGCTAGCTAGGCAAGCGCTCTTCCTGTGAAGTATCTGTTCAAGTTTTTTGTTTCTTTTAAAACTGAAATTGCTACTGTTGAGTTGTGAGAATTTTTCATATATACTAGACACAGGTTTTTTTTAGATGTGAGATTTATAAATATTTTCTCCCGGCCTGTAGTTTGTCATTTCCTTCTCATAAGAGTATCTTTTGCAGAAATAATGTTTTTAATTTTGATCAGGTCCAGGTGATCAAGTTTTTCTTTTATGGATCATGATTTTAGTCTTAGGCCTAAGAACTTTTTGCCTAAGCCGAGATCAAAGATTTTCTCTTATATATCACTTCTTAAAGTTTTATAGTTTTACATTTCAACTTGTGACACATTTGGATTTTTTGTATAAGGTCAATATTCATTTTTTATGTATATGGATGTCAAATTTTTCCAGTATCACTTATTTTCCCTCTCCATTAAATTGTTCTTACATCTTTGTTGAAAATCAAACAGCCATACTTGGGTAAGTCTATCCTTCCCATTCTCTTCCACTGGTCTATCAGTTTGTAAATTCTACAGTTTTAATTACTGTAGCTTTCTATTGAGTCTTAAACTTGTGTACTGATGCCTCCAACTTTATTGTTTTTTTTATATACATCCAGTTATTTAATATAATATCAGACTACTGAGATTATTTCATCTTGGATCAGTTTTATAGTTTGTAGTTTTTGAGGAATTGGTCCATTCTAAATTGTCAAGTATGTGTAGTATTCCCTTATTATCCTTTTACAGTCTATGGGGATCTAGCATTCTAGATATTGCTAATTTCCATCTTCTCTCTTTTTATGTTTATAAGTCTTCCTAGAATCTTATCACTTTTACCGATCTTTTTAAATAGCCAGATTTTGTTTTCACTGATTTTCTCTACTCTTCTGTTTTCAATTTCATTGATTTATCCATCATTTTTCTATTTCTTTCCTGTTTGCTTTGGTTTCATTTACCCCTTTTCTATTTGTAAGGTGGACAACTCAGATTATTGATTTGAAATATATTTTTAAAATATAAATATTTAAAGCTATCAATTTCTCTCTAAGCATTACTTTAGCTGCATCATGCTACCTTTTTAACTCTCTCCCTTAGTCCCTTGATTCTTTTTTTTTGTTTGTTTTTTGTTTTTTGTGGGTACCGGGGGGTCGACCTCAGGACCTCGTGCGCCAACAGGCACCCGTGCCGCTGAGCGATATCACCGGCCCCTTTTTCATATGTGGGATCCGGGAGTCAAACTCGGGCCCTCGCGCTTGCAAGGCAGGCGCTTACGCCGCTGAGCCATCTCACCGACCCAGTCCCTTGATTCTTACAGCATGATTATTTAGTATTTACTTGCCAAATTAATTGATTTATTTTACCAACTGGGTAACTATATAATACCTTGATGCTTTGTATCTGAGTATTTTTACTGATTTTGTGTGTCCACAATGAATTAAGTGTTATGAAAATATTCATAATGAACCTATTTCGTACCACAGCATATACTGCATCTCTCATTATTTGGTATGTTGTATTTTCACTTTCAACCAGTTCAAAATATTTTCTAATTTTCCTCAAGACCCCCTCTTTATTCCGTAAATTATTTAGAAGTGTGCTACTTCAGTTCCAAGTAGTTGAAGATTTGCCTTTTCTTTCTTTTATTGATTCTAATTTAATTCCATTATGGTTGAAGAATATAATTTGTATGATTTCAATTCTTTTAAATTCAATAAGGTTTGTTTTATGACCCAGAATATGATCCATCTTGTTGAATGTTCCATGTGTACTTGAAAAGAATGTGGATAGTGCTATTGTTGGGAGGAGTGTTCTATAAATATCAATTAGACCCAGTTGGTTGTCAGTTCTTTTATATCCTTGCTGATTTTATGTCCAGCATTTCTCTCAATTACTGAGAGGAATGGTACAGTTGCCAAGTATAATTGTGGATTATTTATCTCTTCTTTCAGTTCTGCCTGTTTTTGCTGCAGGTACTTTGAAGCTCCGTTGTTAGACACATACACATTTAGGATTGTTAGTACTTCTTGGTGAATTAGCTCTTTTACCATAATGTAACATTCCTTTTTATCCCTAGTTATTTTCTGTGCTCTAAAGTCTAATTTTCTGCTATTATTAATTCCACTCTAACTTTCTTTTGATTAGTGTTTGCATGGTATACCTTTTGCCTTGTTTCACTTTTAAGCTACCTATACCATTACATTTGAATTAAATTGAGGGCAGCTTATAGTAGCATCATTTTTTAAAATCCATTTTGAAAATTTGTTTCTCTTTAAATTGGTCTATACTCATTTAGATCATTTACATTTAATGTGGGTTACTGATGCTGATTAGATCTACCATTTTATTAGTTGTTTCTATTCTATTTGTTCCTTTTGTTTTTCTTTCCTCTTTCCCACCCTCGTGTTATAGGAACATTTTTTACTTTTATCTATTGTATTTTTAAATATTTCTTTGTCTAGTTTATAGTTAAGGATTTTGACGTACCTATTTTATTACTTAAAGTGGAATATAAAAACTCATATATTTCCCTGCCCTATGTGCACTGAAAACTAATCAAATAATGCTATAATTTGCTTTCACCTGTGATATATATTTCAAAGAACTCAAAAAGAATAATAGTCTATTACATTTAGCATTTCCATTGTTCATTCTGGATAGTCCAAATTTCCTTCACTTATCATTTCCACTCTCTCTGAATATCTATCTATCTATCTATCTATCTATCTATCTATCTATCTATCTATCTATCTACCTACCTACCTACCTACCTACCTACCTACCTACCTACCTACCTACTTATTTATTGGTACTGGGGATTGAACCCAAGACCTTTGCACTGAGCTACATCCCAGACTTTAAAAAAAAAAACTTTTATTTTGATACAGCATCTCAAGTTGGCCACACTGAGCTTAAACTTGCAGCCCTCCTGCCTTAGTTTCCCAGAGTGCTGGGATTACAGGTATGCACCACCACACCCAGCTTTCTGAATAACTTTCTTTAGCAATCCTCAAAGCAGGTCTAAGGGAAATTAATTCTCTTATTCATGTGAGCATGTCTTTCTTTCACCTTTACACCTGAAAAATGTTTTATATTAGATACAAAAGTCTAACATGATGATTTTTTTCTTTTAGCATTTGAAAAATATCCCATTTCCTCTAGCCTCCATGGTTTCTGATGAGAAATACATCATCTAAATAATTTTCCTTATGATATGTTGTTTTCCTCTGGCTACTATTAAGATTTTTTGGGGGCTGGTGAGATGGCTCAGCAGTGTAAGCGCCTGCCTGGCAAGCGCGAGGGCCTGAGTTTGACTCCCGGAACCCACATACGAAAAAAGGGCCGGTGATATCGCTCAGCGGCACGGGCGCCTGCTGGCGCGCGAGGTCCTGAGGTCGACCCCCAGTACCCACAAAAAAAAAAAAAAAAAATATATATATATATATTTTTGTCTTTTGTCTTCAACAATTTGATTATGATGTGTCTGGAGTGGATTTCTCTGGGTTTATCCTGTTTGGGGTTTAATGAACTTTTTGAATCTGTAAGTTTGTGTGTTTGTCAAACTTGGGAAATTTTCAGATATTATTCTTAAAATATTTTTTCAAGCTGGGCATGGTGGTGCATGCATATAATCCCAGCACTCGGGAGGCTGGGGCAGGAGGATCGCCATGAGTTTGAGGCCAGCCTGGGCTACATAAGTGAGTTTTGAGACCCTGTCTCAAAACAACCCAAAAAAATATTCTTTTCAGCCCTCTTCTGTGCTTCTTTGAGACTCCAATGACAAGAATGTTACATTTTCTATTATTGTCCCACAGGTCCCACAGGCTCTTTTCTTCATATTGGATAATTCTATTCATCTAGTTCCAAGTTCACCGACTCTAGTATCATTTCCATTCTGCCACTGAGCCCATCTAGTGAGTCTTTTTTTACTTTGGTTATTATGATTTTTCATTATCATTATATCTACCCCACCCCGGTGCTCTACCACTGAGCTACCTCCCCAGCCCTGTTTAAAAATTTTTGAGACAGTATCTCACTAAGTTGCCCAGGCTAACCTTGAACTTTCGATCCTCCTGCCACAGCCTCCTGATTAGCTGCGATCACAGGTAGGTGCCAACATGCCCAGCCATTTAGCTGCTTCTTTATAATTTCTGTTCCTTTGCTGAGATGTTCTATTCTTCCATTCATTTCTGAAGTGTTCGACAATTACCATACAAGTTGTTTGGTGTGATAGCTTATATAATAGCTATTTTAAAGTCTTTGTCATACAATTCTAACATTGATGTCATCTCAGTATTGACATCTTTTAGTTGTTTTGTTCCCATGGTAATTGTGATTTTCCTGGTTCTTACACCAAGAACTTTTGTATCATATCCTAGATACTTTGGATACTACAAGTCCATGTGTCTTGTTTAAATCCTATGGAGATGTTTGATATTTTAATTTCTTTTCTTGCTATGGATAGAACCCAGGGTGTCACACGTGCTAAACATGTGCTCAACCACTGAGTTACATTCCAGCTTGTTATTTTCATTTTAGTAGGCAGTTGACTTCATTAGGATTGGTCTATGAGTTCCAAAGCACCTTCTATGGTGCCAGTGTCAGTTCAGTTTTCAAAACTCTTGCAGGAAGGTTGGAATGTAGCTCAGTGGCTGAGTGAATGCTTAGCATGTACAAGGCCTTGGGTTCAATGCCCAGCACTGAGGAAAAAACACCTTAAAAAAAAATCTTCTGCAGTGCTTTTTGGATTTGTCCCATGTGTGCAATACTTAGTAGTTAATCTGGGTCTTGGTGGTGGTCTTTATTCCAGTTCTCAAAGACTTTGGTATGCTAATTAAAATTACTTCCATACGGGCCAGTGAGATAGCTCAGTGGCATAAACGCCTGCTTGGCAAGCGCAAGGTCCTGAGTTTGACTCCTGGTACCTACATAAAGGAGAAAAAAAAGGGCCGGTGATATCACTCAGCGGCACAAGCACCTGATGGCAAGTGCAAGGTCCTGAGTTCCACTCCCAGTACCCACATAAAAAAAAATTACTTCCATAAGCCCAGGAACTCAGAAATAACTTTATGGGGCCACTTCCCTGAGGTCTTCACTGTCTGTGATTTCTAGGGCACCTCCTAATTCCCTGCACAGAAGTCTTGTTTTCCGTTTTCTGGCCAGCAAGCTGGGTTACTCAACTGTGTCATCCACTTCTGTGAATGCATTCCAATCAGCACCAGAGGATAGGAAGGTGGCAGGTGATGGGTTGGGGTTTCCCTACCTCAGAGTTTTGCCTCCTACTGACTCCTACTGCAGCTTCTGTTATTACCCTAACATCACCAGAACTGAGGCAAGAGAAAATGAGGGAAAAAAACTCCAAAACCTTGAGGGAATGCTACATTTTCTCTAGGTGTTAGGAGTTCCATTTGCCATTAGTTGGTTCTCCTGGACCTCTCTCCATCTGTACCTGTGTGCTTACACCTGGATTTATGCTGTGTTTCATTAAGGGAGAGAAAATGGCTAATTCACTACTGGTTTGAATGTACTTGAAATCTGGTCTTCACCCCTGATCTTCCTGCTACTATTTGCTTTTCAGAGTCTTCATGTAACTGCTTCATATATTGTGTCTAGGTATTATAGTTGCTTTCAGTTGGAGAGACATGGAGGAATACTCTTTATCTTACCTAGAACTGAAATGTTGACAGAATTTGATGCCAACCAAGGTTTTCACCTTTTAGGAATACTTTTTCAATTTATGTTTACAACTTTAAAATCTGGATCAAAATTTGTATCTTCTAAGAAGCATTACCGTACTAACTCTATTCTACTCTGTCTCTTTAGTACTGAAGAGTCCTGAACTATGCTTTTGCTTTTTAAAGACTTTTTGTTGTGCTATAAATGTCTATGCTTAGTTCCTCATATTGAATCTATATAAGGGTAGACCCATGGCTTCAAAACCTTTTTATTTCCCACATCCCAGGACAGAATCCTGGAGACAGACAACATTTAGTAAGTTTAATCATCTGGCTGACAGATGTTCCAATCAGGTTCTAAAAATAAAAGTGTCTTTGTACATTATTAGGATGAAAAAAGAACAATAAAGTAGGGACAGGGGCCGGTGAGATGGCTCAGCAGCGTAAGCGCCTGCCTCGCAAGCGCGAGGGCCCAAGTTCGACTCCCGGATCCCACATACGAAAAAAGGGCCGGTGATATCGCTCAGCGGCACGGGCACCTGCTGGCGCGCAAGTTCCTGAGGTCAACCCCCAGTACCCACAAAAAAAAAAAAATGTGGGGAAAAAGATGCTAGTTGATGATGTAGACAAAACAGGTATAGGTGGTTCTACTACAGTACTTGTTTTGAAAATGAGGATTTATTCCAATGCCATTCATATATAAGGGAACGATTTGAATATGAGTTTCATGTTTGCTTATGTATGATTTTTTTTCTGCATCTAATATTTTAGATGAATTCATGAAACTGCACCCAGCTGAATCAAGACATTTAGGGTATACTAAATATACACAAACGTGCCTCCAACATGGAACAGCTATCTCAGTTCATTGTGTGTGTCACCACCACATCTGGTGTTTGTTACAATTTTCCTTCCAATTTAAGATAACCTTCCAACCTCCACTTTACCATGACTCATAGCTGCAACCCTTCTGAAGTCCACTTTCACAAGCAAATTTCCGGTCTTTTTCAGGCTAAAGTACCATATTGATTATAGTATTTATACATTTCTTATTTAAGATGTATAAAACAATGCACTATTTTCATTAGGTTCCTATATTCTTTTTTACATGTCACTGATGAAGATTTTCTGTGTTGTGCCCTAACCCCTGTGTTTTCTCTATAAACTGTGTGGTTTCCACACCTTAGTGATTTTTAGGAATACACATGCTGCATTACAGAACTGGGTGTGAGTGGAGAGGAGGAGAGGAAAGACTGATGGAAGTACAAGGCATAAGGAGAAAAATAAGGAACAGGATATGGAACATCTTCCCAATACTTTAGTTTCAAGATTTGCTCCAAGACTTTCCTTTGGACTATAACCACTCTAGAAGAATAGCATAGCCTGGCACCATTAAACTAGAGGGTGTCATCCAATCAAACCATAGATTAGTTTGCTCTAAAGATTTAACTTTAACCTACTGTTTCAAAGCAGAAGCAACACAGCTTCATAAGGTTGGTTTCCCTAACAGTAAGAACATCTACTAAATAGATCCTATAAAAGGAGTAGAAGCTACCAAATCCTCCAGCTTCTAAGTAGAAGCACAGAGAAGTGACTCATAAAAAATGCCTTCTGCCTCATCTTAATGTATTTATATCTTATAAATCTTACTAGTCTTAGCTTACATCTCATCTTTTCTAAGCAATCTCCTCTCATCTTCTCCAACTACTTACATATGTGTTCACACTAAAAATTAGTACAGCAGTTAATTACTTCCTTGGAAGTCATGAGAAGCACAGCTGGAATAAGCCATTGTCCTGGATGGGTGTATGCTGGCAAGGATCTGCCCGTGCATATGGAGATAGGTGGGGTATGTGCACGTGGCAGTGCCTGTGAATGGTCTGGAAAGTTTGCCTTGTTGGCTAGACTATGAGCTGAAAGTCAAGGACAACTCACTTTTTCTCAAAACCCTGTTAAGAGTAAACATAGGGCTATGTCATGCAGAGTCCATAAGCAAGATCTTATGTGTCTGCTGTGTAACGAACAACATTAAGCCTGTGGTCAGGAAGAAACAGTGGTTTGGGTAAGGTTTACCTTGAAAATATTTTCAAGTGAATAGTTAAATATATTCAAATTTAGAATCATTACACTGCAAGAAGGAATGTTCCCTTCATTCTTTTCTGTATAACAATATGGGGTAAAAATGATATGAGTAGTTCATCTTATCATGTTTAATTTTAAAATGCATCCAGAATCCAAATACTTCTCGCAAATTTCCCTGCTACCCCTCGGGCCAAGCAAAGGGCCACTGTGTTCCCCACTCCCCATAGAATATAAGCCAGAGCCCTTACAATGGCTTACAGGGTCCTTCATGGTCTGCCTCTATTTCCTGCCTCCATCTCTCTCACCTTACCTCTCCCCATCATTCATTCATCTCCTGCCACACTGTTCTCTTTGCTATTCCTTAAATACACCAGCACTTTTTCATATCAGGCCCTTTACACTTGCTGTTCCAGACCCCTTATACATTCCCTTGAACCAAATATCTGTGAGGCTGTCTCCCATCCTTCTGGCCTTCACATTACTGTTTCAATTAGAACTTTCCTCATCATCCTACAAAAAGTATCAGGCCTCTTCCACGTCACACAGCTGAATTCCTTCCCACAGTACACTGTCACTATCTGCTATGTCATATAACTACTATTACCAGTCACACACTGGAAGTTCCTTGAGGACAGAGATTTACTTTGGTTCACTGCTGTATCCCTGATGGCTATATCAATGTTGGCCCAGAGTAGGTGCTCACTATATTTTTGTTGAATGAGTTTGGAAGATATAATAAGTAACATTATTTATAACTATGACCCCAAAGCATAAAATGATCTCTGCTTGGCATTCCAAGGGAGACATATCCCATATCAAGGTTATGTCTAAAGGAAAAAATTGTACAAAACTTACCAAGGACACAAGTAAGATTTTAGACTCAAATCCTATTCTGTACTTAAAGAGTGTTGCTGTAAAATCTAGGAAGTTTTAGAAACCCGAAGTTTCCACCATTCAATCCCTCTCCAAAACCCTCAGGATTCCCAACAAACATGCACTGCACCACACTGCACAGAAGTGGGAAGGTAAACTGGGGAAAGAGAAACAGCAGAGGCCCTGTATACACTTGGCACTCCTCCTTGAAGCAGGCTGAACAGCATCTGCTTACACCATTGGTGGTCTTCCTCTTGAATGCTGAACTACACGTCCCAAAATGCTTTGCAAAATTTTGTTACAGCATTTTGCAATGCCACTTCTACAAGGTAAAATTCAGTGTTTGTGATAAAATTAATCTATGTGGTGTTGGTGAGGAATGTCCTGCCCCTATTCTGCATAGCAACTCCAGGATGTTTACCCAGACTATGTTTATATTAACCAGGTCTGGCTTTCCAGTGAGTTCCTTGTGTTTCTAAAATGAGAAACAGAGAGCCACACAATGTACAGCCTTAAAAATAAAATTCTGCAGGGTGAGTGAAAGACAATATATCGTCTAAATATAAATTCTAATTTCAGCATGTGGTCTTGCTATTTTTAATCCCCATGGAATTTCAGACCCCCTTCAGTTAGTATTCAACGCTGTCCAACAGCTTATTGGTCACTGATGTGTACTTCAAACATCAAGGGTAATAAATATAAAATCTGAGCTGAAAACATTTCCTGCCTTGAACCTCAATAGCCCACATATTCCTATCCAAAGATGAATGTCCGTCTTCTACTAAAACAATAACTTGATACTTTGCATAAACTCTGAATAATTTATTATACATGAAAACAAGTCAGCTGGTGAACTAAGGGGGAAAATTCTCTTGTAGGACATACACACAGATAAATTAAAAACATTATCAGTTAAAAAGCTAGAAATCAAGAGCAAAGAAAAGTAAATAAAAACACCCAAATTACTAATAACAGTTCCATCTAGAAGGCCCAAGACGGCAGAAAGGGTCTGTGATAACAGGTTAATACACAGGTGAGGTGCACCATCTACTAATATTCTGGGCTCAAAGCAATACGCCTCACTTTTAGGAAACATACCAGCAGAAATAACGAGTGTATTATCCTGTGGTTGCTTAGAGATGACTTAACGAGTTCCTGAGAACAGGCCATTAGCTAGCATTTGCTTTTGCTATTAAAGC
>CM051842.1:16097511-16457511 GCA_028451465.1 Erethizon dorsatum | reverse complement strand
CCACTCAGCTGATGTAGGACCAGTGAGTGAACCACAGGACACAAATTGAGGCCAAATGCAACACCTTTCTACCTAATAAAAAATAAAATAAAATTCAAAAGTATAGCGAAAGAAGCAACCCAAATATCAATGAATGAATAAACACACTGTAGCATATCTGTTCAACAGGGTATTATTTGTCCACAAAAAAGAATGAAATACCGATGCATAGTACAACATGGATAAACATTATGCCAGACACACAAGCTGACATATTATAATTCCATTTATATGAACTATGCAGAATAGGTAAATCCACAGATAGAGAAAGCAGATTAGTGGCTAGGGGCTAGGAGGTGGGAATGGAGAATAACTGCTTAATGGGTATGGGGTTTTCTTCTGGGCTGATAAAAATGTTTTGGAAATAGAGCTGCTGGTTTTATAACACTGTGAATGCACTAAATACCACCGTACTTTTTTACTTTAAAATGGTTAATTTTATATTACGTGAATTTCACCTCAACAGGAAAAAAGCATGAAAAAAAGTTATATTAAAAAGACTAGTATCAGCAAGGGGGTAAGACAAATTGTATACAGAATTTAGTAATGTTGCACCAAACAAACACATCAAAATCACAAAGAATTCTAAAAGATCCTTCATGGTAAAAACCCCTTCCTCTACTGGAGAATTACCAATAACTACCTATAGATGTTTAAAGACTTTCTGACATAGTTTCTTTTCGTTCACAATTCATGTTTACTACCTTAAGAGACCACAATTATTTTCATGTTTCCTTCTTACGCAGAAACAAGACACTGCCCAGGTAGCTTGGCAACATTCTCACCATCCCTAAGCTGCTCATCAAATCAATTTGTTTAGCTATAGCCATTTTGAAATGCTAACGTATGATTATAAGTTCATATATGGTACATATATTGTTATAAAAGTTTTAGATAATGTGAGAAACCCTATGGGCGTCCCAGTAGGACTAGAAGTCATTTCACTGCTTTCCTTAGAAGTTGCCTTCAAGAAATTTAGTTGAATAAACAACTGAACAAAGGGCTCCACCATACGTTTCTGCCCCAGAGACTGTCAAATTTCACAAATGATTTCTACCATGACCCAGGGAGTCCCAGGTAGAGATTTTCTAAACTCCACATCAAGAATGGTAATTTTAATGAGAAAAAGTTTAACTTGGTTTGAAATCTGAGTTCTACAATAAAAGATTCATGTTTCAAACTAAAGTTTTCTATTTGGTGAACTACTTAATACAGACTGCCTTGTGGTCTATTTCATATTGAAACACACTTGGTCATGTTAAAAGGCCAAAACCATATCCTTAAAATAGATATTAAAATATTTATTGTCTAACTTGGGTAAGTCCTAGCTCTTAACCAGTGTGAAAAGGGTCCCATAAGTAATTTAAATATGCACCTGAACTTTTCATTTCTGTATTTAAAGGCACTATCTACACAGCAGAAAATACTCAATAATTTAAAGTAAGCAGCAAGTTGTATACTGCTAAATGCCTATGAGCATGAAATTTTTTTATTGACATATAAAAAACTTTAGAAGTAAACGAGAAAAGAGACAGGATATGTCTAAAACTCTGAGAACAAAACTGTCCCAGATTTCTTCTCATAACTCTGGTAACATGAGCTAAAAGAAGAGCCAGCTTTCATATTTCAAGTCATTTCTGGAAAGTACTCAAGTCAATGGCAACCCAGGACTAAATGAGAGTAGACTTATTATGTGAGGATGAGACCAGCACATAGGCTAGTGCTTTACCACCACAAATTTGAAAAACTTAAAATCCTCACTAGTCTAGTAGTAGGAATGTATGGTGTTTTGCCCAAACAGATATTTACAAATGCCTATATTGTCCAGATACCAATTTTACACAATCTACATGTTAAACTAGTTTTATAAATAATGAACAGTTCTTTCATCACTATGTTCCCAGGACCCAGTAATGTGCCTAAGAGTAGTGAGTGTTTAATAAATAATTATTTTATGTAAGAAATGTATTTTGAGACCCACCAACTGAGAGCTTAAGAACTAGATGAATAAAATCTTGTGAAACAGATACTCTGGAAAACCCATTACAATGATTTTGAATATTGTAGAACTGTTTTAGCAGCTTTTCTGGAAAGATGCATATTTTTCCTCCTATCAGAAGGCCCAGGACTCTCACAAATAGAATTAAGAAATTCCCCACTCATCAATAGCAACTCAAATAGAGTACAGAAGAAGGAGTGGAGTACCACTGTGAGGAAGGACCCCCATGAGGAATGACTAAGGACAACATCACTAATCAGGATGCTCCAAAACTAGAGGGTCATATCTTGTGCAGCTAATCTATGGAATCTATGGGAAAAGTAGCTGACAACATTGATAAACATCTGTAATATCTTCCACTTTTGAAAAGGACAAGAAGAAGAAAAAAACCATGTCACTGAAATGCCTGTGCTGCTTCACTCATTAAAAAATAAGAAATCATAAAAGATAATCTGACATATTAAACCACTACCAGCAACACCATCATACTTTACTTTTACCTCCTCTCAAGAATGGAATTATAAAACTGGCTGACTTTCTAAGAAATAATTCAATTTTCTATGAACTTGATTTGATGAGTTAGATATTTAAAAAGTCTCATAGGCAGCATTACTTCATGAAGTAAGGTGATTCCCCTAGAGCCTACAATTGGCTTGATGAGTCACACTAAATATGTACACTTTTGTTCTCTTTTTGTTCCTGCTGATGCAAGTCTTGAGATGAGACTGACGTGAAAAGAATTCACTAGAGCAGCTAATTCTCACAAATTTCACATTTAAAAAAAAATCTACATTTTACTTTGCTAATTATCAAAGATATACAAAAATAAGGCAAGGAAGATTTAATACTTACCAAACTGGTAAAAAGTAAATTAAAAATAATGTCCAAATGCTGGAAAGGCTGTGTAAAAGTTGTACACTCATAAAATATTAGTGTACAGCATAAACTGGGATAACCCATTAAGAGAGCAATTTGGCAATATGAATCATGACTACATTGTACTTAGGTACTTTCACATGTATTGCTGATAAGAATTTATTCTAAAGAAATATTTCAAACAAAGAAAAAAAATTATTTAACCACCACATATTTATTTACCACAGATTTTCCAGTAAAGAGATATTGAAAAGTAGCCTAGGGCCGGTGAGATGGCTCAGCGGCTTAAGCGCCTGCCTTGCAAGTGTGAGGGCCCGAGTTCGACTCCCGGAACCCACATACGAAAAAGGGGCCGGTGATATCGCTCAGAGGCACGGGTGCCTGCTGGCACGCGAGGTCCTGACGTCGACCCCCCGGTACCCACAAAAAAAAAAAAAAAAAAAAAAAAAAAAAAAAAGAAAAGTAGCCTAAAATGTCCAATGAGAAACATAGTTAAATTGTATTTAAGACTTTTGGTACTGCAAATGAAGTAGTAACATAGAAAAATGCATGATAGAAGACAAACAAAATATAAAAGCATACTGTCATACACAATCACTAAAATACATCTATGGATACGCAAAAGAATAAGGCAACCCAGGCAATACACGATGGTGGGAGCTCTTTGTATTCCTGACTTTCCACCAAATTTTGTGAAATAATGTTACCTTAAAATTAAAATAAAAAGCCATTGGAATTTTAAAATATTTTTCTAAAATTAGTACACATACTGATCATTTTCAGTGAAAAGATTTCAAGTCAACACTTGGTTCTAGAACCCTGCCTCTGCATGAGAGGTTCCTAAGTTTGACCTTCTTCTCACCAAAAACCTTACAAATCCTTAGGCTAAATAAATTTGGAAGGTAAAGCACATTCTAGCCCTGTATTGGTGAAGTAGACTGCACATTATCATATTACAGCTTCTCAGATCTGCAATAAACTTATTTAGTTTTGGCTAGCTCAGCATTTGCGAAACAGTGTTTGATCACAAGCCCTTTCTGCTCAGAAGACCTGCAAACATCCTTCTCACCATGGTGAGGGAAACACTGCTTGGTTGGAGGCTGCTCAAAGGTGGCAACAGAGAGAAGGCATCTTATCAGGGAGGCGTCTCCAGATTCTGTGCTCCCCAGCTGGGAGTCACTAATGGTAGTGTGCCTTATCCCTTAGGTGTATGGACTAAGGTAGAGAAAAAGCTTGAGAACCACTGATCCATGCAGCTTCATAAACAACTTAATCCCATTGAGGGGGAAAAAAAGCCCCACAAACCCTGTAAGGTATAGGGTTAGGAGGTTTCCTGGCTCTTACAAAAGGGGTCCTGATCAAGTTTGAAGATAACAGCAGTGTCTACAAAGAAATGGCATCTCTGCTATAATTTTGAAGTTGTAACCAAAGAAACCTGAGTACAGTGGTGCCTCAGTTCACAAACTCAATTCTTTCCACGATTCTGGTGAAGTGGATGAGAACTGAATCAGATTTCTCTATAAGGTCATCACTGAACCTAACCACTGAATTTAATTTGGTTCTCCTCCAACTCGGTTTGTGACCAGAATCATGGAAAGAATCAAGTTTATGAACCGAGGTACCACTATAACCCATGAATTTCTCTTTTATATATAAATATAGGATTGTTCATGACATGTGAAAAAATAAAGCATGTATCTTCAAGTCCAGATATTTAAAAAAAAATATAACTAGATATATCGTATATACAATAGCTATATATCTATATATGTATGTGGTAGTGGGGTGTTTCCACAGGGCAAATACATAGTGTCTACGTCCTAGAACTGAGGGAAGGAAAGCAGCCCTGTACCCCCTTTTTACATATTCTTTAACATTAGGAGAGCATTACCTCTGGTCTTAGTACAGCTTTCATGCAGGCTGGACAAAGAGGCCCGCTTCGGGAGAATTGAAGGGGAAGGTGCCGAGTTCGATTGCGACATGTTGGCTCCTCACATAGCAACCAACCCTGGAGAGACAAGAGAAAACTTCATATTATCACCATCAATGAACACAAAAAATGAGCCCTTCTGTTATTAAGGTAAACTCATTTTATTCAAATCTTCTTTACACTCTCTGCTATAGCTCTAGATACCTTACTCTCCAAATGTGTTAATGAGATTTATGCCCAAACCTATTTCCAAGAATGTAACTCAGAAAAAGGAATGACCTTCCCAATGGCTGAATGACTGTTCTCTAGTTACTTCATTGCTGCGCTCAGTTTCTTTCTCTGTAAAATGGGATTCCTGTAATGGTACAATACATTTAAAGTGCTTAGGAGTATTCTTTTTTTTTTTTTTTTTTTTTTTTTTTTTTTTTTTTTTTGTGGGTACCGGGGGGACGACCTCAGGACCTCGCGCACCAACAGGCACCCGTGCCGCTGAGCGATATCACCGGCCCCTTTTTCGTATGTGGGTTCCGGGAGTCGAACTCGGGCCTTCGCGCTTGCAAGGCAGGCGCTTAAGCCGCTGAGCCGTCGCACCGGCCCAAGAGTATTCTTGACATAAAAGAAATAATAAAGGCAAGCAATTATTTCATTTAAAATTGAAATAGATTCTTCTACACATGTTTTTGGAGGCATAAAACTGGCTGCCATGTTTTCAAGGACAAATTAAACGACCGCTATTTTCCAGAAGTTTGAAACAGCCATTGTCCACTTTTCTGTTCTTTAGAACCCTCTTCTCACTTTCCTTCTTCAGTCTCCCTTCTTGTTCCTGTCTGACTCTCACATAGTGATGCAATATGGTGTATCTATTGTCTTGAATCAGCATTATGTTCATTACGATTTTTTTGGTTTTTTTGAGACAGGGTCTCACTAGGTAGCTCAGGCTGGCCTTGAACTTGCAGCAATCCTCCTGCCTCAGCCTTCTGACTGCTGGGATTACAGATGTATGGTGCCACACCTGGCTTATATTCATTATAAAACATATTTGTTAAACAAGGAAAACAAGACTTCAGAAATGGGGGAGACAACACCAGTGCCCGTGGGCTTTGGTGCTGCCTGTGTTGCTACAGAGGCATAGTAAGCACGAGGCGAGTGCAGGGTGAGGTGCTGGGGTATACAGGGGAGCAAGGTATGCTCCTTTGTCTCATGGCATCACTACCTGTGGGGCCCTGAGTAATAACCTAACTATCTGTAAGTCTTGGAGCATTCTGAGACATAGAAACTTCTCAACTTGAAGAAAGAGGGGATATTTGGCAGGTGGAGAAGGGAGGAAAAACAACTTAGGCAGAAAGAATGCCATATGCCAAAGAATGGAGGCTAGAAAGACCTATGCTGTGATATGATTAAGAAAAGGGTCAACAATAGGTATAGGGCCGGCGAGATGGCTCAGCGGCGTAAGCGCCTACCCGGCAAGTGCAAAGGCCTGAGTTCGACTCCCGGAACCCACACACGAAAAAGGGGCCGGTGATATTGCTCAGTGGCACGGGTGCCTGCTGGGCGCGAGGTACTGAGGTCGACCCCCGGTACCCACAAAAAAAAAAAAAAAAAACCATAGGTATAACTCCATTACCTATTCCTAGCCTGTCTTTTACCCCTAGACAAGAGGAGTATATACACAGGTGTCACTGTATAGTAGGTTCTTTAGCCTACCAGGTAGTAGTATTTCCATGTGGTGTTAATCCAAAGTTGAGGGACTCCCTCACCCACTGCTGTGCTGCTTGACCTCATTCCTCAGGATAGGCTCTTCTTGGAAGTAGCTACAACCCAATGCAAGGGAAAGCACCAAGAATCAGCTTCAGGAAATTATAATCTAAATAGGACTAAAAGTAATTCTGTATTATTTAGCACTTACAGTTGATACCACACAACTTGGTACCAACTACAAGTGTTAAACAATACAGAGAAGGGATATGGTCATGAGTGAGACAAATTACTACAACCACAGTAAAAGACCATGAACCAGAATAAAGAATGAATCAACAGTTCTGAGTCATGGACAACTGTTGGTTCCAATTCCTAATGCCTACTAGTCACATCTTTCTAGAAGAGATATTTATATTTCAATGTATCTGAAAACTCAGATGCATTTACAACTGACATGTACACTTTAATGGTGTATTTACATTTCCCTCAAAAAAAGCTGTTAGGGGCCGAGGATTTAGCTCAGTGGCACAGCGCCTGCCTGGCACATGTGAGGTCCTGAGTTTGACTGCCAGTACCCACCCCCATAGCTGTTAGGTCAAGAGTGTAGCTTATAATAGGCCATATCTTAAAATGAAAGAAATGGGCTGAGGTTGCAGTTCAGTGGTAGAACACTTGCTGAGCATGAGAGAGAGTGAGAGAAGGACAGAGAGAGCGAGAACAGATAAACAGAGACACAGAGACAGACAGAGACTGACTAACTTTGGCTTAGCCTGTTCAGACATGAGAAGTACAGTAGGGAAGAGTGGAACTGTTAGCAGCAACAAGTATTAAATTTTAAACGTAGTTTATAAGTTACAGTTGATATGAGACTATATGAAACTAGTTGTTTCTGGAAAGTAGCCATCTAGGCATATTAACAAAGAAAACAGTTCAAGCAAACCATGTATGAAAAATGCAGGACTGGACCATTCCTTTATCATTCATTTGGGTTTGTCACATTATGTTTGATATCAAATATGCATTATATGCTTTGGGATATGCAGTCAGGTAACAATGCCAACCACAAAAGAAATGTGGTTTATTCAACTCTAAATAAAATAAGAAATAAGCAGGCAGACAGGTAACAACTACCATGTTCTGAAACAATAAATTATTAAGCACCAGGACACAACTTGGAAGTTAAAATTGTTTTTTAATTTTTAAAACACAATGTTCAAACAGCTAAAATTCTTTTCAGATGTTTTTGAAAATTGATTCCATCAATTTACTACAACTTCACAACTTGCTGGGTGAGTTGCCAACCAGGGAGATGCTAAGTTGTCATTTCACCTGTTTTTAAAAGCAAACATCCAACTCTATCTCTGACAGAGTTACTAACTAAATGTCCTTTCAAGTCATAGAGAAAACAGATAATACAATTTGTCTAGACTTCCTACCAGTTACAATTAACATTAAAGAGGTCTTTTTTTCTTTGTCACCTCTCTATTCACCACTTATTTGGGTTTGTTTGTACTTACTATCTGTTAATCTCCCTTTACAAATGACAACAATAACTAGTGCTATTATGCATGGAAATTAAACATGCTGATAACTGTGTGAAGGGAACTGGGGCTGAAAAAAATATTAGAAGCCTGTAGCTCTTTATGCCTCTTGTTTTATTTTGATAATTAAGCTTTTGGTCATGGCGTATTTTAAATAAAACCTTTCTACGATGGAAATAGGCCCTAATCATATTCAATATATACTTTATATCAATTCAATTTTGGCTAATACACTTTGGTTAACCCTTTGTTCGCTCAACAAGTATTAACCAACTATGCCAAATCTAACTTCAAAGAAACATTTGTGTTGTTAAATATCAGATCTTTGAAAGTATTTGAGGATGGGGCAAATCTTACCACTTACAAAGAGAAATTAAACTTATTTTCATTTCCCATTTTGGGAAAAAAACATACAGCCAAAGGCTACATTGACAAATTAATGGAAGAAGAAAATTCTAACAACTTTGGAAGCCCGACCTATAAAAAAGTCTGGGCTTATTATTCAAAACCTTTAGAACTACTACAAGGATACCTGCCGTTTAAGTACATCAATTTATTATGCAGTGTCACATGCAAATTGTCATAACCAATAGGAATAAGGTCATTTATTAAGTTTTCATTTTACAAGTAAAGGTTCAAAAGAGGTGATACTAGGCTGTCCAACAGAAAAAAAATGCAAAGCTCTATCACCTGTTGCTTTAATCTCAGCATCATTAATTCCTTAAAATCACTGTATATGAAATTGTGTCAAATACTGATTGGTTCTGATTGCTAACTTATATTTCTGAGGCCTCAACTGAAATGGTTTCTGTCCACACATACTAAAAAGGGATCAATTTCAATTTGTAACTGAGGCATTCCTGGTAGTTGTACCTTAAACACAAACTGTGACTCATTTGTGTATATTTGTATTTTTGGAAGGATGCATGCAAACATCGTCCAGATCTGGAAATCTGGTGCACAGGAGGCCCTCAAAATGTCTTTTTAGGGCCGGTGAGATGGCTCAGCGGCATGAGCACCTACCTGGCAAGCGCGAGGGCCCAAGTTCGACCCCTGGAACCCACATACGAAAAAAGGGCTGGTGCTATTGCTCAGCGGCATGGGCCCCTGCTGGCACGCGAGGTCCTGAGGTCGACCCCCGGTACCCACACACACAAAAAAATCTTTTTAATAAATGAACAAATAGAAGCAATAAAATAAAAATGCAGCCAGGCATGGTGGTGCATGCCTATAATCCCTGCACTTGGGAGGATGAGGCAGGAAGATCGCTGCAAGTTCGAGGCCAGCCTGGGCTACATAATGAGTTCAAGGCCAGCCTGAACTAACAGCAAGACCCTGTCTCAAAAAAACAAAAAATAAAAATGCAGTGAAGCAAGTTTATGAAAAATAAGGGTTGGGTCTGGAATTCAAAGGAGAAAAAATATTCACAGTAGTTTTCATATTCTTGGGTCAAATATATGGTGGGTCCTTCTCATTCCCAGCCAGTCACCAAATCTGTCCACTGGTCTTTCCTGTATAATCCCATTACCACCAAGTTCACCCAAGCCCAGAAGGTTCTATTACAGAAGCCTCCTACCTGGTGCCTGGCCTGTTCTCTCCCACACCCAATGTAAACAGTGACCAAGTGTGGTTTCCCAGGGCCTCCCATCCCATCCTCCAATCGTATAACCTCCACAAACAATTAGAACAAATGCATTGGCCTGGCTTTCAAATCTTAACAACCTCATCCTGTTCCTCCCCTCTTCATTCTCAACACAAACTCTTAGCCCCAGTGGATTAGTTTTGTCACTGTCCTCACTACATTTTTGCCTATATTCACCTCCTTGTCACCGCTCATGCCACAGAATCTGTCCTCAAAAATGCCCATTCCTTGAAAATCAGTCCCATTCCTCTTCTCTGAATTTTACCCAACCCACAGGGACTTCTCCCTTTATTCCACCTGACACTAATCACACACTGCTCTGCACTGTCCCTCAAACACCTTATTGTACCACCTTGTCTTACCTACCTAAATGGTCAATCCCTGGGCAACGATCGATCTGCTTTGGATTTGGTAGAGCTCTCCCTAGTGTCTAGCACCAAGATTTATATGCAATGAAGAATGCAAAATTGAGGTTAGGAAAAACTGCACTCCCATTTATTAGTGGGTAATTTTAAGTCACCAAACCCAGTGAACCTCTCTCTGAGCCTGAGTTTCCTCATCTATAAAATAGGAGGTGATAATATTCATCACCCTGTTAAGGTTGTTTAGAGGATCAAACAAGAAAACTCACAAAAATATTCAGTAAATGTACTGAAGATCACTCTGAGCTACAGCTGACAATGCACTATAAAAGGTGAACTATTTTAACCAGGAAAGACCCTGGTCATTTTCCAGGAAGTTTTATTACAAACTGGAAAGCTACAATAATGGATAAATGATGGGCTTAGGTGGAACTGCTTCTCAACTGGACTGCAAAATATTATAACTGTGTAATCAATGTAGATGGAATTTCCTTAAGTTTTTCTTGATAAAACTAGATTTGATCTGAAGTTATAGATGGCAGAACAGACAGTGAAGAAGAGGTGGTCTGCGCTTTATTTTAGGATTCACAGAGATTTTCAAGAGGTAACACAGGATGACGTATAATTTAGTCTACACTGTAATGGCTCTCCAGGAGTGCAGGGACACGGTCACAGGACAAGATCTTTCAGCATGTGTGCTCTTTCAGAATTTACTATATCATTACTAGTTTTTGTTAATGCCCGTTAGCCACCCCTCCCCAAACTACATGCACTCCAAGAACATCAGACTCTTTTTACTCAGAAGCATTTATAAATGTTCCGGGGTTCCCTTGCAGGCACATTTTGCTGTCACAGAATTATCCCCAGTGTAAAAAAAAAATGGGTCTTCTTATAGATAGTGCACAGTATGGGCCCACAGCTGCTTTTGAAGAATGACATGTTGTGATTTGGGATTTCCAGAAATATCAAAAAACAAATTGCTTTCTGACCCACATTTGCACCCAAAACTGGGAGAAAATTTCCCTAAGATCTCCAGGGGAAGTTTTAACAGGAACATAATTTTGCTTTTAAAGTTAAACCTTCTATACTGCAGCATGCTGGCATGTCAAAGAGTGATTATTAAGTCTCAGAGAAGTGCCAGGGTAGGAGATGAAAGAGCAAATCGGAAAAATAAATATATAAGCTACCTATTCACCAAAGTTAATACAAAAATATTTAAACAAAATTATCAAATAAAACAGAAGTGGAAAGTGCCTTGTCGGTCAACGTAAGAATTTTAAATATTATTAAAATTGATTTTTAAAGTTAGACATCTCTTTAAATGAGTAGTCATATGTCATTTCATCCAAGTTATTTGAAACTTATTGATCTTATCATTTGCACAAGGACCACACTCTGCCATCAGTTTGCTGAAAGGATAATGGAGCACTCCCGAACTATTATGATAGGTTAGATGCAAACAGTGGTCCTCATTTAAACACACAGAATAGCACTACAAGTGCACAAACTCCAACCTCAGCAATTGGATATTACACGATAAATTAGCAACTCAGTCTGCTTTGCTTCACATCAAATCCAATACTATAGTCTCACTATTTTAATTTGCAATCAGAGCTTGAACATCAGAAGATGTACCTGAGGTACATTAAACAGCCCCATGCAAGCCATCTCCTCCTGCTATACTGTGAGCACAGAAAGCCAACAATTATGAGCAATTGTATTTTACCACTGTAGGACAATATTAGAACAGTTAAAATTGTCTCTGTGCAAGCAACCAGGGGAAAATATACTTAAAATGACTTTATATGGAAAATTACATTTTGGGGAAAAAGGTTCAATGGAGGACATGTGTCTTTCTGTATGGGCAGCTAAAAACCTCTCCTCGTATATTCAAGCCTATTCTATAAAATACTCTCCCTATTCATTCAGCTCAAAAGCAAGCTACATTCTTAGGCTATAATAGGTCACAACTAAGTACACAGTACCTTGCTTCAGGAATAATTTTGCTTTGTCTGTCAACTGTCAACAAAGCACAAAGAGCTCATGCAACCCAGCCATGTACTGTGTATGTTAGGGATCTAACAAAATACAAACAATAAGAATGCAAGATTTCATAGCCACCCTGCTTTCACTTTATATGAGAAATCGAAAGCATTTTCCTCTCCACATTCCATTCATCTCTATTGTATTACAAATCTTTTCATAAAAGACTCTTTTTCCCTATGTGAAGCTCAAGTGACTTGGGGATGTAATATTCCAACAGCGATGAATGTCCAACTTTCCAACATGAATGGTTATAAATGGATGTGTCAGTTAAGGCATGTAGTCATTTCAACAAGGAAAAGGAGAAAAGAATCAAATGGAATGAGATGGTAAAATGGCTACAGCAGTGTTTATATTAATATTTTAGTGATAAAACCTCTAAGAAAAATTGTTCATTACTTCCATCATTGTTCTTGCCTCTAAAGTCTTCCCTCTTGAAAAAAATCACCATCTTAACTGTGTGCACAAGGTAACGAATAAACTTCAAAAGTAAACTCAAGGCTCAAATTTATTAATATGTGCACAGAAAAAAAAGACTGGAAGGAACTACTCTAAAATGTCAGCACTGGTTATCTTTAGGCGCATTCTTCTTTTGTTTGTATATGTTCTAAATTTTCTACATGTATTTTTTAATAGTCAGACAACTATTATTAATGAGGGAAGAGACAGTTTCGCCAAGAGCCTCCAATATAAATGAGTCACTAACACATATGAAAAATGGTCTGAGCTGTATCACGTGTTTGGTTTTTGCCAAGATGAGTTTTTAGGGAATATGTTTACAGGGAAAAAAAGGTCACATGAAAAACAAAAAGCTTGTTTGTAAGAAATTTTCCTAATAAAGCTAAAATTTCAAAAACAGGTCAATTTAATCACACGACAGTTCTTACGCGGAAAGTGGCAGACTATGTATGTGTAGTATTAGAATCATTTACTAAATTAAGCCACTTACTAAAATGCAGTGTTTTGGATGATCTGAATACTTTTATGATGGTGCACGTCCAAAGGTAGGTAATAAATCAGTTTTAAGGAGAGGTGCCTTGTTCTCCACACCCTCTCCCCTGCCTTTATTCAGTGCGCACACAGATCAACTCAGATGTCCTAGGGTAAGAATCAAATTTTAAAAATTCAATCAGGAGGATATGCCTAGACCCTTCTTCCTAGTTTTTCTCTGCTCAAGTCCAGTTAAAAGTAATGTTTTTGTTTGTTGGTTGGTTGGTAGACTATTTGCTACTATGGTTTAGTGTGGTAATTTTTTTTGTTGTTGTTGTTGGTTGGTAGACTATTTGGTACTATGGTTTAGTGTGATAATGCTTTTGGGTAACAAACAACAAATGTTAAAACTGAACTATCTATGCAGCTGCCTCAAAGGGAGGCATCAGAACAGAGTTCAAACCATCACTAGGCAATGCTTGTTCATTTAACTTTAATTATTTTCTCCTTGAGAATGGTACTAATGAAACTGAATATCTTTCATGGTTTCGAAGGGCCGTTTGAATAGTCTGTAAACAGAACTAAGGGTAGACAAGAGATCTGGCTAAGCCAGGGGGTTGCTAGGTGATGCAGAATGTAAACCCACAAACTTGTTAAGGTTTGCTTTGCTTTCATGCCACTTTCACACACTTTCAAAAGTTTTGAGAACTGATTTTTCAGGTGGTCATTACAAAAATGAAGAACCCCCCTCCCCCAAAATTCATTTCCCCCAGATGCTTTGCCAGATTCAGAAGAAATGAAATTCACTTGACCTTTGCTTATAACATGGGAAACTTTTGGTTTCACATAAACATAGGATTATATATTTTCTCAGTGTCCATAATTCAAGAAACAAATGCAAGGTGGATTTCAATATTTCAAAAGGACACCCTTTATCTTCTCTTATCCAACTTTAAATAAAAGTAAGATTTCTTCCTAGAAAAAAAATGTGATCACAGTTTGGGAGATGTGGAGCACCCAAACCAAAATCCCATGACAAATGCCTCAGCAGAGATCATCAGAGTGACAACCCTTTTGGTCTATCCACCCTCCTCTCTCTTCCGGCCTGCACCAAGTCTGACTGCCTGTGAGGCTTCTCCTTCCCACCCCCTCCCCCAGCCTCCTTTTTAAGTAGCTGATCAGAGATTGTCCAGTAAGAGCACTTTATTAGATCATCAGCCAGAGGGGTTCACAAGTACTGAGAGCAATGGGCTCAAATGCGGCACATCAGTTTTAATAGAGCAGGGGCTACTAGTAAACTGCAGATACTGCTGAGAACTTTCCATGCACTGAACTCTTGAAAAAGCACCGTCTCTCCAGCTTAAATGCAGCTGCCTCTTTCAATGCCGCAAATGGGTAAATTTGACAAAAAAGCCACCATTAAGACTACATGAAAGGCTCAAGACAACATCCTTTCAATGCTTTGTACTTCAGTAATCAGATGTACTTACTCACCCCCTCCCCCAAACCCGATCAAGAACTATTTCTGAATGGTAGGAAATAATTCCACTTTGTACATCTTTTAGTTAATCAAGACTTTCTATTCAGCAATTTGACCTTTTGTTCAAAACAGGATTATCAGTTTTTTCGCCAGTTACCAAGGGCGACTCGCATGGTGAACATAATTGCAATAATTTGCAAAACACCATGGCAACCCACATTACAACTAGGTAAATACTGGGCTTTTGTGCTACATTGTTATTTTCAGAGATGCTGAAGTCAAAGAACGAATGACAAATGAACACAAAATTTATATTTGCTTTGTCTCAAAAGAGAAGAAAATTGATAACAAGAATTGGGGGGAAACCGACTACAGCTGTAATTTCTAACTTGATTAATTAGGATGGTAACAGTCCTTAACTGTATATTCAACAAACAGCCCTGACTTCGTCTCTCCACCCACCTCTCTCTATACCACTACCACTATCCCCCCCACCCCAGACAAATTTTTTCAGCTTGGAGAACAAACATCCCCCATTTGCTCTTTTCTTCAACTTAATGGAATCCTTAATTGCAGAATATTGTTCTCCTGCTCTTCACCGCGATGAAAACGAGAAAGGAGGAGAGTACCAGGGCAGACAGGGAGCTACAGTCATTTTTTTTCCTGCCTCTTTTGGACACCCCAGGCCCAATGATGAGACGGCATTTTCCTGGTATCAGCAGCTGTTTCGCAGCAGACAATAAAGTAAAAACTATTTAGCTTTGCAGAAAAGCCACTTCTTTCCTCTTGGCAATACAAGGTAAGTCTACATGCCGAGATGAAATTTCATAATTTAAATGCCAGAACATAAGATGAGAAAATAATGGTAATTTTTTTTAAAAAAACACATTTTTTCTTGTAAAGAAATTATTAACTGTGGTACTGTCCAAAAAGCTGTTGAAATGCATGTATTTGCTATTTGAAGAAGATGTTCAACATTATCACCAATGTGCTGAGAACCACTTTATACTCAGATCCCAGTTCACAAAACAATCTAAAAATATAAACTGACTACTCGGGAATTAATGCAAAAATCAAAATCATATTTTTAGTAGATAAGCAGTCTTACAAATAGCATTATAATCTTTTCAATAATAAATATGATTCAAAAAGTTGTATCAGAATATTTTAACTCAGATATAAAAGGCAGATTCTATTTTATCGTAAAGGAGAAGTTTTTTCCAAGAGGCACAAATTGTGCATCAATGCCACTTTTTGGAAATTATCAAAACTGGCTTTCTTATGAAAAATGTAGTATTTGGGGATGAGAAAAGAAAATACACACAGAAAGGGCCTGTAGAAGTTATACTGCCGAGAACTCGAGAAATAAGCAACTGCAGATACATTCTGAACACAGCCCGGACGGCTTTCCTTCATCTGTCTAACAAGGAAGAGCCAAAGGAGAGCCTCGGAAACAATCTGCCCATTTCCCCTAACTTCTGAAAAATCAAATGAACCTGATACTATAATGGGTCCATTCTTATTTTGCCAGGAATGAAAATTTCCACAGACATCTCTAAGATTCAGCAGAGAAATCACAATGTAACAGTCTTCAGAATATGCCTCTGAAATTATAGATACTGTGATTTCTCTTGAGGAGTAGAAATCAGAAGGACCTGACACATTAACTCCTTCTCAGTCAGTACAACCTCTTTACACTATGAAAATATATTTTATTTTCTGGCTTTGTACATTCCCAGTTTACCATACCTGTATTAAATGCATTCCTAACAAAAGTCTAAATGTTAAGAGGAAATATATCTTTTAATGCTAAACGATACAGGGCTGAGCAAGCCTTCAGTACTTTTTGATCAAACAGAATTGGCAATAGATCATAAAATGGACCTAAAATCCCCATGCCAGCTGAACTTCTTTAAGAAACCATTATAAATGAAATATTTTATAATCTATTCAGAATTTCTTCACTTTTAACATTTTACCCAGTATACTTCATTCCCCCTCCCCCATGGCTTCTGTTCTGTTCCAGTGGGGTTTTTTTTGGGGTGGAGGGCCAGTTACTGACTTCTATTTGTTTAGAAAGGCTCATGTACAAGGAATTGGAACATCCAATCTCCTAATAAAATTAATAAATTACTCAAATCCTTGACTCTGGAATAGCAAACACCTAACAAATGTATTGTATTCCTTCTCCGACTTCATCCCCATGGCTGCAATAGGATGGAACCTGGAATTCAATAAGAAACCCAATTGCTATCCCTGCCCCAAATCCTTCTTGCTCTTGAATTCTCAACTCTGGCTGGACACTGGAATCACCAAAGAAGAAGTATAACACAGACGGCTGGGCACCACCATCAGAGTTTCTGATTCAGGTTTTGGGTGGGGCCTGAGAATTTACATCTCTAACAGGTACCCAGGTGATATTGCTGCTGCTGTTCCTGGTTTGGGGACCTCACTTTGAGAACCAGCAGTCTGGGATATAGAAGAGGCCTTGGGATTTTAAAAAGCCCAAGAAAGTCTAATAATATACAGTCAAGGTTGAGAACCACTACTCTATATTATTATATTATTCTCATTCTCTCTCTACTGGGTATTACCTTCTGAACAAGGAACTTTATAAAGAGAATTACTCTTACAAACATTCTCAAATATCATTCAATTACTCTTTCTCTGTATTTTATGTGGGTCACTCTTTTAACTTGTCCAAGTTCTCTATGCAGAATTAAAATTATTGAAGCTTCAAGTCCACTTGATTCTTCTAAAAGAACTGACCAATTCTTAAATAGTCTACGTCACGTATGTAGCTTAGTAATATTCTTCCTTCAAACAAACCAACAAAAAAACCTTACTCTAACAATACAGTCCCTAAAATATGAAATGTGTTAGAATCATAGAACTGCTGGTGAAAACAGTGCCTATGTAAAGTGACCACGATGGCATTTTTTTTTTTACTTTCACAAGTAATACCAAGTAATATATTTAAACCATAAATTTTAAACTTGCAGGGACTTCAGTGCTCTAGTCTAATCCTTCATATTATATCTGAGGAAAATAAGGCCCAGGAGAAGGAAGATTCCTTGCATACTGTCACATGGCATGTGGACTGAACTTTCAGTCCAGCACTCTTCATACTCGCCACCTATGTGGCTTGATACATGAGCCAATGGCTATACGTGGCTCTTGAGCACTTGAAATGTGGCTAGTCCAAAATGAGATGTGTTGCAAGTATAAAATACACAGCAAATTTCAAAGACTTAATCCAAAAAAGAGAATATAAAATAGCTCATTGATATATTTTATATTTATTACAGATTAAAAGACTATTTTAAATATACTGGGTTAAGTAAAATTTATTATTATATATATCTCCCTTTTAAAAAATACAAATGGATATGTATCATATACTGTTTTGAATCTTGCTTTTGCACTTAAAAGCAGAGGAAATTACTCTGCATGAGTACATATAAATTGGCAGTGCTCTTCTTAGTGTCTGTGCAAATTCTATTACATGATTCTAATAATTTAATGAATCCTTTTCTGACCAACAATTGGGTTATTTTGAGTCCTTTTTTTGGTGTGGTACTGGGCACTGCTGAACCCAGAGCCTTATGCATGCTAGGCAAGTGCTCCACCACTAAGCACAGTAACTTTGATGTAGAGTAAGTATTGCATATCTATATGGAGAGAAACCCAAAAAGGAACCGCTAAGTCAAATGGCATATTCATTTAAAGTTTTGAAAGATGTCACCAAATTGCTATTCAAAGAGGGAATACCATTTTTCACACCCACTAACAGTACATGGGAGTGCTCTTTTCCCCACACCTTCGCCTACACTATGTATTATCTAAATTTTGGACCTCTGTTATTCTGACAAGTGAAAAATAGTCATAAGTTTCTTTGAAATTAAGAGTGAGCTTGAACATCTCTACCTATGTTTATAAGCCATCTGTATTTCTTTCTCTAAGAATTCCCTGTTCCTGTCCATTACTCATCTTTCTACTACGTTGGACTTTTACTACTTGATTTGCAAGAGTGCTTTACATGTGAAAGAAACTGGCCTCTATATATTACATGGATAACAACGTTTTCCCCAGTTCATGATTTTTTTTTAAACTTTATGGCATATCTGTGCATACATCTGCCCTGCAGAAATTCTTATTTTTAAATCTGTGGACAATTGATTAATATTTTTCTTTTTGAATTCTGAATTATTTTTAGTTTCAAGTCCTCTCACACAGGTGGGGCACAGGTTATTCAGGGCAGTGAAACTATTTTGCATGGTACTATAATGGTTGATACATGTTACTATATATCTGCCCCAAAATACAAAATATACACCAAGAGTGAATGTTAAGGTAAATTACGGACTCTGGGTGATAATGGTGTTGATATGGATTCATCAACTGTAACAAACATACCACTGTAGTGGGGAATGTGGAACAATGGGGGAGGTGATGTATATTGTGGGGTCAGGGAATCTATGGGAAATCTCTATATTTGCTTCTCAATTTTGCTGTGAACCAAAAAACGATCCTAAAAAATTAAGTCTATTTTTAAAAAGTCTTCCCAACTCCAAGATTATTGTAAGTATCTATTATTCTTATAGCACCCTTTTCTAGGTAAGTTTTTGATTCATCTGGAACTTATTTTAGCATAAAGAACAAGGAAGAAATTCAACTATATTTTTTCCCAGATGATCATTCCATACTGATAGGAACCATCCTTTTATAAAATACTAAACGCAATTTTGAGTCTCTTTCTGGACTTCTCTATACTAGCTCCATTAAAATTGCCAAATACTTTTGGACCAAAATATTTTAACTACCCTAAACTCCTAAAAAAATTGTAAAAGTAAGTAGGACTCATAAATCATTTTTCTTTGCCAGAATTTTCTTGTGATATTTTTAAATCAAGGAAGCTTTATATTTATGCATAAACTTAAAGGACAACTGATAATCCTAAAATGCTGATCCGTCCTAGCCAAGAACACATACTTTTTCATTTACTGAGGTCTTAAGTCTTTCAGCAACATGTTAAAGTTTTCTTTGAATATTCAGTACTCTAAATTTATTCCTACATATTCCATCTTTTTTAGTCACTTTTACAAATGGGATTTAGTTTGTTCATTATATTTAACTGGTTACTGCTTATACAGCTCAAAGCTACTGATTTAATATTAATTTTGTAACTAGTAAACTTTTTACTACTAGTAAATTTACTACTAGTAAATGTATTCTTTTTGTATGTGATGGTCTTATGGGTCGATTTCATTGGGTTTTCCAGGTTTACAATAATTTGTAAATAATAATTTCCCTCCTTCCCTTCCATTTTTTATGTATTTCTTTTTCCTATCTAGTCACAATGGCTAATACTTTCAAAATGTGACAATGATCACCATTTTCACTGGGCTGTCAGTAGCAGCAAGATTTTTCCAAGAATCTTCAGGTGTAGACCCAAGAATTAGGGATCTCTGCAACTGGAAAAAAGTAATTCAATTAAAATAATTACAGATTCCATAGTGACTGTTGTGTCAGAGTGCCTAAGATCAACATTGGTAATGAAATTAGTTTAAGGATATTAAATGGTTGACTAAATACTAAAACACTTCCTTTATACTTAGGATATTAGTCCTCTTAAAAGCATCCTTTCATAATAAAGGTCTTATTTAAATTAAACTTTATTAATCAATCATTTCTCTTAGTTTTACCTTAAAACCCCACGTATGACAGAGGAGATATCTCAATTTTGGGGGCCTCAGACTTTTCTTTCACAAAGAAGGATGCTGCAACAGGCTAGATGGATTCTAACACCTACACTGGTGTCTAATTTTATGACATACTTTTTTAAAAAAGTGAACACAAGGTTTCCAATAAACTTCACAACTGAGGTTGGTAAAAATACACACATTTTCCTTTCATTGAAAGCACTTTCTCTTAGTCCTTTTGGGTCTAGTGTTCCATTTTTGGAATGTGCTTAACAATGGAACATAATACAATTTTTTTCTCTTCAAATTCTTGTTCCTTGAATTTTTCTAGGTAACATATATGAATTTCATGCAAAAATTTAAAAAGAATTGCAGTCTTTGGCATGAATTACTAAACTAAATCTCATTACTCCACCATTATTAAGTTGGAATCTATTATTTCTGTTTTCATTCAGCTGCCCCTGGCTGAATAGTATATGTCAGTGAATGTCTAGAGAAGTGGTTCTTACGTGTGGTCCCTGGATCAGCAGCATCAGCACCCTGCAAACTTGTTGGAGATGCCAATTCTACACTCTCCCCCAGACCTAGAATCAGACACTCTTAGGGTAGCACCCAGCAAGCCATTATAGCAAATACTCCATGGTGTGGCTGTGTGAGGTGGGCGTGTATCTAAGTTTTAAGAAGCATAAATCATGAGACTGAATTACATACTGTTATCAAACATAAAAACCGGGCCAAGGTAGGGTGCTAGAATGAAAGATGAAATGTACCCTTTATGCTTCCCCTCTCAAAGCCCAAAATATATATTTCTGAATACATTAATTACTAAGGATTTTATTTTATTTTTTTCTATTTTTTTGTTTTTTTGAGACAGGGTCCTGCTATGTAGTTCAGCCTGGCCTTAAACTCACTTACGTAGCCCAGGCTGGCCTTGTACTCAGTGATCCTCCTGCCTCAGCCTCCTGAGCGCTGGGATTACAGGCATGCACCACCACACCTGGTACTAAGGTTTTTACAATTTCTAATGCCTATAATTTCTAAATTGCAAGAAGCATATGGGAAAGATTCCTAAAGAAAATGTCTTCCACCATAGGAGATACTTTCATGTTACTAAAATGGGTTAAAAAATTCTTTAGCTTCAGTTCCCTAAGTCTCTCGATCAAATTTTCACTAGCCCTTAAATCTACTTTTATGTCTCAACCATCTTCAGCAAGCCTGAAATATCTCCTTTGGATGCTGAGATGATTCTATGCTGTCTGTCCATTTGCTATCCCACTGACCAACTTCTAATTCCACTCTGGGGCTTAGGAGATGCTGTTCAATAAAAAAAAAAAATCTCTTTAGCTCCTCATCTGGTGTTTTATATAATAAAACTAAAGAATTTGACTTTGCTGCATAAGTACTGTCACTGAGTGTTCCTCCAGGAAGGCAGAAATTGGGGCTGGAGTAGGTCATTAATTTACTAAGAACAGAGAAGTCTCTACCTAATCAACTCTTCTTCCTTGGGAACGCTCTCAGAAGGCTCTGTATATCAGAAGCCAACAGAGAGATTTACATTTCTACATGCTGGACTTCAATCTATCATCAAGGAGGGAAAGCCACTTGTAACAGAATGAATTTTATGAATTCTCTGGAGAGGCGAGAAGGACTGAGACACTATGCTAACTGGCCACAAACCTGACACAGTTACCGAACACACAAAACCCCTTTGCATATCAGTATAAGATGAAGAAGACTCTCCAGTTTCCTGCTACGCTGGCAGTTTCACTAAAACACCGATGATCATGTTTGACAAACTTTTTCCCTAAGCAGAAAGGATCTGTCCATCTAGACCCGGCTATCTCTTGGCTACCCATACCAGGAACATCATTACCAAAATAATATTTAAAGTGACTTCTAAAGTAAAAAAGCCCCAAGAGGGTTATATTTTGGATGTATTTGCATCAATCACTTTCTTCAAATGAATGCTTACACAGGGAAAACAACATACGAGATTAAATAAACCCATATCTTCAACTGCATCACTTGGGGATTGACTCTTTTTATGTGGGAGATTTGGAGCTCAAGATGATGAGCATGACTTCAGGTAGAGGAGGAAGAGGTCCAAATTTGCTAATATAAAAGAGGACAAAAAGCCTGAGGATGAAGGGAAGAGGCAGAAAAAGAGACAGAAGAGCAACCACAGGTCAGCCTCTTAGGCCCCAAGGGCTGGGATCGTATCATTTAGCTTTGAAGCCCTATGGCCTAGGATAGTGTCTGATTCAGTCAGGGACTGAAGAAATAGTCTTTCATTCTTTTTATTTTAAATAGATAGAATTAAACTCTGATATCAAGAGTAATTCCGATGGTGGACTACTCCAGCTTCCTTCAAGCGAGGATGCCTGTCAGAGTGCAGAAGCCCTTTTGTGCCTTCTTTCACCATGCCCTGCTTGTGGGGAGGGGGGTAGTTAAAGCAAACCCATGGCAAACAGAAAGGCAGGAGCCAACCCCAGGTTCTGCTCTTTTACTACCGCAGTGGCCATGTGCCTCGGGCAAAGCCTTCACCCCATGACCCTTCGGGCATGTTCCCGTGGGTACTGCAAGTAATGCTACCCTGCCTTTCGTGGGATGATACTGCGAGCACTGTGCAAGTATCTCTAACTACCTTAACAGACTTTTGTGAACACATATATTTCCTATGTACACAAGCTCATGTCTTTTCTCCAGCAATATACAGTGTAGTATATGGGGTTTTTTCTTGTTTAAGCGATGTTTAATACATTTTCATCAGGTTGCTATGGAGCCGCTGCTTAGTGATGGATAACTTGGGAATTATGAAAATGGAAAACAGTGCACCTTCTCCCTGTCCCTTCACGGCAGACAACTCAATGATTATAACATTAATTAAATATTGAATGTATAACCAAAATATATAGTTCATTGGTTAATGAAAGGTGAGTCTCAAATGAAATAATATTTAGAAAGATGATAACTTGAACCTAAAAAATTCTCATCACCCACTTTCTTGGGGGTAACTAGGCTCCCCGCTAGAAACAAAAGTTTCCAGAGAATTAAAACGTTCTGTTAATCTCTTGCCTTGTCCTCTTGTCAGGGCTTCTCAAAGTATATGATGTTGGGAAGTAATGCCATGTCCCAACTTTCTTATCCAGGAATGATTTTTAGTTTCGTTGTATAATACAAGAATCTTCTCACTATCTGAGCAGTTTTTGAAATATTTTTTATGTAAGCCCTGTCTGAAAGCTCCAAAACAACCTAGCACATCATCTATACTGACCCAGGAATGAAAATATTTGAGAATACAACCTTCTACTAAACAACCAAAATGACTTCTCGGTTGCCCATGAAGAGAAGCCCAGCATTATTTAACCTTTTCCCTAACATGGACAACGTTAAAGAATACACCATTTACGAATTTAGCAAACGAAAAATAAGCTTGAACTGGAAATGCCACAGAGAACTGCCATTATGTTCGTAATTCTACCTCACGTTATTCAATGCAACCTAAGGGGCAGCTTTTATACAGCACAAAATATGAACTACCCATTTCTGAAAGGTCATGGGAACACTAGGAGACAAGAAGAAAGTGAATTAGTGAAAAATGAATTTAATGCAGATTTTTACATTAGAAGTCAAAGTTAATACAGTTTCTTACTAACAAGGTACCATCGATCTAGCAGAAATGGAAAGCTGTAACATTAAAATAACTTGCTAAATATTTCATATAACTGTTTGGGTTTTTCCTTCCACAAGGCAGGTAAAAGGTTCTCCTTTGCCTCTATGTATACAATTTGTTGTCTGCCTTAAAAAAGTAATTTCTTGGAAATGTATGTTCCTTCTTAATAAAAACCCCAGTGACTCAACAGATAAAAAGGCAGAATCTAAGAGAGCTGAAAAAGATTTAGCTTGGTATTAAATTATATTTTTGTTACCATTAAAATATTTTTCACATGCACTATAAATGTTGATGTAAATTACTGCTTTAAAAAAGAAAATGTGTATTTTTGATAAGATAAAATGTCACATTTTGTAAATGTTTCACGTTTTTCTCCATTTTTTATGAGTCCTGTTTGCAGTACACAATGTTTAAATTCCTCGTGTAGTTGGTACATGTACACAACACATCTCAATTCTTTTCATCCCCTTTTTCCCTCCCTCCCTCCACCTTTTGATCCCCTTCCCATCTGAGAAAGATCTATCCCCGTACTTCTTATCATCTTTTAATTTGATCTTTATTTGTAATTTGGGTTTCTCATTTAAGAGAAACCATGCATTATGTAAGCTTGTGTCTGATTTATTTCACTTAACACTGTGGTCTCAAGATGCATCCATTTTCCTACGAATGACTCAAATTTATGATATTTCAAGTAGAAAACTAACTTACATTCTTTCTGAAGAACACATTAAATTAAAGCCTCAAGGCCAAGGAGACTCAAAAGAAAAAAACCAAGTCCTTATAATTGTTTTAGCAAGCCAGGGAACAAGGTATAAATGATACTGGAACTTTCTTAGTAACCCTGGGTCAAAAGAATACATATACAAAGATTATTTCTAAGTTAAATGCTTCAGATTTCACTTACCTTATTTATTTAAATACAAATAAAAAGTATAATACCCATAGAAAACCGGAAGATGTCCTGTGCATACTTTCTAAACCCAATAAATTGAAAAGGGAAAACTAAGTAATTTTATTGGTTAAATCACTAAAATTTTAAGGACTGTTGTGATGGAGTAAGAGGTCACAACTTAGTGCTCTTTGAAATGGATGAAATTACAAGAAAATACTGAACTTTCAAAGATTCATACACTTTAGTAAAAAATAACTCAAAATTATTAAATCACTTGTACAAATGTTTGAGAAATAAAATCAAAACTGTCATTGAGATACTGATACAACATAAAAATGTATGGGAACATAAAACTTCAAAATATTTTTATTTTAGCTTCATATTCAAATAATTAGCTTATAATCTATATTACTATTTTAAATCACATGTAAAATTATTTTATCATTAAAGTACAGTTCATTTGGGCAAATCTATTTTACTAGTCTATTTTAAAATAATTTAAGAAATAAGAAGTATAAAGATAAAAATCTTAATATGCAGTTTGGTAAAGTTCAAGTCAGTCTTTGAACAACACGTTTATCTATCCAGTAAAGCTTGTGTTAATGCGATGTAAGAGTTTGGCAAATTCAACTTTAATGGAGCATAAAAGTGCTTTTGCTTGAAAGTGAGATCATTTTTAAAAATTCAAAGCATGATCACTTTTTCTTTTTTTCGTAGGAACAATCTGATAGAAGCAGCAAAGCTTAAATAAACTAGAAACATTTCAAATGATCCATAAAGGATTAATAAGCACTGCAGGAAGTCCTATAGGCTCAGCGTATACATTTTCCATCTTTCCCCCCCAGGACGGGCATGATATGAAATTCTAAACAGAAGTGAAGTTTCAAAGTCTGAATGTTAAAGGGCTATTGTTTTGGGGTGAGAGGTCACAACTTTGGGCCCTCTAATTTGAAATGGATCAGAATTACAATGATATTAGGACAAGAATCGTTCAAATTTGGACATTCAATTAAAAAGGTCTTGTTGATGGTTAATAGCCAGTGGTCAGAAGCAAAACTAAGGCAAAAGGAGTAGTGGTAAGCTACAGGTCACTAATAGAACAAGAACAAAATGACAGCCATTATTTTGGCAGAGATAAGCTATGCTGAAACACAAAACACACACGCACACAATTTCTTTCAATACAATTTTCTTGTCTTCCCACTGACTTCTGTGATTACCACAGAAAGCAGGGTTCTAAACACATTTCTCAATTGAATCCTCAATCAATAATAGTAAAAAATTCAGCTGGAAGGTATGGGAAAATGCATTACAGCATTAGTAACTGTTTGCAAAATAGGCTGAACTTCTCAATATGCACAGAAAATGATAAGAATCCTCATTACCTAAAACAGATCATATTTTTATCACCCCAGAGCTGAGTCACATTGCTTTTGCTCACCAAACTGAAATTCTTTTCATTCTTTGGTTGGTAATCTTCCTTAATTCTTATAATTATTCTTTGACAAGGACTATACCTCACTAAAAATTTACTATTTTAGTCACCCTAATGTACAACAGCCTACATTCTATGAAAGGTAATGCCAAATTTCCCTTATCTATAGACAAAATTACAACTCGGCATTGGGTCTTAAATTGAAATTAATAGGACCACAGCTTTTTAGTGAGTGCCCAGGTTTAGTCCTGGAGTAAACACTCAAAGCAAGGGGAAAATATTCCTTAGGTTATGTACATTTTAGAATGTGTACTGCTTTAAATCTCTGGAGTTTTATTAGTTCATTGACAGAAACGTAGATTATTCATGCTACTACAAAGAGGTTTACTTTCTTGAAATGCAAACATTTAACAATACTCATGGATGTTGGGATCAATAAGAGAAAAGCTTAAAAACAGACAAATAAAAAAGAATTTGCCTCAAGTACATAGTCTTGAGGTTAGAGAACAACTGTCTACCTCTCCTGTACTAGCCTTCTCTGACAATAGAGGGCCCTTACCAAGGCTTTGGCTATTTTATTGCTAATTCACATTACCAATAGCAGATGGGTAAAAGAAATGAAGCTGAAGCTACTGAGATTTCCACAGTCATAAATTCAATCATTTATTGAACACCTGTTTTGTTCTTTGAACTTTCTAGTAACTTGGCAGATGAGGATGCAAATTGTTACTCTTTTTTTGTGGTGGAGGCTTCTTGAAAAGAGTAGATGAGCTTTCGCTTTGAATCAGAGAGGCCCAATTTTAAGTCCCAGCTCTACAGTTTATATCCTTCTAACATTGGCTGAGTTTCTTTCTACAAGATCCAGCTTCCTCTTTTATAAAAATGGAAAAAAATACCATCCACTTCCCAGGGTTGTTACAAGAATTAAATGATATCATGTATGTAAAAAAATGCTTAGCAAAGTGTTTGACAGACAGCTTTAAAATATTATTCTTTCTTCTTTCTCCTGCTCTCCAGAAGTCTACAACCTTACAGGGAACAAAATGATTTGCCAAATAAAAGAATGTAACTCCAAGAGACTATATTAAAGAAACTGGGGAAGGAAAATTATACATTCAAAGTTCTTCAGGGATTTAGAGCACAAAAAGCCTTCCACAGCTGTGACGTCCACAGAAAGCTTCCAAGAAGTAAGATGACCTTGGGTCTTAAAGGTTGAGAATTTAAACAGACAGATGGCAAGTGGCATGGACAGTCACAAGAAAACAAGGTCTGCCTAGAAGAATGATGATTTGACAGTGTTGATGCATGGAAGAGTCTGTAGGTAATGATGTCTCATATGCCTGAAAGAAGAGTTTTGCTATAATTCTACATAGATTTAATTAAGCCTCTGTAGCATCATGAGTCTTAAACTGTTTTAAGTTATAAACTGTTTTGTTATATTCTAGAGTGATATATCAAATAGGATAGGCGGTACTACCTATAGAGCTAAGCTCAAAAAAATCACCCAAATCAGTGTAGCTCATATCCAGTACAATCTAATTCACATGATTAAAAAGTAGAGTTCGAGAATAGAAATGAAAGGGAGATATAAGTGCTGCTTACAAAAAAAAAAAAAGTGAGTGTACTTATATCGCAACATTGAACACAGGTATGTAGCAGGAAGTAAGGCCTAGAACAGAGAGAATGTTTAGATTAGCTATGGAGAAAAACTGAATGTGGAAGATGAGACGACAGCCCGCAAGAGACTGCAGCAGTACCATTAATGAAAATATTCAAAAGATTTTCGGAGCACAGTGGCAGCAAGATAGATTTCTCCAGATACAGCGTTTTCGCCTGGGTGACCTGCAGACGACATGTTAGTTGTACAATTTATGACTTTTGGATTAAAGCTGGGAGACGGGGGTGTCCTTCCAGACATGGAGAGCCCTTAATGATAGCACAGCTATAAAACTGCACAGTGATCAAGAGTTACTGAACTAAGAAAAACCTCAGCAAGTGCGCCCTCAATTATTTCGGCCCTTGGGCATTTCGATGGGAAACTACTCATTGATATTATTCTTTTTCCAACACTCATTTTATAGAATATCAAGACAGAGTCAAATGTTGACTTACTATGGTAAATAGAGGGGAAAAAAGCCTGCTCTGATTTCCTTTCCTTTATTACCACCTTGGTTTTGTGTTTTAGAATGTCGACTAGGTTTGAAAAGAGGGTGGAGGATGGGGGCGACACTCTCTTCCCTTCAATGGAGACAAAAGATAGCAGCTATTTCATTCTGCTGTGTGAGTATGTTACCTCCCTTAATTCTCTCACCATCACATTAAATTGTGATTTTTCAATAGAGTACTGAAAAATGTATTACATTTTACCTGCTATTCTAAAATAATTAGTAAGCAATTATAGGGAAAGGATAAAAGTAGAGCAAAAATGTTTTTGTTTTTTCAGACCAGCTAAAATTTTCAGTGTTTAAAAATGACTAGAGAAGCAAACTGTTAGATATTCAGAAGGAAAATGTGAATGTTTTCCCAAAGGCATTATTAACAATTAATAATCATTACACTGGTGCCTTGTTTACCTGACCTTGTGTAAATTCAGCAGCCTGGTAATTAGACCCACATTTTGCACATTTGTATATTTCCATGCATAGATTTGACTCATTCATTCATCCATTAAAATTTGCTTGACAGACGTAGATGAATAATCAAGCTACAATTTGTATTTACTGGATTATAGAAAATTGCCCAAACTGTTAAGTTCAAGGAAAGCGCATTCTTGTCTCTCTCTTGTGACTGATGTAAAAGCAATTACACATCAGAGGATTGCCCCAAAGCTCTCAGAAGAAGTGGCACTGCTTTTGCAATCTGGGGTCTTTAATGGTATCTTCTTTCTGCATGTACAGAGACTGTTTAAAGATTAACAGAGGAAAGGAAATATCCCGGTGACTGTAAGTTTATCACGTAACTGGTTACACGGCCATTTTTCAGTAAAAAGTGATGTTCTGGTCAACCTTCTACATTCAAAATAAACAATAATGCACATCTTGCAAGGACACTGCAAAAGCAATGGAAGGACTGAAAAGGAGAAACAAGGCAACTTTTTTTGAATGGGATTATGACAAATATTCACCCCCTGCTTCTCCTAGAAAACAGTAACAAGACCTGACCAGATCTCTCCGTAACTTAATCAAGCAACGGCACTGTAAGATTCCAATTATTAATGTATTTTCACACAAAGGAGCAGAACATATTTTATTGGTCTTTAAATTCTGATGTTCAGTACTAGCCAAACATGCTGTCAGGTGGAATTGTATTTTACACTACGGTATTTATTTTGCTCTTGCAGTCACTAACCGAACCATCGCTAATACATGTTTTCTGGTCCAAGGTACAGTACTTCTTTTACACAGCTGAAGATACGACAATTTTGCCGTCTTAAATCCATCTCTTCAAACTGCTTATTTTGATTGTCTACTTTAGAGGAAAAGGCATGATTCCTGACTTTTAAAAAGTGTGTGTGTATAACCAGCTTGATCAAGTTTTAAAGTTCCTAGATCGTAAACCAAATTTTATAAAATAATACAAAAAATACAAGTATGTGTTTTATATAATCTTTGCTGGGGGAATTCAGCTCCACAATAGAAAAGGAAATAAGGACTGCTTAGAACCCATTTCCACAAACATTATAATATCATTTATGCAGGTCAAAATTTGGCTTAAAAAAGATTCCTTGGGCAACAATTAGATAGCATAAGCATGCTACTTAGACGTTCAACAAACAAAAAGGTTCTTCAAACTTCCAAAACATGCAACTGATTCATTTTAACGTTACCAAATCCTTGTTTTTTTTACAAATGGCCCATCTTTTCTATGAAATAAATGTCATGATGGATATCAGACATTAACTTCTGATTACCAAAGAGTGAGGTGAAGCATTCGTTTAGAAAATGAGGGCCGGTGAGATGGCTCAGCGGCTTAAGTGCCTGCCCGGCAAGCGCGAGGGCCCGAGTTCGACTCCCAGATCCCACATACGAAAAAGGGGCCGGTGATATCGCTCAGCGGCACGGGCGCCTGCTGGCGTGCGAGGTCCTGAGGTCGACCCCCCGGTACCCACAAAAAAAAAAAAAGAAAGAAAATGAGTTGCTCTTACAATGCACATGTTAATAAATACAGAAATGGAATGTCAAACACTTCTAGTGAGTGTGACTTCACATAAAATCAAATGTCTGCCAAGTCTATGGCATTGTAATAGGTATCTTAGAGGGGGTCTCATGTCAAGACATGGTCCTGGCATGATAAAACAACTTTAATTGTAAAGCCAAATACAAAAGCTATGTGTCTGACCCTTGGCCTCAACAGAAACAAGGGAGATGGAGGTATAGGGACAATGTCATAAGATTTTGAAAGAGGCACTGCTGGCCAAGGAGGTAGAGTCTGCTCAGACAAAGCTTTCCCCAGTACTTGAATTCAGTGATTTCTTTTTGGTTTATTATCTGGTTGGTTGATTGTGTTTTACAAGGTTCCAACTGTTGCAAATTGCATTTCTACCAGTTTAAAAAAGGGGAGGAAAGGAGTAAAAAAAGTACAGCTGTTCTATCAACTGCTATCGACGGTCTGATAAAAAAGGTCATCTAAACTCTTGTCCATTCCTTTGCTCTAGCTTATTCCTGCAGAGTTGCTTCTACCACCAACTTCAGACTGTAAATGACACACTGCATTAGTATTGGCCAAACATTTAATTCTGTATCACATACTCAAGTTACCTTCTAAAAATTGAAAATGGCCATTTGGAAAGTGGATAGAGAAGAGAGGTTCCCTGAAACCAAAACTGTACAATTCTATAAACGTTTAAAGTCCTTTGCTACTGAACTGTCTTCTGCCAGTGTATTAAGTGCACCACAATCACCAATTACTTATGGAAGAGGAAAGAAGTTGTAATTGTTAAAGGACTAGATGTGATAAGCTTTACTGAGGCCCCTAGCAGAAGTCTGAATTTCACATTCTATTATCAGTAACTCTCCTACTTATATTGATTTTCTCTAACACATCATCAGTATCACTGAGCACATGATCCATACACGTAACAACTCTCTGACAGGAGGCAAAAGCCAACTAGGCCCCATCACCCTTCTTTCTGTAAGAGGAAATTTGTGCATACTAGGGCTAGGTAAAAAGCACACAAAACCAAATATATGTGGTGCTAAGAGCTTCTCAAAACTGTATGTTTGAATATTTAGTTATGGTGACAACAGGAAAGATATGACCGTATAGTTTTTTTCTATTTTAAAGAGAAAAAACAATAAAAACAATGATACAGGATTTCAAAACAATAGATTGACAATGGTTAATATATTGCATATTGTTATCTTCAAAGTAGTTGCTCAGATTATAAGATATAGGCATATAAAATGGATCAAACAATATAAGCACAAACTGATCTTTTCAATGAACTAAATTAGTAGTATGATTATCTTAGCTATCTTGTATATGTATTTTCTTTTCCCTTCTTTTCTCCTTTCCCCCATCTCAGTTGTTCTTTCCTTTTAAGCAGTTTCCTCCCCTTTCACAATATCTATTGTACATTCTGGATCTTACTTTCAGTTTCTTACACTAGGGAGACAATATGATGTTTACACATGCGAGTCTGACTGCACACGTAATGGTCTCAAGTTGCATCCATTTTCCTATAAAAGCAATGAGTTTATCCTTCTTTATAGCTGAGTAGTACTCTACCGTATAAAAATACCACATCTTTTTTATCCATTCCTCGGCTGATGGGCATCTGGGTTGTTCCCAAGATTTAGCTATTACAAATTGTGCTGCTATAAACATGGGTGCACATATATCACTGTGGTATGATGCTTCTAATTCTTCTGGGAAAATACCCAGAAGGGGAACAGCTGGGTTGAATGGGACCTCTAATCCTAGTTTTTGAGGAATCTCCCCCACTGATTTCCACAGTGGTTGTACCAGTCTATACTTCCCCCAACAGAGAAGGGTTCCTTTTTCCCCACAGCCCCTCCAGCATTTGTTATTGGTTGATTTCTTGATGACAGCCATTCTTTCTGGGGTGAGAGGGACTCTCAGTATTGTTTTAATTTGCATTTCTCATATTACCAATGATGTTGAACATTTTTTCATATATTTATTTGCTCTTTGTATTTCTTCATCTGAGAAGTGCGTGTCCACCTCAGATGCCCACTTTTGGATTGGGTCTTTGAATTTGGGGGGCCCGATTTTTTTCCATTCTTTATATGTTCTAGATAGAAGTCCTTTGTCTGAAGGACAGTTGGCTAAAATTTTTTCCCACTCTGTTGGTGGGTTTCTTTTGATGTGCAAAAACTTTTTAATAAGATGAGATCCCAGTTGTTGATTCTTTGAAGTACTTCCCATGCAGTTTGGGTTTTATTTATGAACTCTCTGCCTACCCCTGTCTTCAAGGTTTCTACCTACTTTCTCTTCCAGTAGATTTAGTGTTTCTGTTTTAGTATTTAGATCTTTGATCCATTTTGAACTTAGTTTAGTGCATGGTGATTGATATGGGTCTAGTTTTAGTCTTTGGCATGTGGAAAGCCAGTTTTTCCAGCACCATTTATTAAAGAGGCTATCTATGACTATACAGTTTTAAGAGACTCTACAGGATTGGGGATGTAGCTCAGTGGTAGAGTGATTGCCTAGAATGCACAAGGCCCCAGGTTCCATTCCCTGCTGAGACAGAGACAGAGAGAGAGAGAGAGAGACAGAGATGTGGGGGGAGAGAATGAATGAATATGACTGAATATGAACCAGCAGAAGCCAGTTTCCTAGTCATGGTGTGGGTTACAGGAAGAGTGCTATGAAAGATCAACACCATACTTTTGTTTCAAGAAGTAAGCAAGAAATGCAAAGAAATTTCTTAAGGTGAAAATATGTACTGTGTATATGCATAATGCAAGAGTAAGTTTAACTTCTTAGAGATTGCAAAGATAACTAAGGTAACTGAAGTTTAGATAACAAGATTGAAGATGATATTTTAAACTGGGCATAGTGGTGTATGCCTGTAATTCCAGCTATTTGGGAGGGTGAGGCAGGAAGATCCTAAATTCTAAGCCAGCCTAGACAACTTAGTGAGACCCTATCTCAACATAAAAAGGGGCTTGTTGTGGGGATGTAGCACAGTGCTGGGTTCAAAAAAAAAAAAAAAAGAAAAGAGAAATGAAAAGATGACATTCTAGAAAATATGTATACTAGCAGTACAATCATTAATAAAATATAAGAATTGGCTATTCCATCAAACATAAATACTGTACCCACAGCTTTTCTGAAGGTTCCAAAAATCACACATTTGCTTAAACAAGTCCTGTCTGCCATGTCCCTGGCACTATGCTTTGCTCAGGTGACATGAAGCTAAATACAACACTATACAGCACAGCTTGTGGCCTGTGAGGAAGATAGCCAATCACCTTGGTGGTAAACGCCATCACAGAGGTGTGTACAAAGGGTTATGGGAGTATAAAGGAGAGTAAGACATTGTGCCAGGAGGGTTAAGTGGGGAAAGCTTTCCAGAGATGGTGCCACTGAAAGCAGGAGAATTTCACAAGGGGGGTGGTGAGTTATAAGTGCTGGGGTAAGGTTCTAGGCAGAAGACAGCAGAAGTGAAGGCACAGAGACAGAGCAAAGCACATGGGCTCTTTAAGGAATACCAAGCTCTCTGGTGTTGCAGGCACATGGCCTACAGGGGACAGTGAGGACGTAGAAGATAGAGAGGTTGGCCTGGGCTCTAATGCAATACTTCATGACTTTGAATTTTAATCTGCAAGAAACAGCCAACCACAGGGTAAGTTTTTCAGCTGGAAGATGACATTCTACTCTGATTTGGAAAGAGAATCTTAGAAATAGTATGGGAAATGAACTGATATGGGAAAAGACCAAGTCAGAGAGATCAATTAGAAACCTAGGGATGAGATGAGCAAGGACTAAATTAAAGCAGGGAAATGGAACAAAAGGCAATGTGAGAGGAAGAACATACTGTAACACCATACATCCAAAGTGCCAAAACTTTGCAGGCTTCTGTTATCCTGGGTTGGGAGGATACTGAGGTCACTGCTCTACATACATCAAGAATATTGTGAAGAAGGCATTAGGTAAGAAAATGCTCTGAAAATGGCAATGCACTGGGTAATATATGGTGCATATTAACATACTAGAACCCTCTCCTTTTAATTTCACTTGTCTCTTTCTTGAAGACACTTCACTTTTGGTAGGTGAGAGCAGGAAAAAAATCTAGTGTTTAGGGAGGAGGATCCAAACATCTGTCTGCAGTCCTGACAGCACCTATAGATGGATAGCTAAGTAAAAACCAGATTACAAATTTTTTTGATAGTTCTCCCATGAATTGTATATTTTTATTTATTAGTATGTGTCTGTAGTACATGTTTACATTCCTTGTGGGGAGTTAGTACATGTACATAATATATCTTAATTCCTTTTTTCATCTCCTTCCCCTTCACAGGGTCTCACTATATAGTTCCATCTTGCCTCAAACTCACTTTGTAGCCAGGCTGGCTTCGAACTCACAGCAATCCTTCTGCCTCAGCCTCCCAAGTGCTGGGATTACAGGCATGCACCACCATGCCTACGTGGTTTGAAAGAGTTTTGAAGTTCCCACAGGAATCCTGAAGAAGCCCAAAACATTTCAAAAGATGGACAGTCCAATATTTCACTCAAGTTTCTACATATTGAAAAAGTTGCATAGTCCCCTTTCTGTTATCCGATTCCTATGAGGAACACTGGGAAATGCAAAACACAGTCTAGGGACTGTCCCATTTTCACTTTTGGGCCATGCAAAACTAGGCACTTCCTACAGATGGGAACCTTAAGATAGATTAAAAAAAAAAAAAGACTGTGATGAGTCATAGTGAAGGTTGGGAGGGTGGTGACAGTATTGCAGCTCTTAGAACCACTTTAAAAGGTTGAAAAGATCGTAACTCCTCTACATATGCAAGATCAGATAATATAATGACATCATTATATGGGAGTTCTCCTAGAAGAGATATAGGGAGGATGACATTTATATACACAAATACTCTTTATTTAAGTTTATAAGTCATACCCACAACAGAGAAGAGACAAGTTTGAGCAATGCTAATTATCTGCCATTTGTCAAGTGGCAGCAATACACCAGAAGGCTTAATAAGGATGGTAAATTCTCACTAAGAATGTGAAAATATTAAAAGATTCAATAGGGTTTTGGCTTTCATAAAATTATTTTTGGACCTAGGATAACTCATCTTGCTTTAAAAGTTTTATTCCCTTCTCATTTACAAGTACACAATCAACTTGATATAGTGTGAAAGCATGAATATCTTTTATTTTCATATGTAGCCAATACAAATAACATTTTTAAATACTCAATGAGTTTTCTTTTATCATTTTTTAAATTTTATTTTATGGAAAAAAGGTAAAACAAAAGTTTTTGTTATTGTTCTGGAGATCAAACTCAGGGCCCTGTGCATGTTAGTTAGGTAAGTGCTCTACCACTGAGGTGTACCTCCAGCCCAGTGGTTCTTATACCTTACCTTCTACCTTAGTAGAATTCATCAAGGTGTGTTGATAAATTTAGTAATCATGGAAGAACTTTTAAAAATCCTCATACCCTGTCCCCACTCCCAGAAATCTAATCTAATGTTCCAGAGAAGGCAAAGTCATCAGTACTCTTAAAAAAAAACCTGCTGAGGTGATTCTAACACGCAGCCAAGGTTGAGACCCACTCCCTTTGCCCGGTAAACAGACAAGTATATGATTTTAAAAAAAGGTCAGCAAGAAGAGAAATTCCAAATGTGGCATTCTTAGAATGTTCTCTATGTCATAACATGGTTTCTTTGGTTTCCCATATAAAAATTTAGAATGTTAAAATGACTCAGGCAATATCAAGATTTCTAGTATGCAGGTACTTCATTCCAAAATCGGAACAGTATCTCCATGATCCTCACTCACTGGTAAGGACAATATTACAATTCACTGTTTTAAGTTTCCTTTTTAAAGCAGCATTATTGTTTTGATAAAACAATACATGTCTATCGTGAAATATTCAAATGGAGAAAAGCAATATGAAAAGAAATTAAAATCACCTACAACTTTCATCACTCAGATATGATTTTTGCTATATACTAAATATCCTTTTAGAAATCTCTCTAAGGATATATATATACACACATATATTTATATAAATCTGCGGATTTTACAAATGTGACATTACACATATAAGCTGGCATCTTAAAAATGTGACATTATTATGTGGCCAAATATATAAGCCAATAAATACAGACTTACAAAATAAATTTCAAGGGCTGCGTATTGATAATGCATTTATCTAAATTATTTTCTAACATTTCATGCATCCTCAGTATTCTTTTGAGAAACAGATGATTTACCTACAACTTTCTGAATTACAGAAATACCAGTACAAAAATTACATTATTTCCATATTCTATAGTATACAAGTGGAAATCCAACTTTAAGACAAAATGATTACTTAGGTATCGATCTAACAAAATACACATAGGACTTATATTCTGAAAACTATAAAATGCTAATGAAAGAAATCAAAGATGAACTAAATAAATGAAGAAACAATGTTCATAGATAGAAAGTTGATATAATAAAATGTCAATTCTCCCCCAAATGATATAAATTGAATACAACTTCAATAAACATCTTACCAAGACATTTTGTTGTTGTTGATCAAGACATGCTGACTCCAAAGTTTACACAGAAACACAAAAGAACTAGAATAGCTCAAACATTTTCAAAAAGATGAAATGGAGGAGGAATCACACTACACAAGACTTACCATGAAGTTATAGTAATCAACACTGTGGTATTGGCAAACGAATAAGCAGAGAGATCAATGGAAGAGAATAAAGGGTCAGGAAACAGACCTACACAAATATGTTCCAATGTTTTTTGACAATGATACAAAAACAATGCAATAGAGGAAGGATAGTCTTTTCATTAGTGTCAGAACAATTGGATATACATACACCAAATAAAAAAATAGCCTTGTCCTAAACCTCACACCTTAGACAAAAATTAACTCAAGATGTATCATAGCTGTATATATAAAAATCTGAGTTCTTCAACATGAGATGAAAAGCACAATCTATGAAACAAAAAATTAATATATTGGACTTGACCAAAATTAGAAAGTTTTACTCTGAAATACACTGAGAATAAGGCAAGCAATATACTGGGAGAAAGTATTTGCAAATTGTATTATTCAACAAAGGACCTGTGTCTAAAATATATAAAAAACTCTCAAAACTCAATAGTAAAATCCAAACAACCCAAATAAAAAACGTGGTAAACTTGAGACACTTCACCAAAAAGGAACCCTTGTTTCTCAAAAGAGAACAAGATGGCAAGTAAGCACATGAAAAGATGTTTAACATCACTAGCCATCAGGGAAATACGAATTAAAACTACAATATGATAGCACTCCACAGCTATTAAACCAGCTACAAAAAATGCCAATATACCAAGTGCCCATGAGCATAACCAGTAATTGGAATGTGCATATGCTGCTCATGGAATGAAAAATGACACCACCATTCTGAAAAATAGTTTGGCAGTGTCTTAAATGATGTAACATACATTGCCCTTATGAGCAAGTAATCCTACTCCTGGGTGTTCATTCTAGAGAAATGAAAATTTATGTTCACACATAAACCTGTATATGAATGTTCATAACAGCTGAATTCGTAATTCCCCCAAACTAGGAACAACCCAAACATCCTTCAGTGGGTAAATGGATCAACAAACTGATACAGTCACACATGAAAAGACAAATTTCTAGTGATGAAAGGCAGAATTAGGAGTTGAAAGAATTAGGAGTGGGAAGGAGAGTGAAATTATAAAGGAATAGCAGGAAGGAGTTTTTAAGGGATGGAACTGTTTTGTATCTTGATTATGGTGGTGGATGCATGAATCTATCTATGAGCTACAATGGAACTGGGTAGGTTAAATTGGGTACATATTTGAACATGGGAAAGAAAAATTATCCCTTTTAGTGACTTAATACCTAGGTCTAATTTCTAGAAAGCAGGAGAGTAGTGGGTACAATTACTTGAGGCTGTAATGGTTGCTTGTGCTGGAGAGGTTCTATCTCCCTGATCCAATTAAAGGAAGTAGTGAGTTGAAGATATGACAGCTTTCTTCCCCAAATCCTCAGAGCTAAAATACCTCATAATAAAAGTCCAGTGGGAGTGTTAAGATTTTTCTCTGATATTCTTTGGGGAAACTGTCCTCAGAATTTTGTTTTATATTTGAACATTAAGTACCTACCCACTCCTTACCAGGCACAGAAACACACAGATTATAGTTTCATTCTGCACATCTCCGGGATTGGCAGTCTACGGTAGCAGATGGAAGATAATGCCAGAAAATACGACCCAGTTCTGTATCTTTACTGTGGCAGATACATGATTTTATGTATTTGTCAACACTCACAGAACTGTATACCAGAGTGAATTTTACTGTACGTAAACTTAAAAATAAAATTTCACACTGCAGCCAACACCCACCCTCTCTCAAAAGCCAACATATGCTCGCTGTAGAACACTTTGAACAACAAATGTAAAAATGAAAAGAAAAATCACCTACATTCCTACCACTCAAGATAATCGTTATTAACATTTTTGGCGTATTTATTTTTCCAATTATTTCTTTAGACATATGTCTCTATGTACATAGTACCTTTATCACATAAATGAATCATTCCTTATATACTAATGTGTTTTCTCAACATTCTCACTGTTTACTGTGTCTTTTTTTTAATTTTATTTTAAACAGAAAAAAGTAAAAATAACAATAAAACAGTTTCAAAACAGGCTAGTAGGAGAGTACCAATAATACATTACGTATTGTTATGTTCATAGTTCTCCAGAGTACAAGACATAGGCATGAAATATTGTCCAAAAAATATTAGCACAAACCTTTTTCAATGAACTAAGAGAAACTAGCTGTATAACTATCTTAACTATCTTGTGTATACATATATATATATTTTTTTCCCCTTTCTTTTCTTTGGTGGTACTGGGGCTTGAACCCAGAGAGCACTGAGCTACATCGCCATCCTTTTATTTTGAGATACAGTCTTGTTAAGTTGCCCAGGCTAGCTTCAGGCTTGTAATCCTCCTGCCTTTCTGTGTCTTTATTCTCACAAATATCATTTCAATTGACGGCAATTTATACTATGCCATTGATATACTATAATTTATCATTTATTCTTACGTATTTACATTATATCCAAATTTTCAGTTTTTGTGTGTGTGTGTGGGTACTGGGGGACGACCTCAGGACCTCACATGCCAGCAGGCGCCCGTGCCGCTGAGCAATTATCACCGGCCCTTTTTTCGTATGTGGGTTCTGGGAGTCGAACTCGGGCCCTCGCGCTTGCCAGGCAGGCGCTTATGCCACTGAGCCATCTCATCGGCCCCAAATTTTCACTATTTTAAAAATTATTCCTTAATGGAAATTCTTACACATAAATTTTAGGATAAATTCTTTTAAGATAAACTGCTAGAGCTGAAAGTGAAGCTTTTAAAGTCCACAACTATTTTCAGGATATTACTAAGACATTATTGATCTTTCCACTGGGTTAACATTTGCACTAATGGTGCAAACTCAATGATAGGTAAAGCTCCTGGCACATTAGCATCAATCAAGCCAGTATTCCCGTATTGTACTACTAGTGATTGTATTCCTCACCATGAGGCACTCACAATAACAAACAACTAGACCAGTTTCTCTTAAGAATGTCCTTGCAGGTGAGTGTGGTGGCACATGCTGTAATTCAAGCTCTCTGGGAGGCTAAGGCAGGAAGGTTACAAGTTCAAACCCAGCCTGGGCAATTTAGCAAGACTCTCAAAATAAAGGCATGGGGGTGGGGGTATAGCTCAGTGGGAAGGTCTTGTGTTCAATCTCCAGTACCAAACAAAAAGGAATGCCCTTGATGACAGTAAAATTTTATTATAATTCAACCCCTAAACATATATACCTTATTAGCATGTGCCCAGGAAAAGCACTTGTGGAAATGAGCTAGGAACTGAGCTAACTGCTTTGTTGAAAGACCACTATTTTTACCTGAAAGAAAAGCTGATAAACAAACTATGGTGATTCAGACCTGGGTATCTAGTAAACATTTTTTTTTTCAAAACTATACCAACTGAGCCTATCACTTCAAGAAAAACCAAGTGACAGTATTTGTTACCAATGATAAAATTCCAGCTTTCAATGGAGTATTTTTATCTACCACCATAAGCTCAACAGTTTCCCACTACTGAAAGATTTCTCTGATGAGGCTGGTGGTGATATAAACAAATGTGATCTTTAGCCCAGTGTGGTGGCATATATCTGTATTCCCAGCTACTGGGGAGGCCAAGGCAGGAGGATCACAAGCTCAAGCCCAGCCTGGAAAACAGTGATTTTTGCAAAACCCTGTCTCAAAATAAAGAATAAAAAGACTGGATATGTAGCTCAATGTGAAGGCCCTGAGTTCAATCCCCAGTGCTGCCAAAAAAAAAAGTATCTTTAGAAATTGTATAATATGGGCCGGTGAGATAGCTCAGCGGCATAAGCACCTGCCTGGCAGGCACGAGGTCCTGAGTTCGACTCCCGGAACCCACATACGAAAAAAGGGCCAGTGATATTGCTCAGCGGCACGGGCGCCTGCTGGCACGCGAGGTCCTGAGGTCGACCCCCGGTACCGACAAAAAAAGAAAAAAAAGAAAAAAAAGAAATTATATAATAAAATGTGTCAATATTTGGAAATATTAGTAAGTTAGTGAACAAATTTTTTAAAATATGACCAATGTATAATGTTACAAAATCATACATGATCTCAAGTACAAGACAGAACAATGGATATTAATGTACCAGAGTACAAAAAGATTATTGATGTGTTTTCAGAATCTACACTGTAAATAACCTCGTTTCAAGGTTTAGTGTAGTGACAACAAAACAAAACAAAAAACAACCCCACAAAAACCAGAAAAGGCTATTAAAAACACTCTTTCCAACTACATAGCTGTGTAAAGTTGATTTTTCCTCATGTATTTCTACCAACAACAGATCACAAAGGACAGGAAGCAGAAGTGGATATGAGAACCCAGCTGTCTTCTAAGCCAGACATGAAAGATTCACAAAAATGTAAAACAGCGAGAATGTTCCTACTAAGTTTTTTCCTGTGGAATAAAGTTCTTTTTCATAAAGTATTTTTGTTATATAATAGGTTTATTGCTACTTATAAATGAGTTAATAACTTTGTTAAACTCTTAATTTATAATGAAATACAATTGCATAAAACCCACATAAATGAAAAACTCTTTGGCATCTTTAATACTTTAAGACTGCAGGGGTCCCACAAACCAAAAGGTTTGAGAACCACTGTGTTATACTAGTGCATATACTCAGCAAGAGAACCCATTTTTCTGGGAAATCTTAAACAGGTCCCTCCTGACTCTGGACTTTTCTTTGACCTTTGCTGATCAATTCCTGGGAAGCGGCTCCTTCACATCACTAGACAGGAAGCTGTCGTTGGGAGAAACTGTCTCCCTAAGATTAGCTGTGACTTCATCCACACTGTTTCTAAATTCTTAGTATCGACTTAAACTCTGGGCAGGCTTCTTTGTGCCTGAGCAGCTACTTTTTGCCAAGATTCTTGAGCACATCTTTGCTGGTGGATGGAGACTGCAGTCCTACCAGGCTGAGCTCCTGAAAGCTGGGCTAGATTTCCAGCTGCATCAAGAGCTCCTCAAACAGCAAAAGAATCCTGAGCACCAGTGCAGCCTGAAGGAGGCTGGACCCCTTACAAGTAAAAAGCTGGGTGGGTTACTTTAGAAAACCACCCACCCTAAGAATTATATGCTAGAGCACAGTTAAAAAAAAAATATATATATATATGTATGTATTTTTTTTTTAAGTTGGAAGAAGTACCAAGAGTCAGGTGAATTTTTTTGAACCAGGACAAAAAGTTAAGACACTGCTTTTCGAAAGCAAGCTGAGGCCCCCATGCTATAGGTCAGTGATGGCGAACCTTTTAGAGCTTTCAATGATACAAACAGCCCACTGTGCCACGCGTGTCATAGGCTCACCACCACAGGCTATAGGTGTTGGAAGGAACATATACTAAAGCTACCCCTGATTTATGCCCAGCACAAAACAAACCAACACCTATCATTTAGAAAAGACAGGCACTCTAATTTTTATCAGCTTAATCCAGGCTTTGAGAATTTTTCTTTGGTGCCTCAGAAAGACAACTGAATCAATGCCCATCCAAATAGAAATATGGTTATTTCACTTACTGCAAGACTAAGCTGGACAGGACCATCTGGAAATTCATATTGGCAACTATCTTCAAAGGACCGATTTCCACCTGTGAACCATAACATAAGCTCTCTGGGCAAACCAAATATGAAAGATAGCCATCACCTAGGGCACTCTCCTCTTCTCTCGTTGACATGTGAAGCAGAGAACTGATAGTTCCGCTTTGCTCCCTGAAGTCAAGAAGGTCAATGGTGTCAAAATCTCACTTCTGAAAGGTTAAATGAAATCTGTTCTGGTTCAGTTTCTTACTTTACTACAAGATAGTAGCTCTAGATGACTGGAGTTAGACCTGGAGTTCAGTTTTTCCTAAATACACAAGGTTAGAGAAATCAAACTGAAGAAAGGAATTCTACTGGTTTGGCACAAATAGTTTTCTGTTTTTACCCACTTGTTTTCAGAAATTTGACAACTCCTATGGCATTTCATCAGCATTTCAAAAAGCCTCCAGTTTTCCCTTCAGAGGCAAACTGTGTCAGGAGGTGCTGAAACTCCAGGGTCAACACATGTGCTTCCTCCTTTCAATGGCTGGACTAGTCCACTGCTGGATGGTTGTAATCGGCCTTCTAGACAGCTGCCCCAGCCAGCTAGTGACCTGGCCTAGGCTGAAATGCTAATGCCCAAGGGTCTTCATCCACCTTTTTGTAAGAGTAACTACAGCTGAAGATGGTGGGTAGTGGGCAATCATAACCAGCTGTCTTCCCAGATATTATGGGCAAAATTCTAGATTGGGGTCCCTAAGACTGGTCACAGTCCAGCTGCTATGTGTGACCTAGAAGAGTCATTTCGCATCAATGACCTCTCAGAATATTGTGAACTCATTCAATAAAACTTACCAAGCATCTACTAGTTTAAGCACAATACTACATTCTGGACTTTGAAGGAGTTAGAGCCTAGTGTCTTTTTCCTCAAGACTGACTTTTTTTTTTTTTTTTGTGGGTACCGGGTGTCGACCTCAGGACCTCGCACACCAGCAGGCGCCCGTGCCACTGAGCGCTATCACCAGCCCTGTTTTCGTATGTGGGTTCCGGGAGTCAAACTCGGGCCCTCGCGCTTGCCAGGCAGGCACTTACGCCACTGAGCCATCTCACCAGCCCTCAAGACTGACTTTGAGACCTATTCACGAACAATGAAAAGGAAACTCCTGTATTGGCAAACTGAAAGGAGAGCCAAGAGGAAGTACACTATGGTACTGTCCTGACCAGGTGGGAGAGAGAGAACAGCAAGAACACTTATAACAGGACACTTCAGAAAGACAAGGGCAGTAAGGTGCTGGCCCAGGCCTAAATCTCTGGATGTTCTGAGTCCAAAGGAACACAGCCCAGCAATGTTCATTCACTATATCTTTCATCAGAACGATGAACATCCATAATGGGCTCTCTCTGTGCATTTTCTAAGCACTTTAAGTATGTTATCCCATATATTCCTCTTGGTGACTTCATGGGCAGGTCCTACTACTATCATTTCATAGGCTAGGAAACTGTGGCTTAGAGAAGCTCAATAACTAGCCCAAGTTACAGAGTTGGTAAGAGACTGGACAGGGACCCTGAACTAGGGGTGAAAGTGCAAATGAAAACGTTGTAAGGCTAGTAATGGCTAGTCTGATAACTGACGAATGAATATGAAGCTTCAGAATGCAGGAGATGGAAAGGCAAAGGTTGTAGCTATAATTACCTCCACCTCCAACAAAAAAAAAATTAAGAGGGCAGATTTACCCAAGTAGGGAATGACATGGACAAGGGAAAGACTATGGTCCAAGCTCAGGTCTTGCTGGTGGCTCTGGGCCAGTTCTCAATAGACAACAGTTTTCTCTGTGGTCTGGGTGCCAAGAATTTGGTATGGGTCTCATTTTAGTTCCTAAGGATAGCATTGCAGTTCAGAGCCTCCCCAAACAGGGTCCATGCCACAAGGTTATGATTAAATAAAATCAAAGATAAAGAGGTATTCTGATAAATATACAAGGTACAGGTTAATATTGGTTATTCTAGGCTACTATAAAGAAATCAACTAATAACAAATGCTGGAGGGGCTGTGGGGAAAAAGGAACCCTTCTTCACTGTTGGTGGGAGTGTCGACTGGTGCAGCCACTGTGGAAGTCAGTGTGGAGATTCCTCAAAAAACTAGGGTTGGAGGTCCCATTTGACCCAGCTATTCCCCTTCTGGGCATCTTCCCAGAAGAATTAAAAACATCGTACTACAGCGATATATGTGCACCCATGTTTATAGCAGCACAATTTGTAATAGCCAGATCTTGGAAACAACCCAAATGCCCATCAACTGAGGAATGGATAAGAAAGATGTGGTATTTTTATACAATGGAGTACTATTCAGCCATAAAGAAGGATAAACTGGAGACTTTTATAGGTAAATGGATGCAACTCGAGAAAATACTCATAAGTGAAATAAACCAGAAGCACATGAGTAAGCATCGTATTATCTCTCTAGTATGAGAAACTGAAAGAGTAAATAAGATCCAAAATGTACAATAGATATGGTGAATCAAAAAGAAACTGGTCAAAAGGAAAGAGAGACTGGAATAGGGAAAAGAAAGAAGGGAAAGGGAAAAAAACAATTGTGTATATATATATATATAAGATGGTTAAGATAGATACACTACCATTTTTACTTAGTTCATTGAAGAGTAAGGTTTGTGCCAATAATGTTTGGACAATTGAATGCTAATGTCTGGTGTCCTGAATAACTAACTTAAAGATAGTAATACGTAATGTATTAACCATTGTTACCCTCCTATTATGTTGGTTTGAAAATTTGTTCTTCTTTTGATTTGTTTTGTTTTTTTTCTCTTTAAAAAAAAAAAAAATATTGGTTATTCTAAAATGGAAAAAAGGGGTACATAAAGCTGTTATATGACCCTATTTGCTTAATTAGAACAATTTTACAACAGCTAATATTATACCATAATAAACTGCTTGCATAGAATATGTAACTGTCATGTTTTAGGGGACTGGATTTGACCTGTTATCCACTTAAGATTTACACACTAATAAACTTACTGTCTTGGTTACTTTTCTTTCATTGCTAGGACAAAATACCCAACGCCCAAAATTAAGGAAATAAAGGTTTATTTAGCTCACTGTTTGTGGAGGTTTCAGTCCATAATCAGCTGGCTCCAAGGCCGGGTGGCGTGGCACAGGGGCAATAGTTCAAGGTGGCAGAAGACAGCAAAAGCAGCAAGAGCAAATTGGGGGGAGGCTAGCTTCTTTTCCTCCCTTATATTGTATGCAGGCTACCCGCCCTGGGAGGGTGTAGCACTCCCACCATCTCCCTGCCCTCCTCTTCCATAGGCTCAGGATGTTTACAAAGTGAGGACCCTGGCCCCCTGCTGAGTCACTTAGTTAAACTCCTAAACTTTTCAAGTTCACATAATGTATCAACCATTACACTTACTTAAAATGAGATTCTGCAGCAACCATCACCGAATCTCTTCTTAGTTTTTCTGTGAAAATACGCCATGGCATAGCAGCAAAATGTCACACTGGACTCAAAAGTAGCTTGCTTGACCTACCTAAAAATAATCAGTTATTTGCTAATAAAAAATACACCGACTCTCCATCAATGGGCCCTGATGTTAGAATATTGGCGTGGTTGGTGTTCATTTATGCTTAGCTTCTCAATCAAATGGTGTAAAGCAAAGAAGAAATACTAATTCTCAATATGCCTTTTTCGTTTTGCTTTAATAAGATTTAGGATGAGTTCTAAGGATTCCTAAAGAAATTACCCTTGTTGAAGCACTGCTGGGCAGCATGGATTGAGCTGCCTGTGAAGCTGAATGGGCGGGATGGCTATCTATTGCTTCTTTGCATGCCTTTTGTACCATTTATAATTATGCTGTTAGAGTCTTCACAAAAAGGAAACTCAATTTATTCTTTTTAAATGTTCTAAATATAAATGCAGAGGCAAGGAAATAAACAATAACTGCAATACTGCTTAGAGTTTAAACTATTTTGAACTAATGTACCTGTGACACTACTGCACACTGCACATCACCACAGGTAAGAAATGAGAAATTTTGAGGGTTATTGAACACTGAGTATCTGCAGCAAAACAACAGAGTTACTGAACACCATGCATAGCTCTAAAACTCACAGATCTACCTGCATGATCTGATTCTGCTGAGAAATGAAAGACAATGGCAATGAATGGCCCTGTTAGTGATTTACATGGGCGATGGGGGTTGGAGGGAGAGGCTGCTTCACATCTAACTTATCAGGTTTATTTATCAACTTAGTTCTGTGTATTCTTAATAAAATAATTACCCTTTCCCAAGTATTATTGGGCACTATATATGGTGCTTGCCCGTGATGCTAAATGGGTACATGTTTTTGTGGAGCAAAAGTATTTTGACCACTATTTCACTCAGCCCTCATTGCACCTTTGATAATAGGTAGTTCCAGCTGAATCTCTGGCTTACGAATATTATGCCTAATGGTTGCATTAATACTCCGGGCATTATTTTTTGAATTTCTCATAAAAGTGGGATCCAAAAGAGATTAAAAATATGGCTTCTGTCATAATTAATATACAAAGAGGCGAAAGAGGAAATATACAAGGACAGAGCAGGAGTGAGAAGGTAACAACACCCACTTTTCTTTGCCATGTTCTGTTATTAGAGATGAACTCTTCTAGCAGGACAATGAAAGCAAATTTAGGCAGGATGTTATCTGCATCATAACAATAGTATTTCTAATCAATGCCTCTTTGCCTGATACTTGGTTCTGGGAGAAAACAAATTAAGGCTATTGAGTTAAGAACAGGCATATAGTGAAATCTATAGTAACCTGTGAGGTAAAATATAGAAGACTGAATAACAAGAGCTTAATTTGTCAGTGCTTTCATGACCATAAATATTGTGTCAATCGGAGAATTTCATATACCATTAATAAATCATCTGGTGGCATGACAACTGTATGAAAAGATTTTTTTTTAAAAAAACAGCAAATTACAACCTTTATTTGTTGATTCCTTTGGTTACCAAACATTAAGATGTACACACTACTGGAGAGAGAGGAGCTATGGCAGAGATCACAGATAAGACATCAAAGAAGGCATAACTCCTATCCTAAGGGGGAAAAAGTATAATTCAAGAAAATTCTGGGATTATAAAGCCCATAGCTAATTTTTAAGGGAATTGCCACCAATACTGGCCCTAGCAATTCATCAAGGGCTATCATATACATGACACTTGACAGCCAGTGTTCATCTGTTAATTCTCTTAGATGGAGGGCCAGATCCATCTAGGGCCAGCAATATCTTGATGTTTAAAAATCAGAGTGAAGCGTTCTAAGGAATACTAGATACACTAGAAGGCTGATGAGGAATACACTTTGCCCTGATGGAACACTCATAAACCTGCATAAACCATCAATGAGAATTTGGGAATATATTTGAGTTGACTCTTATCCCTGTCTCTTATCCTCTTATCTTTCAGAGGCTCCACCTTTAGAAAGGAAGAGCTCTTTAAGTATTAAAATGAAGGCTTAATGTACGTTATAACTAACAGTACTTGAGATGAAAGTAAATGACCCATTTCCCCCTCCCAGGTACCAAGAGGGGTTGCATTTCTCATTTATCAGCAAGTCATCAGGGTAGGCCAGCTTCTCAATCTCAGATTCTCTTCTGTGGCTGCTTCTTGGACGATTGAGGGGAACACTTCAAAAATGAACCAGCTAAACAAACTTCCCAGCAGCACTTGACAGAGCTACACCTATTCTTCCCATTTCCAAAGCAGTGGAGAATTAATTACCAGTTCTATGGATCTATTGTAAGTATAATAGACTAAAGAGCTATCACAGACACATTTATTGTAAAAGCACAATCCCAAGAGTGTCTAGTGGAGGGCCAAAACGATTAACACAAATGCTTTGTCAGATCAAAGATAAAACCTGCACCGCCCAATTGAGGAATGAATTAGAACAGTGGGTTATCTTTCAAATTAACCAGGGCAGTTAGTGAGGAAAATTTCATGAAAGTGTAATTCTTAGCCTTTGTGAATCCACACAGCAGGCATTCTGCCAGCTGACAAGATGATGAAATTTTCATGCTTAAAAAAAGCCCTCTTCATTTCCCAATTTAGATTAGCTAGTGCTTCTCTCTGCGTGCGCGCGTGCGCCTGTGTGTGTGTATGTGTGTCTATTTGCTCTTCTACAGCAGTATTTAAGAGGGGAATAGGTATCAGTTTTTCACTGTAAAATTGAGTCTTTTAAAAACATCCCTAAAAGCTTACAGATTAAGTTGGCTTTTCATGATTTTCAAAACATACAAGTTCAATTTTAACTTGGTAAAGAGGAACAAACAAGGACCAGGGCATGAAATCAACTTTGAAGTACAGCTATCTCAGTTTTTCAACACTCCCCCAAATTTCAGGATAAAGTGCAAAGTTCACTTCTTCCTAAAGAAATGAATACATTACTTATGGCCCTGCCCAGTGCTTTTAAAAAATTTTTATGTATATCAAAATTTAAAGTGTTCTGGGAATTGAGAATTCCAGGGAATCACTGATACATGGTGAGAGAGAAAAAAATGCATCTCTTGTCCTATTGAAGGAGCCAATACTAAAAGATTAAAATGTGATAGTAGATTGATTCTCAGATACATATACTTTAAAAAACATTTGTTACACCATTAGTGTTAGTATTAGTATTAATACTAATCAGTGTTAGTATTCAGTCTGTAGTACTGATTCATAACAGAAGATACCAAAGTATGTGATGTATTTTGCCAAAATTAAAGTGATTTAGAGTTATATTTTGTTACTCTAAACCTTTGTCCATTTTTTTTCTCAACAACCTAATTTCTTAGTGATCTAGAACTATGCTCCTTGGCAGGTTAAGGGTTTGGTCAAGCACCATATTCCACTTATCTCCTTCAAGTTTCTTCCTTCTTGAGATGACTTCTTTCAGTGTAGGCTGCCTTCCCTTGCAATGATTCTAACACTAAAATAAAAACATTGAGATTCTTGCCCTTGTTCCATAAATAATTTTTATGTTCAGTGGATAGTATTTTTATGTTACAAAATGTAAAGAAACATTTTGGTAATTAGCTTCAGAGAATTTAACCTCATTCCTTAGCATCAATATCCTTGCCTCCAGTACATCTGATATATGTCTCCACTGGATTATCATCACTGTGATACATCCCACTAAACGAACTCAATCAGCATTACTCAAGGACAAAGAACAAAATAAACTCAGTGCCATGACCTTCTACTGGCAAAAGTTCCTTTAAGTCTGGGGTCTGGAGGAAACAGAACAGTCTACCAGTGAAGTACAGTAAAACCTAAAGGTACATGAGCTTTTTGCATAAAGTGCTGATTTGAAACATTTCCTCAGCATGGGGCCATGAAAAGAACAAATAATGGATTTCTTTCTCTACCATCCAATCATGGATGATTAAGATCAGAAAGTAGAGAAAAAAGTTCACAATTTTGAGGACAGCCATATTAATCTTCAACTGCAGGAGTGACATTTGGCTATTTTAATTACAAATCCCTTAGAAAAGTCAATCGAATAGGCAGTTAAGTACAGAAAAACTGTTATTTGTTGTTAGTGAGATGGCTGCTGGACAAGACACTTAAATGCTCTAGAAACCTTGTGTTAACTATCTGGATCCCTAAAAACAGGTTATTTGACTTAAAAAAATACTTTTATAACCACCACAACACATACATACCTAATTAGGTGAAAACTCAATCTTTAAATTCAGGCACATTTCTAATTATAGAGAAGATCATTTTTCTGCCTATTCTCAACTTAGTCAAAACAGATGGCTCCTTCTTATAGAAGGAAATAGACAAGTTTCTTCCAGTATTAACACTGCCATGGTGAAGACTTTGATAGACTAAACACAGAGAGAAAACTCGGAATTCTTCCCAAGACTCAAGAATCATACTCTGCTCAAAGAGGCTGGTAAATGAGAAGCTGAATAGTTTTGATTTGGGCTCTTCACGCTAAATAAAGGCCTAACATTTCAAGTGCTGAATGTTTCATCTACTGCGGAATGTGACCCCACAGATAACCTTTATTCCCATCCAACTGTTCATTAAGTGCAGCAAAACATTACTCACTAAAACTTTCCAGATTTCCCCAAAATGCAGACAAAATTATTATTTTTTAAAAAATCCTCAGGCAAACTTACTTGGCTTTTTTTCTTCTTTTTGGACAAATTATTCTATGCCAAAATCACAATGCTGGAACTCTGTGTTTTCACTCTTCATCTTAATGATCTAATATTTGCCTTTTACATAATGAATTCTACTTCATGTTATGTGACATAATCCCTTATTATTTCACAGAAGTTGCTATACAAGAAAATGTATTGTTATATGTTAACATGTAAGACAGTACAGAATGATATTGGTAAGGGACATGAGTCTTACTAGAACTTGAGCATTTTTTGGCAATACCTTGTCGATGTAACTTCTTTAAAGAAGATACAGTGAAATTTCAAATAATAGAAAATTTGTTTAGATGACAAATAATATAATGAAACACTAAGAAAAATCAAAATGGGAAATGTGGGGTCTTTTTAATTTTAGAAGAGCTAAAATTCATATGAAATGTGTTCAAAACAAAACAAAAACCTTGAATAAAAGCTAAGACCACTCACTGTTCTGGGACTTTTAGTATATATTAATGAAAATTAGACATTCTCTTTAAAATCCCAGACAAATTGCACTTACATTTAAAAGGTGTTTAGTTTGATTTCCTCAGAAAACTAGGCTAGGAAGAAGTTTAGATTGCCACATAAACACAAAGTATTACGTAGTGGGCAGTTCATTAAAATCATCACTCTTGATTTTACAGTTCTACTTGCCCAAGAAGGCAACACTGATATTTTTCCTTCTCTGTGACCGCTTAATTTATTTAGGTAATAAACAAAAATAATTTTTCTTGATTTTGTTATCATTTTTTTCTTAAAATCAAAATTTCATTATTTAAAACATTGGTCATCAATGAAAGAGATGTTATGACCATAAGAAAATCAAATCATTTGTAGGCTAATATGCAAAATTACATATTTGCCATATTTTTATCAATAATATTAACCAAGAATTCTCTCCAAAGTCTTTTCAAAATTTTATAGTTTCATAAAAACCTATAAAACAAGTACTAGGGGCTGGTGAGATGGCTCAGTGGCATAAGCGCCTGCCTCGCAAGCGCGATGGCCCAAGTTCGACTCCCAGAACCCACATACGAGAAAAGGGCCGGTGATATCACCCAGTGGCACGGGCACCTGCTGGCGCGCGAGGTCCTGAGGTCGACCCCTGGTACCCACAAAAAAAAAAAAAAAAAACAAGTACTAAACCTCAATAAGTTGTATAGGTAAGAAAAACCTCATTATAAATACTTACATCGTAGTACTTTTTAATGCATCGTCTAATGTCCATGATCAATCTGTTGCTCAGCTGTACTACAAAGGTTAGAGGTGAAGCCTTACAATCAGTATTACTGCAACGATACAAGCTGGGCTCCATATCAGTTCCCTATAGAAGTCAGGACAAACAAGTAAAAAAAGGTTACTGCGAAGTTATAAGAGCTGGTTTTTGTGTTAAAAATCTACATGCTTCCTGGTGTACAATATCCCTCATTCATTTTATTGGTGAGTTTTAAACTCTATTTTCTCAACTACCTTCCTCACAAAGACCCCTTTAGTCACACATACCTTCCTTTTTTGCCATAATCATAATGGAGTACAAAGTCAAAGGGAAAACTCTAAAATAACTATTTTTACACTCAATACGTGACAGACTCTATAGATAAAATAATTTCCCCTCTGAAAGTACCAGTAAAATCATGTTACTCGAAATAAACATCCTTAAGAGACACTGATCAAAATTTTAAATTTGTACTCATTCATTCTAAACTTGAAGATACAGCAAGAGCTTTTATGACATTAGTTTGTTTTCATCGTATCAACTCAATTTAAGAATAAAAGCTAAAAATTAAGTTTTATGCCACAAAAGCAGTATCACTTATTGTTAGATTTGCAAATCTAAAATTTCTGCATTTTTCCAAAAAATGAAATGTACACAGGGGGAGAGAGGCAGGAGGAGTAAAAATACGAAAGAGTAACTATTAGTAGTTGGAGAAAATGTTTTGTTATGTTGTACTTTGTTTCAAACAAAGACAAAGCAAATATATAGGAAAATTGTTGGGGTTTCTGAAGCATTTGTTTTCCTTCTGGATACTTTAAACATCTTGGTTTCCTGCTCCAATCTGGTACATAACCCTATCCGCCACGCTAAGCAATTCCAGGTGGAAGAGATTTTAGAGCTTGACATCGGCTCTTCCACAGTTAGCCCATCTGCAAGTCGTCAAGCCTCCATGCAATTAACTATCTTATTTACAGCTGTAATGAAGCAAAACTCAAGGATTTAGCAAGTATTGCTGATCTGTGTCTGCCTCTTCCTTGCACTTGCTTCCAAGGACTGCTTTGTTTTGATTCAAAAAAATGGAAAACATCTGCTGTTTGTCCAAATTAACTTAAAATAATTACTTTTAATTTAGATAAAGGATGTCTTTTCTTTTGGTTTCAAGGTTTTACAGTTCTGCCTATTCATTTGCCAATGGCTAGCACATATACAACACTAGTGGAATCAAGTAAACTGGCCAAGTGTCAAGTTCTGATCCAAGGTCAATGATACATTTTTTGGCAGTACTTCTGGAGAGGAATGTCTCCCTGACTTTTTAAATGTCTGATATGCAAAGACAGCAGAAAAGATAAGAAAAGTACCTTTGTCAAAAAGGAGGTAAGTGGGATGTGTAGAGATAAACAAAAACTTCCCTAAAACACTTAGTTCCCATTAACTTGATTTAAGATAAAGGAAAATATTGCTCTAAGTCTTAACAAATCAGGGTTGGGAGTGGGGAAATACAGGTTACTAATTAAGGAATTACAATAAAAATACTTTAAGATAATTAGAATTTTTAAGTGGTTCCATTTTAAAACCAAGGTCAAGCACTCTAGGAAGGCAAAACAATATTTAAGCATAAACATTAAAGTGGAAATAAAGTAAATCGCAAGGGCAGAATTCATATTCTTTAAAGACACAAAAGCAACATTTAGGTGGGTGTTTTCCCTTTTATATGCCCTGTCAAGCAGGGGACTAGAGAAGGGCCGTTTATAAAAATTCACCTACAAAATCAAAGAAGAAAACAAAAAAGAAATAACTAACCGAGCCATCAAAGACATGATCATAAATATTCTCGGTTCCACAAGCAGGGCATGGACATTTGAATTTTTCACAGTCCCTGTATTTTTCTTCATCAGTGAGCTGTGCTGGGCCACCAAGTAGAGCATCATTCTCTTCGTCTTTATGATAATGATGAACTCTAAACTGGGCGGGGTCAAGTCCTAGTAATGTAAAACAAAAAACAAATTCAGATGAGTATTTACCCAAAACATATCCCAAAGAAGAAAACTCTCACAAAAGAATGATTTTTAAGTTCATATACACATACACACAACCATTAAACTTAAGATAATATGGACAAGGGACTTATCTTTTTACAAGGGATTACTTTATAAATCAAACAAGTAATTGCAACAATGCAATGCAGAAATGTGCCACTGGACATCTGGATTCAGAAGCAACTACTCTTATACGATGATTTTATTTTCTTAAAGTTACAATGAAAAGCCTCAATGAAATGTGCACTCTTATTAAGAAGCACTCTTAGTATCACCATTAAACTGAAAACAGAATAAAAATTCCATTAAAGAAAACAGGTTCACTGCCATTACAACTCCTTCAAGTGCAGACACAACTGCTAACCCTGATTTCAATGCAGTGGTCGATTTCATCGTGGCTCAATAGTTAACAGCATGTAGGTTGCAATTTAATTCAGTGATTAAAATTCAGTAGCAGCATCGGAGACAAAATGCAACACTCTTTTTTTTGGTGTTTGGAATTCAGTAATTTAAAATATGTGCAAAAACAATGAATCTATAGGTTCTGTAGGCTAAAACAACCCTGACAATCCTGAAACCAAACATACCTTCCATATTTTAATTGAACCATTAGAAATCAATCAATGCATAGTTTATGCAATCTTGTTTTTACACACTATTAAAAGAAAACAGAATTTTAGGCCAACTAATTTTCCCCTTCTCACAACATACTTATCAAAATTACTATGTGAATTTATACTGAAAGAGAATTATCCCACATTATTTTCTTAATACTATCATAGCAATCCCTAAAGTTCTAGGCTTTTGGAAATCTAAGGGAAGCCATCAAATTTTTTTTAGTATAAACATAAATAAGTAATATAGTTAACTGAGGAGAAAGTTAACAAATATCAAAATACCTAAGATTGTTTTAAATATATCAACAGCTGTATAGGTCCATAATCTAACAGATGTATCCAGAACCCACTGACAAAATCCTAAATCCCTTTTGGTCAGTTATCAAATGATATCTAATAATCATAAATACGTAAGGGCCAATTTTCCACCGGTGGAAAGATTTCAAACAAAGAATAAGGTGACAGATGTGGAGTCTCAGTTTTCTCACCTGCAAAACAGAGGTAGCATCACTGACCATACAGTTATGAAGTATGTATGAGTCAATAAAGGACAAACCTAGTTCAGTGGTGCTTATGATACGATGGGAAAGCACTCGGTAATTGTCACTTGGATGAAAAATAAAATAGAGAATAAATATCATTTAATCCACACTGAAATCACTCCAGATTATACATTTAAAAAAACAGGGCCAGGAATATAGCTGAGTGGCACAAGCGCCTGCCTAACAAGCGCAAGGTCCTCAGTTCGATTCCCAGTACCAAAAAAAAAAAAGAAAAAAAGAAAAACATACGAAACACATGCTCATGCTACATAAGAGCAAAATTCCTCTTTGCAGAAATTTAAAGTATTTCCTACAGTGACAGAATATAATAAAAACAAAGAATACATATTCAGAATAATTTGAAAAATTGTTTGCCAGTGACATAATATGTGTCACTTGGCCCCAAGACTCCTCTACATTTTATTTTATAAGTTACTTACCCCCTAGAGAGAAACAACAAACTAGTAAAATATGTGGAAATACATACCCTCACAATTAAATACAAGGAAGGGCAGAGAAACTGAATGAGACCATGCCCATGAATGAGGCCATCTCTTTTCTGTAAGAGATAACTGTTGCTCATTAAACTCTAGTTGTGAATTCATGTGTATTCACATAATACCTTGCTTTATCTGCAATTATGACAAAATAGCTTCACCTTTTCTCTGTATGATTATTGATCAATTTTCCTGGCCAATACTAATAAAAAAAAAAGTAAGGAAAAAAATTAAAAGCAAGGTTTATCTAAAAGGCAAGCTTCCTTCATAGCCTTCCTTCATTTCCTCAAAAATCAAGAAACAAAACAATGATGGTTTGTTCATACACAAAATTGACTGGCCTGTGCAAAGGAACCAACAGGAGCTGCTCTCTGCCCTTCCCCACCAGCCATGGCTTGCTCAGTGCACCCAAGCGCATGAAATTGCCTGTACTGGCCCAGGGCAGCCTGCTTACAGCATAAGCCAAAAGTGGTCTCAGCCTATCTTGCTAGTACGGAGAAATGCCCCCGAACTGGCTGAAACTTGTGGAGAAATAACAGATCTTATGAAATACGTATCTATTCTCAATGTCCATTTTCACAGATGACTTTTATCTTCCCATGACAGTAACAAGGCCAACTGGCCTAGCTAATGACTTCAGATTTATTCTCAAGGGGAATTTTTTCAGATGAAGAGGCTTCAACTACAGCACTCTCTTGGTCCTAAAATTCAATGTTGAATTTTAAAAATGTAAAGGGAAAAAAAACTGTAATGACCTTAAAACATTAGCTATGTAATGATCCTTGTACAAATTACTTGAATACAAAAACATCATTAAAATGTGACTTTCCTGAAAGGATAATTATAATTCAACAGGCAAATCAAAGAAGACTAAATTATTTTTTAAAAATATAATGCCATGTTAAAAAAAAAATGTACCAATGCTGACTGAATCCTGTTTGAAAAGATGAAAATCCAGGCTTAAACAAACCCTAGACTTCAAGATATAAATTAATTTTTCCTAATCCTCATGAAATTGGTAATAGCAGCCTATTTCAAAGTTTCAGCAGACTTAAAAAAGTTTTACTGCTTATACCACAACTCATTAAGGCTGGAGTGAAACACAACAGGAAAAAAGTATCTAGTGCTGCCACCTAGAGGTAGAGATTTTGAATTTTAAAATGTGCAAAACAGTTGCTACATAAAGCTCCTTTTGTAATTATTGTCACTCCAAAAGTAAACGCTTCTGTCCGAAATGACATTAAAGCAAACTCTTCATCATCACACTTTCCCTACCTGCATATACATTGTATAATAAATATTAAACTGCTCAGCATAGAGTGCATAACTGTATTAGTCTTGGAACAAAAAATGTAAAACTGCATTCCAAATTCCTTACCTCTTCTACTGGGAGCTTTCTCTGAGCAACTGGCTTAAAGAAAAAAAAAACTTTATGCCCCGTTTGAGAAAAGAAACTTCCACTTCTACTAGACTAGTTTTTGATAGATGACTGGAATCATTTGGTCAGGCACAGAATAAAAGGAGTAACCTGCTTGGGCTTTGAAAAACCAGTTATCTGGAGGAAGAGCAGCTGTGTCTTCCCCCAACAAATAAGCAGAGATGATGTATGCTTTAATTCAATCCTGTGACTTGTAGTGATCAAATCACTTGTGCTAGGATGGGAAGGACAGAAGAGGTAGTGGAATGAAATTAAAATACTGTCATTTATAATTAGAAAATTTCTAGGATCTTGCATTATTTTGGCAACAGGATCAAAGCTCTCATGTTTCAAGAAGTATTTATAGAAGTAACATCACAGGCATTGGGGTGGATGAGTTTAGCAGCACTGTTTTTACTTAAGATAACCACAGTCTTATCACACACATCCCTGTTGTGACATCTGGCACAAAATTATTTTTTCTACCATTACACTTTCTAACCATCTATGCCTGATTTTAGAATGTACGCCTGTCCCTATTCCCAAAGAGTAAACAGTTCATAATTCAAAGCATATGGCTATTTGAGAGGCTGATGCATTTGATCAAATATTTTCCTTCCTCCAAAAGACAAGGCCTCTATTAATACAACTGCAAATGACTACAGTAATGCCATTTTTAGTTACATATGTTCATGCAAGTGGAAAAGGGAAAATTTACATAAATGAAATACCAAGTGAGTAAAGCAAGGAACTGGTATTCCCAAGCAGTTGTTTGTAATATGACTCATTTAAGCCACTGGTAAATCTGATTAAAAGAATCAATCTCTCTTTCTCTCTACCTCCCTTTCTCTCTAATTTTTTTATAGTACTGGACATTAAACCAAACATCTTCACACTGAGCTACCTCTCCAGCCTATTTTTATGTTGAGACAGGATCTCACTATGACCCAGGCTGGTCTCAAACTTACAAATCCTCCTGCCTCAGCTTCCCAGAGTTCTGGAATTACAAGCATGTGCCGCCACACCTGTCTTTTCAATGGAATCTTAGTGTGAAATTTTTCTTGTAAAAAACTTCTTTTAAGAAGTATATCATTTCTCTTTTGCACGAATCTAGGCTACCAAATAGCTGGACTTCGTAGAGGACAATATATAAAGTGAAAATATGGTATGGTTAAAGAAAGAATACTTAGCAAATTTTTAAAACGTGAAGGCTATATCCATAAAAAGCCTTACATAAGAATGCCCATAGTAGTTTTCTTCATAATAGCCAAAAGTGGAAACAATTCAGATGTTCATCAATAGAACAGAAGAAATGGTACAAACTACCACAAAATACTACTCGGCAATGAAAAAGAATGAATACTGATACAAGCAACAAGATAGATTTCCAAAATACTAAGTGAAAGAAATTAAAAACAAAAAGTATATGCTGTAGGAAACCATTTATATAAAATTGTAGGACAGGCAAAACTAATCTGCAGTGATAGAAATCAGATGAGCAGTTGCTTTTGCAAGGGAGTACTGAGTGGGAAGGGATATAAGGCACGTTCTAGGGTGATGGAAATGTTTTGAGTCTGTATCCTGCTAAACTGATTGTTTGATACTCTTAAGATTTTAACATTTCATGGTAAATTATGTAAATCATATTTGAAAAGAAAAGCACACTAACCAGGAGATGTTTGCAGTATATATCTCCAAAGAACTCATATTTAGAGTATGTAAGGAATGCCTGCAAATCAATAAGAAAAAGACAACCCAACAGAAAAATGTAGAAAGACTCAAACAAGCACCTCATAAAAGGAGACATTCAAGTAGCTAAGAAGCTAGGGAAAAAGTGCTCAACTTCAGTCATCTAAGAAAAGCAAATTAAAATCATGATGTTATGCTAATATATAAAATGTAAAACATGGAAAATACCAAGTGCTGGTAAGAAGATGAAGCATTTATCCACTGCTAGTAAAGAGTATAGATTAGTAAACCCACTTTGGAAAACTGACAGTATCTACTAAAGTGGAACATACTATGGCCTAGCAATTCTATTCCTAAGTACGTACCCAACAGAGATACATGCCTATGTCCAACAGAAGACATGTACAAGGATCCTCAAGGCAGCACTATTCATAACAGCCAAAACGGGGAAACAATGCATAAGTAGATATTCAAACAGTGGGGTACATTAATGCAATGAAACACTGTAGAAATGAAGTACAACTACAACTAAAACATGGATCTCACAAAGATAACAGTGAGCAAAAGTAGCCAGAACAAAAAAAGGACACAATATATGTATGCTCAAAAATAAGAAAAATTCATCTATGATGGTAGAAGCCATAGTAGAAGCAATTTTCTGGTGCTGGGGGATGTAGAAATGGCTTCTAGGAGACATGAGGGGGGTTCTGGAGATGTAGTAATATACTGTTTCTTGAGCTTAGTTCTGACTACACTGGCGCATGTTTATGTTGTGAAAATTCATCAAGCCGTTCAGTTGGTGTTATGGCTTGTGTCTACATGTCCCACCAAAGCCTCATGTGGTCACAGGTGGGGCTTTTTCAGAGGTGACTGGATCTAGTGTGTGTGACGCTGGGATTGATTCATGGTGCAATGCTAGGATCAAGGGCACCAGGAATAAGGGTGTGAGTGCCACCTGCCCTAAGTAGCCTGGATAAGATAAAAGGGGCAGAAAGATATCCCTTGCTTGTTTTGCTATCTTCTGGCCGCCATGAACTGTTTCTCTGCCATGTGGCACTCTGCCTTGGAGCCAGCCACCTATGGGCTGAATGAAACCTCCACAAACTGTGAGCCAAATAAACCTTTCCTCCTTTAACTTTAGGTGTGGGGTATTTTGTCCCAGCAATGAGAAAGTAAGACAGTTGGGTTTTGTGCACTTCTTTTTTAAGAGAAAAAAGATAAACAATGAAACCAAGTTTCAAAACAGATTAGTAGGACAGTTACAATAGCTGATACATTAGTTGATGTATTGTTGTCTTCCTAGTAGTTATTCAGAGTACAAGACACAGGCATGATATCTTGTCTAAACAATATTAGCACAAAACATTCTTTACAAGGAACTAAGAGAAGATAGCTGTATAACTACCTTAATTATCTTTTTTTTTTTTTTTGTGGGTACCGGGGGCCGACCTCAGGACCTCGCGCGCCAGCAGGCGCCCGTGCTGCTGAGAGATATCACCGGCCCTTTTCTCCTATGCAGGTTCCGGGAGTCGAACTCAGGACCTCGCACCTGCCAGGCAGGCGCTTATGCTGCTGAGCTATCTCACCGGCCCCAATTATCTTGTATATACATTTTTTTTCTTTTTCTCTTTCTTCCTTTCTCTTTCCCCCCATCACAGTTTGTCTTTTCTTTTGAACAGTTTCTTCACAATTCACAATATCTATTGTACATTTCGGATCCTATTTACTTGTTCAGTTTCTCACACTAGTGAGACAATACGATTTTTATACATATGGGACTAATTTATTTCACTTATGAGTATGGTCTCAAGTTGCATCCATTTACCTATAAAAGTCTCCAGTTTACCCTTCTTTATGGCTGAGTAGTAATCCATTATATAAAAAAAAAACACATCTTTTTTATCCATTCCTCGGTTGATGGGCATCTGGGTTGTTCCCAAGATTTAGCTATTACAAATTGTGCTGCTATAAACATGGGTGCACATATATCGCTGTGGTATGCTTTTAATTCTTCTGGGAAAATACCCAGGAGTAGCTGGGTCGAATGGGACCTCTAATTCTAGTTTTTTGAGGAATCTCCCCACTGATTTCCACAGTGGTTATACCAGTCTACACTCCCACCAACAGTGGAGAAGGGTTCCTTTTTCCCCACAGCCCCTCCAGCATTTGTTATGGGTTGATTTTTTGATGACAGCCATTCTTTCTGGGGTGAGATGGAATCTCAGTGTTGTTTTAATTTGCATCTCTCGAATGACCAATGATGTTGAACATTTTTTCATATATTTATTTGCCATTTGTATTTCTTCATCTGAGAAGTGTGTGTCCATCTCAGATGCCCATTTTTGGATTGGGTCTCTGAATTTGAGTGGCCTAATTTTCAATTCTTTGTATGTTCTAGATAGAAGTCCTTTGTCTGAGGGACAGTTGGTTAAAATTTTTTCCCACTGTGGGTTGTCTTTTCACTCTGTTGGTGGGTTTCTTTTGATGTACAGAAACTTTTTAATAAGATGAGATGCTAGTTGTTGATTCTTTGAAGTACTTCCCATGCAGTTTGGGTTTTGTTCATGAACTCTTTGTCCACCCCTATGTCCTTAAGATTTCTACCTATTTTCTCTTCCAGTAGATTTACTGTTTCTCTTTTAATATTTAGATCTTTGATCCATTTTGACTTTAGTTTAGTCCATGGTGATAGACATGGGTCTAGTTCTAGTCTTCGGCATGTAGACAGCCAGTTTTTCCAGCACCATTTAATAAAGAGACTATTTTTCTTCCAGTGAACATGTTTGGCCTCTTTGTCAAAGATAAGGTGGCTGAGTGTGTTTGTAGTTGCGTCTGCATCTTCTCATCTGTTCCACTGATCCTCAAGCCTGTTTTTTTGCCAATAACATACTGATTTTATCACAGTAGCTTTGTAGTATAATTTCAGGTCTGGGATTGTGATGCCCCCTGACTTGTCTTTGTTGCCCAGAATTGCTTTTGCTATTCTAGGTCTTTTCTGGTTTCAAATGAATTTTAGGAATGTTTTGTCTAGATCTGTGAGGTATGTTAATGGTATTTTGATTGGGATTGCATTACATCTGTATAGCAGTTTTGGGAGTATGGCCATTTTCACTATGTTGGTTCTTCTTACCCAAGAGGAAGGGATACTTTTCCATTTTCTGATATCCTCTTCAATCTCCTTTTTTAGGGTACTGTAATTTTGACTGTACAGGTCTTTTACATCCTTTGTTCGATTGAGTCCTAAGTATTTCATTTTTTTGGATGTTATCGTGAAGGATGTGCTTTCCCTAATCTCTCTGTGAGTTCGTTGCTTGTGTACAGGAATGCTATTGACTTCTGAGTGTTGACTTTGTATCCCACTACACTACTGAATTTGTATATTAAATCTACAAGTTTTTTGATGGAGTTTTTGAGGTCTTCTACGTAGAGTATGTCATCGGCAAAAAATGATAATTTAACTTCCTTTCTTATTCTTATTCCTTTTATTTCTCTCTCTTGTCTAACTGCTCCGGCTAATGTTTCCAGAACTATATTGAATAGGAGTGGTGATAGTGGACATCCTTGCTTGTTCCTGATTTTAGAGTGAAAGTTTCCAGTTTTTGACCATTTAGTATGGTATTAGCTGTTGGTTTGTCATAGATGGCTTTTATCAGATTGAGGTTTGTGCACTTTTCTGCATGCATGTTACACTATAAGAAAATGTATACTTAGAAAAGTGAGCACTAAATATTTTTTTATGATATACCTACGAGTTTGTTTCAAAATGCCTTGAATCATGACAGGATATCATCTACCTCCTCACAGAGGTACATAACATCATCTAAGAAGTAGCATTAGCAAAACGTAAAATTAAAAACAAATTAAATATGTTGTCTTTATATTTAACTAACAATTTACAAAAAACACAGTGGGCAGAAGAACATGTTTAAAGACACCACTAGGATATAATCAGCAAACTCCAGAATGAGGAAAATTCCACAAGAAAAAAAACCCAGTCTTTAAAAAAAAATTGGGGGCCAGTGAGATGGCTCAGCGGCATAAGCGCCTGCCTTGCAAGCGCGAGGGCCCGAGTTCGACTCCCGGAACCCACATTCGAAAAAGGGGCCAGTGATATCGCTCAGCGGCACGGGTGCCTGTTGGCGCGCGAGGTCCTGAGGTCGACCCCCCGGTACCCACAAAAAAAAATTGGGAGGATAAAAAAAAAAGGAAACAAAAAACGAGAGAGTACATTAACTATCATATACTATAGACTCTGGATTCCAATTCAAACAAGTTTTTTTTTTTTTTATTTTAAGTGCATTCATAGGCCAGGCATGGTGGTACAAACCTATAATCTCAATACTCTGGGAGGCTGAGGCAGGAGGCTTACAAGTGTGAGCCCAATCCAGGCAACTCAGAATGACCTTGTCTCAAAATAAAAATAAATAAATCAAAATTAAAAAGGGCTTGGAGTGTAGCTAAGTGTGAAGGTCCTGGGTTCAATCCTCAGTACCACAAAAGAGTGCATTCACAGTGTGGTCAAGGAAATACAAATATTTACTGGATAGGTGCCGAAATGAAGGAGTTGTGGGTTTTATAATATCGTGGTTATGTTGAAAGAGGGAAACTTTGTCTTCTATAAATGCAAAATAGAGTATAGATAAAATAATAGTATTTACTTCATAGTAATCAGGGAGGTAGGAAAGAGGAGTAAGATTAGCCTACACATATATATCTAAATTTTCCATAATGAAAAGTTTTTTCAAATCCAACTTGAAGATAAACAATTACTGTATAAATGGCAGACAACTAAAAACTGCCCTTTACCCCAACAAGCTCTCCCTAAAACAAATGCAAAAGTTCTGAGCATTTTAAAATAATGGGTAAACAGGATTTGTACTGCCCTGCAGACGAATAACACTCCAAAACTTGACAGAAATAAAATTCCTAGTGGGCAATACTCCCACAACTTCAACTGAATTGCTTTTAATGCCCTTGATGATAGCCCTGCATATGAATTTTAACTTAATGAAATGTGCTCAAGTAGAGTATCCCTTATCTGAAATTCTTGGGAAAAGATGTATTTGGGATTTCAGGTATTTTGGATTTTAGAGTATTTTCATATATATAATGAGAAGATACCTTGGGGATAGGACCCAAGTCTAAACATGAAACTCATCTGTATTTCACACATACCTTATACAAACAGACAGTGTTTTTAGTGTGCCTACATTTTGACCGTGACCCATCACATGAGGTCAAGTGTAGAACTCTCCATTTGTGGCACCATGTCAGCACTTAAAAAGGTTCTAGATTTTAGAGCATTTCGGATTAGGGATGCTCAACATATATCTTAGGGCAGCAAAAACTTTAGAAGTATCTCCTTTCCAATTTTTAAGCCTGAGAAAATATGATAGGTAACTATGCTGTAAGAGTATTTGGAAAATAAAATAATACTAAATAATAGACAGAAAATAGCTTCTCTAACAACAAAGCCCTCTTCTCTTCCAGCTGTGTTGATAGCTTGGGGTTGGGGGACATGACAGCAAGACCTGAGGTCCCTAACCACTCACCTTTTTAGAAATGAGTAACTGTAAAAACTGTGTTCTTTTAATAAAATAACTGTTTATGTTTTTCATCAGCCAAGGGGCACTTACAATTCACTTCAACCTTGTCTTATTCATATGTATGTAAATGTGTGTGTGTATATATATTGTAATAGATTAAGTATCTGTGTTTAACATTGTACTTAACCTTTTCATTTATTATGCCATACTTATTTTTCTATAAGCAACATAACCCCGACCACCACCATGGTGGAGCCTGAACCCAGAGCCTGTGCATGCTAGGCAAGTGCTTTACCACTAAGCTACATTCTCAACCCAACCAACACAATCTTTCTTGTTTTAGTTCTTGAGACACAGTCTCACTATTCTAAGTACTGCTATGCATGAAATATAAATTTATTAAAAGATGAAATTCAAGAATGAACTTTAGACTACTCTCATCACTGGCTGGTGTGCTAGGTATAGAAGACTACTTGGATGTTTGAGCATACTGTGACTATTTCATCCGCAGAATATAGAGAGCTTTCATTAGAACAAGAGAGAGAGAAAAACCTATAGTCTAGAGAACAAAAGCTCAGAGTTCCAAGTTTTAGTGGCCATGTTTCCCATAGGGCTATTGTATAAGAAGAGTAATACTATATTTTTTCCTATTCACAGATGGAAAAAGAGTAAAATTTTGCTTTATTTAAGCCCAGTAGCAATAATCTTGCACAGGTTTCAGAAAAATGATACACATTTTACAGTGGGATAATGAGGACCATTAGTTATTAGAGAGAACAAATTATTCTCTTTCAACTCAACAGACTTATTCATTCACTCATTTAATAGACTATCTTCTCTCCTTTTCACTAACATGGCCTTCCCCTATGGAACACCTGGCCATATAACATGCCACCAGACAAGACTTCAGGAGGTATCTTGACAGGGAGAAATAGAGAATTTCCAAAGTGAAGCCACAGGATAAAACCAACACTTGATGCCTGCCTTTCATTTCAAGGAAAGCAGTATAAAAGCAATAGAAAAAGAAAAGGTAGTTGAAAAATATAGTTGCTCTCCACAAAAGAGTCTTAAAAATAAAAAATCATGAACTTAATAATTTTCCTAAATGAAATTATGCCATTATTCCTGATTTCTTTGTGCTAAAAGGACTAAGTATCAAACTTCACTAAAGTTTCAACACTATATAATACATTTCATTAATCAAAGATAAAAACTATATTAAAAGCAAGAGAATTATTTTATGTCTGTGATTAGGCAGTTGGAGGGCTTGTATTTTATGTATACATTTGTAGACTTCAACTTATTTAACAGTGTCAGTTCACTAACTGCAGTTTTTTTTTACATAAAGAAAACAGATTCAGAATTTTTAAAACAAATTACAGTAATTTTATGCCTACAGCTTGCACCTCTTAGAAACCACATACCCCCTAACACTCCCCTTCCTTTACCACCACTTCCCCATCTCCTCCCTCCCTGTCTCTAAAACCACAAGACATAGGAGAACTGATAACGGGGCCTCAATGTCCAGAGTGAACAGCCACCCTAATTTTTCACTTGGAATGGAGGAATAAAGGGTACAGATAAAATTCAGCTCCTGCCTGGGGCAGAGTGTAAATGCCTAATGAGCTATGCCTGGTGAGCGTCAGTGTTTTATACAGATCCTCATGGTAACCAGCATTTCCAAGCCTGCACTTCATTAAATACCAAACCTCTTACAAAAAAAGGGGAAGAGATGAAGGGCTAAAAGACTTATTAGTAGTGTAGATGAATACTAAGGGGGCTGGCAGGGGGGAGGGTGGGAGAAGAGCATGAGCAGGGGAGGACGACAATAACAGCAACTTCAGTATAAAAACTGTTGAGTGGCAGAAATGAGAAAACACATTTGGAGGAGGAGCGGCAGCAGCTCCCCGATGCCTCAAGACACATTCCCTTCCATTGGCTTGACTTGGTTACATGGCTCCAAGGAGGGGCCACCAGAATAGTGTCTATACAGCCACACTCTACCCAGAGAGCTTTCTGATTATGGAGGAGATGGGCACATGGTGGGACCATGTGCAAGTCTGCGGGGTTCCCTCTCGAGTGAGATCAGTCAATAATAAAATATAACATGAATCCTCTGAAGATGGAACCCATTAGTCTAATACTGGCTTTGCAAATAATTTGTGAATTTATTTGGATTAAAATTAACTTAATTAATAAGGCAGTACAGCTATGATAAAGTTAACTTTAAGTCAAAAACTGCCCACCACAGGGACTTGGGGCATAGGTCAGTCGTAGAGTGTGCACTTAGCATGTGCAAGGCCCTGGGTTTGGTCCCCACCAGCCCCCCACCAAAAAACTTGCTCCTTGTTCAATTCATAAACAAAACTGAGCCAGGCATAGTAGCACATGCCTGTAATCCCAGCACTCCAAGAGGCTGAGGCAAGAAGATCCCAAGTTTGAGCCCCGTTCATGCAACTTAGCAATGTACAAAGACACTGTGCCAAAATAAAAAATAAAAGGAGCTAGGGAAGTAGCTTAGCACAAAGGCCCTGCTTCAATCCCCAATACTGGGGATAGGGACACAAAAATGTTCTTAACTATGGCCTCTGGAGGAGTGTGGTCTCCTCTCAACATGACCAGTCCTCACATCAGGTCTATCCCTCCAGGCAGGCTCCATCACCCTTTACTGTCCAGCTCTTTTGTTGAAATCCAGTGTTCCATACTTCCTTTTCTTAAATGTCATTCATGAGACAAGGCTTTTCCATCTATCCCCTCTAGTATTTGGTAGCTGGGTGATTCAAATACAAAGAAAGAAAGGATAACAGTTTGCCTTCAGACCAGGTTCTGGACTTCACAAGCAGGAAAATTGGAAAATCTACGCTAAAAAAGTAGTTCTGCTCAGAGGTTTTCAGTGGGGAGAATGGGGGTGCACAGGGAGGGTGGCAGGTCATGAAGATGAAGTGCCTCATGCTTCACATCTATGCCACCCTAGTCCTGGTTGAGAACATCTTTCATAGCCTCTCAGCTATGCTATTTAATGCTAACAGGAGGCAATAAAGTTTAGCACAGTGGCTGAGAGTAGAACCTTCAGAACCATACAGAGCTCAGTTAAAATCCAATCACAGCTGAACACTTACTAGCTATGTGACAAGATCAAGTTAGTTACCCCTCTAAGACTTGGCTTTCTTCTCTGCAAAATGGAGTTTATACAACATACCCTCAGGAGGTTGTCACAGGGACTGAATGAGATAAGATATGCAAAGTACTTATCAGAGCATCCAGTAGAGTAAGCAGTCAATGTATAGGAGAGAAAAAAAAAAAAAGAAGCTAAAACATATCATGCATTTACAGTCCCCTCCTCCCAGCTGAGGATTTATAAACATCATCAAACACAACTCAACTTGGAGAATACATTATATGATTATTTTGGTAGCAGAATTTTATCTTCCTAATTATGTTTTGCTTAGGCAAATGTCAAAAATGAGTTTCCACTTCCACAGCAGACACTGATGGGATAGTGGGGATGGGGGTAGCAGGGATGAGCTGAGAAACACACTGAACAGGGGCAGGATGGAAAATGTGTGACTTGATAATCATCTGTGGAAAATTCAATCTCATTCCACAAAGGCATCCTGAGTGCTGTGTGAAAATCTGTGGACTGGAGGAGAAGGGACACATTTATATGTACATCTGAAAGGGGGATGAGAGGTGGCCAGAACACCACTCAGAGAGTACTCCTTCTGCACTAGGCCCTGTGCAGCTGACACACTTCTTGTTTCTCCTTCAGCAATTCTATCACTCAAGAACCAATGTGTAGACCAAGGTTCGGAGATTTGTAAATACCAGAAACAACATTAAAACCCAGGTCCCTGGGCTGGGGATATAGCTCAGTGGCACAAGCGCCTGCCTGGCAAGTGCAAGGTCCTGAGTTCGATTCCTGGTACAAAAAAAAAAAAACCCAGGTCCCTATGATACCAAATCCTGTAGCTTATACCAAACATTTTAGTGAAGAGAATTTTTTATGAAACAAGGACAGCAATGAGCTATGCCTTATTTAGGGGACCACAGGCTAGCCTAAATAAGAAATAAGACTAGAAATACAGGTAGAGCTAGAAAGTCAGTCTGGAATTGTCAAAGTTAGAGTCTGTGAAATGCCAGTGGCATCTGGACTTGACTTCTAGGCAGTGAGGAGCCATCTGAGAACTTTATTAGGCAGGAGCCTACAAATGTTCATCTTTGCTTATCACAGAATAGAGCAAAGACCTTAAAAGCAATGTTAACTATGTACTGGTTGTCTAGAAATGTAATCTGGTTATAAAATATATTTCTAAGCAAAAGATGACAATAATACTGATACAGCAAAGGGGTGACACTGCAGAAAGTCAAAGAACTATTGGAGTCTCAGGATTGGCTGGCACCTCCTGGGATGATGATGATGATAAAACAGGAATCAGTTAATTCCTAGAGAATAACAGTAAGTTCAGTTTTAGAAAAATTTAAAACGAGAGAAAGATACTCAAAGGGAATCCTGAGAAACTCAAAAAGATATGGAGCACACAGTCTCTGAGGGAAGACAGTAACCAAACAACTATAAAAACAAATGCCTAAAAATATGAACAGAGGAGTACCAGACCTAATACTGTGTCCATAAACAGCGATCCCGCCAGCCAAAGGAGGACTGCGTACACCACTGTCCCTGTGAAGGTCTGCATGCACTTGGGACACGTACCTAACCACGTTGCAATGAGGGCTGCATCGATTCCATCTACTGGTTCACAGATCCGAGCCACAACTGGGTGGATCTGCTGCGCCAGGTAGTAATGGGTGTCGATGGTTAAATTGTCCTGTTTCTGCAGCTGTTCAGGCGCATAGGCTCTCTGACTCGCACTGAGGTTTGACCCATCCTGAAAGAAGACATGGCACAGGACAAGGTGTGAGCAAACCGATCACATACCCTGGCTTGATCAAACAGAGACGACAGTTTAAATTGTATATATTATATTTCAAACACCAAGATGTCTTTTGACAAACTGTCAACCATTTCATATATATCTTAGTAGGAAGAGCAAGAAGAACTCCTCAGTCTCGATCTCATCCGCCATCCAAGAATGCAAGTCTAGCATGTGTTGTATTTTTTTTTTTTCTGTCAAAGCATGAAACCAGTAAGAGGGCACTGACTAGATTAAATACTTCCACCTGCCATATCACAAAAACACACTGAAAAGACATGGTTACAGGCTAGTTAGAAAGGCTTTTAAAGGAGTGATAATAATTGCTTGGTGTGGTGGGGCCTACAATACCAGCACTCTGGGTGATTGAGGGAGGAGAATTGTGAGTTCAATCCCAGCCTGAGAAACTGAGCAATTCAGCAAGACCCTGTCTCAAAATAAAAAGGGCTGAGGATATAGCTCAGTGAGAAGGCCCTGAGTTCAATCTCCAGTACTGAAAAAAGGAAAAAAAAAAAGAAAGAAAGAAAGAAAGAAATTCAATATAATTGACCCACATACAGCCCTGCAGTGATGTCCCCATCACCTGTGAATTAAAACATCATTACAGCACTGGACCAACAACTAACAATTCACTCCACTCTTCTCATCTAAAACAACAGAATTTAATATTCAGACTAGTAAATGATAACTAGTCATTGTTCAGCTGCTCTGTGTAACTGATCATAATGTGAATCCTGCCGGTGGCACACGCCTATAATCCCAGCACTCAGGGGGCTGAGGCAGGAGGATGGCTGCGAGTTTGAGGCCAGCCTGGGCTACAAAGTGAGTTCAAGCCAGCCTGAACTGCATAGCAAAACCCTGTCTCAAAAAGACAAAGTGAATCCCATTCTTTCATTCCTGCTACAACCAGTCCCTTCTCAGCTCAGCGCCCAGCCCAAAGCAACCTTACACATCGCTGTCTTTACCAGAGGTCAGGGGTAGGGACCTCTCTCTCTGGCTAGGCTCCTAACCAAAACAAACTGGGCCCATTTATCAATTAGGTTCTACCTGTTTTAAGATAGAATGGAATACTGAAAAAGGAAGCAATCCTCACATTTTAAAAATTTGCTTATTTTCTCCAGTAGTTCATAATACAGTAAAAGAAACTGGGCAGAATTAATCAAGTTTAATTGTTACCCTCTTAGAAGCTTGAATTGTTGGCGAGAATAAGGCAACAGTTGATGAGAAAAGCCTTGAAAAAAATCCTTGAGCAAAGTCTTCATATGCCTCACTGTATTCAGACTGTGTTTTAACACACGAAATCTGATTGATTCATAGAACTGTAGATTTTTGTTGAGTTTAATAAGCTTTAATGGTGAATTAAAATTGAATTTGTAGAAGCAAAATATTTTTTTTAAAAAGGCACTTGGGGGAGCTGAGCCTTTCTTGGGATATGCTAAGGAAAGTAAGTTAATAAAATGAAACAACTATATTTTCTAAAAGCAAGTAAGTTAAGGCCCATTAGCAGTGATGGGAAAAATAGTAAAATATATATCAAATTACATTTATTATACTATATTAGCATTAGTATTTTGAGCCCACCTATATCAGTAAAACCAAGAAGAAATCCTAAGGCCTGATATTTAGATATGCAGGAGCATAAGCTTGACTTTTAAATCCATCAATGATCCTGTTTTATAAAACCATATTCCTCCATTCCAGGTTAAGCCAAAACATAACTGTGGCTTGATTTCATCATTAGATGCTATTTCACTGAACCTATGTAATTTTTTCAAAGTTGCATGCCACAATCTGCTCCTGTCATTAATAATCTAAGAGCTTTTCCATGTATGTGAAGACACAAGTGAAAAAAAAACCAACCTATTTACTAAAATATTTATTTGCATAATATGAAAACTGTTTTTTTTTTTTTGAGATGAGACTTATCAGAGGCAATATGCAAAGCACATTAAGGGCTTGAGCGAGTCAGACATTTATGGAAATATTTTCCTGCAGGAATTGGCTTTCTCTAACAGTTCTTAATCAAGGGTAACCCTAGGAGGGAGACAGAGTCAAGTGCCGATTCCTGTCCATGTACATATATCATTTGTTATGTACATCATCTGCAATATGTAGCAGATATTAACGGACTACTTTTAAATTTTTATAAGGCTCTTTGCTTTAAGAATGCATTGATTGTAGTTCAACACAGATCAATCATGTTACAAAGAATTTTAAGATTTCTGTAAATTTTTAACATAAAAACACAATGCAATAAAAATCGGGATAAAACTCTTAATAATAAAAATTCTTATTCAGATGAATTATGTTTTGGGATAGTTAGGCCATACCTTAGTCATTTTAAAGACTCTGGATAGAGGTTTATAACTCTGACTTTTGACAGAGAGTAAGGACAAGAGCTCTTCTTTGTTTAATTGGAGTCAAGTGCTTTCAAAGAAAAAAAACTGCTCCTCTATCCTAGCTCTCTTCCCTACCCCATGTTTGTAGCATGCTACTCTCAAAAGAAATTGGTTAGCAGTTTAAATATGTGTTCCAAAAGGTCTAGCAATTCCTTAGAGGTGCCTCATGAAATAGGGAGAAGACAAGCAGGATGACCCTCTCCCCATCAATAGAAGGAAGGGAAGGGGAAGGAGATAGGGAAGGAAAAAGAAGGGAAGGAGGAAAGGAGAGAAGGAAGGAGGGGAAACTGGTACTTTGTTTTCTTCATAAGGTATGTCATTAGGACCTATCAACTTTCTCCATATAATCAGGCATCTCACATTTTTCAAGTAATTATTTTGACATTGGCTAGGAATATAATGTATTTATTCTCTCATTACTTCACTGATATTCACAAAGCAAAAAGTGCTGCAAAAAGAATGCTAAATGTCTATTGCAGGACTTACATGCATTTCTTTCTTTTTCTTTTTGGTACCGGGAATCGAATCTTTCTTTCCTTTAACACAGTGCTAAGGATTAAACTCAGGGCCACACACATGCAGGCAAGTACTCTACCAGTGAGCTACAACCCAGGCTCATGACACATTTTCATTCAAGTTAATTTAGGGTTGAAATGGTAGCTACTGCTCTAAACCTGCCTCACTAAAATAATTTCAGTGAACCAAAACACTAATATTAAATGCTTTATGACACGTCTCATAAAACACGCTGTATCTCTGTTTTTAAATGCTTTAAAGCTAGTCAGGTGAACTCGTCATCTGAACTAGTTTTAAAACTAGTCATCTCTTTATAGGATCGATTATTTGGAAGACTACTAAATAATACACCGTGGCAATCTGGATTTTACTCCAGGTTCTTAAATGGTACAAGTCTTATGAATTGTGATACTTTTACCTGGCAGATGACATATGACACAGTATCTCCAGCTTTCACCTTCCTGCCTGCTTGAGAATTTATCCAGAGGGCAACATGTACATGAGGTAGGCTTTTTTTATCAGGGTAATCCTGGGGATCCTTTGTCAGTGCCTAAAAGACAAAAAAGAAAAAGGAAGCAGAAAAGCCCCAAACATTAAACTCTTTTCACATAGATATACACTAAACGCATCTTTGCTAGAATCATACTGGCCATATAAACATAAAAAACAACAGAAGCTGTGTAGAAAACACATGCACAGAATCTTTTAAACAGTCCATCCTCAGGGCTTTTCTCTCCTTTGTTTAGTAACTAATATAAACAGATGCAACCTTGATAAAAACAAATAAAATTAAGCGGGGCGTGGTGGCACACACCTGTAATCCCAGCACTCAGAAGGCTGAGGCAGGATTGCTCTGACTTCAAAATCAGCCTGGGCTACATAGTGAGTTCAAGACCAGCCCAAACTACATAGCAAGACCCTGTCTCAAAAAGAAAAATAAGTTTGTTGGCCATGTTGATTATTTGAATATAAAAAACCAAGACTATAAATCCAGTGTTGGATGCAGACTTAGAGTTTCTCCAAATGTTTGCAATTCTCTCAAATGAATTAAGTGATTAGTTGGGACTGATGAATAATAGCTACTCTAACTTAATGATCTGTTTCTCATAGGTTCCTCTAGGCTACATAAATCCCAAGGGCACCAGAAATCACTGGATTTACTCCTACTGTCAACCTCTATAGAGACAGAATGAGTTTGTAGTAGAAAGTAAGCCACTTGAGAGCAGGAATAATGTCAGCCTTGCTCAACACTTTACTCACAGCACTCAGAATGTGGCATAGTGTACAGCAGCAGTGGAATGTTTGCTGAATTTTACCCATTCTGCAATAATTTGCTAAATTAAATACTGTAAAGTACTACTGAATAAGATGCAGTTACTGGTATTAAGTCATCAGCTACTAGAAGACTCCTTCCTCATTGCACACCCCACCAAAGAACCCCTCTACAATAAACTACATGTGCCATAAGGGAGAGGTAAACAAAATGCTTCAGAAAGAGTTTAAAGAGGTAAAGATCACTTCCACCTGAGAGCAGAAATCATGCAAGATAAAAACTTAAGCTGGTACTAGACGACAGAAAAACAAGATTTTAAGAAAAGGTAACAGGGATATGAATATTCCACACAGAGAAAAATGGGATAAGGAAAAAATATTGTCTTCTGGGCTGGAACTCAACATTCATGAAGGGAAGGAAGATGCCACCTGGCTCTGTAAGGGGTAGGTTTCAAGAGATAAGAGGAAGGATGGGGACCGGGGTGCTGCTTAATGGGTTTACCTGTACTCAAAGTGTGGTCTTGTTGATACCTGGGAGATCCGGACACCCTTTCAGAAGGTTTTGAGTTCAAAACTATTTTCATAACAATACTATTTACACTGATGATGCAGGAGCAATGGTGGGTAAAACTGCTGGTGCATTATAAATATAAATCAGGGCAGCAGCACCAAACTGTACTAATAGTTGTTGTATTATTCTCTATCATAAAGTTTCAAAATATTCATTTAAGAATGTCTTTGGTGAAGCGGTAAAAATTAGTAATTTTTAAAGCTTTCAATCCTTGAGTATTAGTCTACTTAGGAAGAAAATACAAAGCACAGCTGAAGAAATGTTTGCTATAGAAAAAGCTCTTGTATAATTGAGTCACAAGCTAAACTAACTGTCTTTTCTAGTGAATACCGTTTTTATTAGTGCATATTAATCATTCAGGATAATGGGTTTCATTTTGGCATATTCATACATGCACAGAGAATACAATTTTTACTTGAAAGAATGGACAAACTATGCTATTTTGACATGGATATCTGGCACACATTTCTTAAAAGAGAACTAAATGAGCCTGCTACTCCAAGGGGAAAAAACTGATAAATATTGTCGATGAAAAAATTCAAGCTTTTAAGCACAAACAATTTTGGAAAACTTATTTCTACTTCTGTGAGCTTCACAGCTTCCCAATACTTAAAGACATTTCTGATACAATACAATAAAATGTGCCCATTTTGGAAGGTGTACATAATTCAGGGAAACAACACTTAACAAATGACCGATCCATAATGCAATGAATGCCTCACATGGGTAAAATATCCTTTCAATGTACAACACACACCAACAGAATTTAATATAAGACAGGAACTGTTCATTGGTATAGTTTCAGATTCCACATTACAAATAACCTTTACGAAAATACGATCTATAGAGTTTTGGCGTAGGACCAAAGAAGAATACATACATACAACTCTCAGAAAAAACTACTAAAATACTTCTCTTGTGTTGGTTACTTTTCTCTCATTGCTGAGACAAAATACCCAATGCCCAAAATTAAGGAAGGAAAGGTTTATTTAGCTCACAGTTTGTGGAGGTTTCAGTCCATACTCAGCTGGCTCCAAGACAGGGTGGCATGGCAGAGGGGCAACAGTTCATGGCGGCCTGAAGACAGCAAGAGCAGCGAGAACAAAAAGGGAGGAGCACGAGAGAAGACTCTTTCTGTCCCTTATAGTGTATGTAGGATACATACAGTAGGGTGGGTGTAGCAATCACACCCATAATCCCAGCACTAGACAATGAATCAATCACAAACTCTAGAAGCCTGCCCCCATGACTGCATGAGGCTTTGGGGGGACATCTAGACACGAACCATAACATCCTTTTTTTTAAGTATTTGTGTGAAAATGAATTTTCTTCTACTTCAACCAAAGCCACGTATCATGACAGACTGGAAGTAGAAGCTGATATGAAAAATCCAGGTGCCTTCTACAAGCTAGACATTAAAGAGATTTACAAAACTATAAAATGATGCCATTCCTCTGGCTAACTTCTTTGTTTTGTAATACATATTTTTCATGGAAAATGTTATTTTTATAATCATGTATTTATTACTTTTAAATAAATACTTTAATTTTTAACACACTAAATATCAGCATAAACAATATATGCAAAAGTCCTTTGAGTGTTAAACTATTTTAAGAGGATAAAGTAACCCAGAGACCAAGAAATTTGAGAACTGCTGTTGTAGAATAAAGCAGGTCCTCCAACATGGCTACACATATTCAAATTATACACACTTTCTAAATTTTATACTCAAGTAGAAGAGTGTCCAGGAAATTCTCCAAGTATTTGAATCTCCTCCAATCTGGATTATGGATAAGTCTTGACTGACTTAGATGGCCAATACTAGAACTTTTTAATCGATATAACTCTACTTAAGAAAACCATTTTCTCCTTCAATTGACTGTTCTTCAGTGCAATGTTAAGAAATTCTGAATTTCATCTGACGTACTTTCCAATTATTAGATTGAGACTATGTGGGGATTTTAGATGCTAGATTTAGAAGGCTTCATCTAAAAAAATACTTCCTGGGCCAGTGAGATGGCTCAGCGGCGTAAGCACCTGCCTGGCAAGCGCGAGGGCCCGAGTTCGACTCCTGGAACCCACATACAAAAAAAGGGCCGGTGATATCGTTCAGCGGCACGGGCGCCTGCTGGCACGCGAGGTGCTGAGGTCAACCCCCGGTACCCACAAAAAAAATAATAATAAAATAAAATAAAAATAAAAAAATACTTCCTGGTAATTTAGGCTCAAGTTAGCCAGGGCTATAAAAATCAGCTGTGAAGTATTTTGTATTACTTTGTAAAATATATTTAAGCTAAGACTGCAGTAGTTCAGAAAAATCACACATGCTGCTTTTCAGTTGCTTTTGCCAACAAGGGCTAAAATCTCTGTAAAGGTAAATCCGACCACTTTACACATGCCTCCAACCTAATCTAACCTGCATTTTCAAGCCCTAGTAACACCACCTAAAAAAAAAAAAAAAAAAAAAAAAAAAAATATATATATATATATATAAATAAAACAAGCAAATAAAACACCATTCTGCTATGATACCATCCACAACCAGTCACACAGATTTTTGTATTCCACTCTTTTGAAAGTAGTAAAATATAAAGGCTGAATTGCTCCCAAGTTTTAAATATTCCAAGTATTCAGATAAATGTTGAAGATTATCAGGACATATCAACTTTCACAAATGAATAGTTTTCTGTAAACAGGTACAGAACTACAACTATGATATAGATAGTACTATCAGAATTTATTGTACTTACATCAAAACTGCAGAAATTCTTTATTAAAAAAATAAGACTATGGGACAGTAAATACCTTTAAGAGACCATTAGAATCTTGGAAATACATCATGATTCCTTACTTACTTTATCCCACAGCCTATAACTGTACACATAAGTATTTGTTTGTTGAATGGATTAAACAACCAAATTCTTTCATCTCTCACAGAAACTGTTATTTGCCAGCAACTATGCTAAAGGGTACATGGGGGATATAAAGACAATGAGTTATAGTTTCGGTTCTGCCACAGAAAAATGTATGCACAACCTCTAACACGCTAGGCACAAAGTATTAACTCTTATTATTGAAGCTGAGTGATGGACACACGGAGACTCATATTATTAGCTCCACTTTTGGAAATTCTGATATTAAAAACTTAAAGTAATAAAATACTGTAGACTATAGGTCATACTGGTAGAGACACCAGTATGTCTATGACTCTATATTTCTTCTTGCACACTAGTAATATGAGGAGATGACAGTGTGGGCCCACTACCCTAGAGGATGCATGCTTGGTATTATTTTGTCAATAATATAGTCACATTTGGACTGAGACTTCCAAACTCATCACTGGATCCCTTTTTGATAGAGAACCAGCTTCTAGGAAAGTTGACAGTATCAGGTATACAATATGTAGAACAGATATAAAATCTGACTAAAATAAGACTGAAGTCATAACTCTTATGAAAATTTTTGTAAGAAATAAAACAAAACCTAGCTGGGCATTATAAGGCACTTCTATAATTCCAGCATTATGGGAGGCTGAGGTAGGAGGATGGCAAAATCAAGCACAGCCTTAGCAACTTAGCAAGGCACTCTCTCAAAGTTGGGGGAGTGTAGCTCAGTGAGAAGGCCCTAGGTTCAATCCCCAGTGTTATGGTTTGTATCTGGATGCCCCCCTAAAGCCTCATGCAGTCATGGGGGGGTGCTTTTCGGAGGCGGCTGAATCTAGAGGTTGTGACTGATTCATTGTCTAGTGCTGGGATTATAGGTGTGAGTGCTATACCCACCCTCGGGTAGGTAGCCTACATACAATATAAGGGACAGAAAAAGTCTTCTCTCTCTCCTCCCCCTTTTGCTCTTGTTTTGTTGTCTTCTGCCACCAAGAACTGTTACCCTGTGCTATGCCACCCTGCCTCGGAGCCAGCGGATTATGGACTGAAACCTCCACAAACTGTGAGCTAAATAAACCTTTCCCTCTTTAACTTTGGGTGTCAGGTATTTTGTCTCAGCAACGAGAGAAAAGTAACTAAGACACCCAGTATTTAAAAAATTAAATAAAACCTCAAAGGAAACCAATTCTTAGATGGCTCAACTGAGTCCACACCAATGTGTGTATAACTGCATCCCTTAAAGTGAAGAGCTAGCACCAAGGCACTTGTCCCCTTGTAATGTACAAATGTCTTTTTTTTTTTAATATTAAAGACATGATGGTCAAGAAATAAGAAAGAGCTAGGCATGGTGGTGCACATCTGTAATCTCAGCACTTGGGAGGCTGAGGCAGGAGGATTGCTGCAAGTTCGAGGACAGCCTGGGCTACAAAGTGAGTTCAAGGCCAGCCTGAACTGCATAGGGAAACCCTGTCTCAAAAAGACAAAAAGTTTACCTAAGAATAAATACAAATCATAAGAATGTCCACAGAAATATTCACTGTCTCTAAAAATCAAAGAAATGTAAATTAAATCTTTCTGTAAAATACAACTTTGTATCCATTATGGTAGTAAAGTTCTATTTAAAAATCACTGCCACTATAAGCAATGCATGATGAAGATGGCAGACACATTTTGTTATTATCAACTGGTATCACCCTTTTACAAAGCTATTTTGCAAGAGCCATGCAGATATTCGTATCTTTTGACTCAAATGTTTCATTTAAGGAAACTAAAATTCATCCAAAAAGCAAAAACCTAAGTAAACAAAGACCTCAACTCAGCTGCTTACAACAGAAAAAATAAACAATAATCAACAAATAAAAATTTTAAATATATACCAACAAAATACACGATCGACTTAATTTTTTTTTTGGGAGACATGGTCTCACTGTGTAGTTCAGACTGGACTTGAACTCACTATGTAGCCCAGGCTGGCCTGAAACTCGCAGTGATCCTCCTGCCTCAGCCTCCCAAGTGATGGGATTACAGGTGTACACCACTATGCCTAGCTGATTGACTTGATTTTTAAGATAATACAGAAATGTGGAAAATACATTTATGTTAGGTGAAAATAGGTTTCTAAGTAATATATATTGTAATTGCTGGAATATTAAAATGTTTTCAAGAGAGAGGAAATGTGCAAAAATGACAAGCATTACTTTACTATGGGGGTATCATGAATGAGTTTTCATTCTAAAACTTCCATTTAATGTCATCATTAGATTCTTTTTCATTAAAATTTTTTGTATGAGCTTTGACAAAGAAGTCTATCATAAAACAGATACAGTGGTATTTGCAAATTAGCTTCTGAATATGTAAGGATACTCTTTTTAAATGGAAAAGCATCTATTAATCTAACATCTTGCTTATTATACAGCATTTTGGAAATCAAAATTCTGTTTTTTAGATTAGGTAAGAAAAAAATCTATTTTTAACTATGACTATCTATAAGGTATAACTTACATAGTTTTTTCATTAAAAAAAAAAATCTAGGCAAGGTGGCACACGCCTATAATCCCAGCTCTCTGGGAGGCTGAGGCAGAAGGACTGCAAATTCAAGCCCAGCTGGGGCAATTTAGAAAGACCCTGTCTCAAAAAAAAAAAAAAAAAAAAAAAAAAAAAAAAAAGAAGGGCTGAGGATGTAACTCAGTGTGACAGCCCTAGGTTCAATCCCTACTACCATTAAAAAAAAGACAAGTACTTTGAATACACAGAAAGTTAACACTCTTTTAACACCATCTTTCTTCTAAATAAGTTTGTCCCCAGAAGCCTTTGATTACAGTACCTCTAAGGATTAACCTGTCAAGTTACATATACACACCCACTATGCCCCAAACAACTGTTACTTGGGAGGATTATGAAGAAAGGAGTGTTCACTGATCCTGGATACACAATCTGGATTACTCCCTGACCTCTGGGAACCAGGCTTCCAAGAATTAAAGTAAGAAATCAATATAGGGCCTCTGTGGCAAACCTGGCAGTACCTGTGGCTGGAAGAGGTTATGCTAATGCTCAACCTGTGAGATAGCTGTTAAGCAGCTTTTACCACCAGCTAGAATTTATTTAAATTGTGAGGATGAGGTAGTTCTTCAACTATCTGAAGGAGGAGAAAAACACATGACAGCAGCTGGGCTCAGCAATAAATGCTGCATTTACCTTGTTAATTTCAAACTGGCTCACTGGGACACTGCCATTTAGCACATTTTCTCCAATTTCTATTAACCTCTTCTGAATGTTTTCCACTATAGTGTCCCGGCTTTGATCAGAAAGAATCTGGCCAATGACAAAGCTGCAAAAAAAGGAGGGGGGTATTTTAAACATCATATTTTATTAACAAAGGAGAGAAAAGACAGGTGCCATTAGATTAACATGTGGACAAGAGCTACACTAAGAACCAGTACGAGGGTTAATGTCCACAAGGCAGTTACCATTTGTTTTTTAATACTAACTGCACCAAAGGTTTACCAACCTTGGAATGTCAGGTTTGCTCTTAGACACAGAGACCATTTATTTATGTGCCAGCTAATGCTTTATACATAATGTAATGGAGAAAAATGTGTTCCATCATATTTTTATGCAATGACAAAATTCACAAGCAGTTATATTCTACCCATAAGTTAGAATTTTAGAAGACAAGTATTTTACTTTTCTCATAGGGTACCAAGATATGATCTCTGGTATCATCTAGATATCACCTCTACCTGAGATGACCATTAGCTAAGTAAGTAGAAATATAAAGCTCTTCATGTAAATTATTTAAAAATTCAACATTTCAAACTTTTCTTCAGCTTCATTACAAATTGTTCAGTGTTCTCCAACCTTATGCTTTCCCTCAAAAACATCATATTATTCTACCAAACCCAAAGGGAAAAGAAAGAGTAAAGGAAGCCAATATTTTATCCATTTCAGAGGAAATGCAGAGCAAGAGTTTGACAGCTGCATTATAATTTGTCAGAAAGAACCCTGACAAAAACATTTGTATAGCTTTAATTACTAATACATTTCTAACTCAGAGAAATTTACTTCTATTATGATGCATCTTTTCTTAGAAAACACAAAGCTGAAGAGAACACTCTAATCGACAGTCTATACAAAGTAGTTTCATCTTCGGATACATTGGGGGCAATGAAGCATTTCAAACTACATTTCATAAAAGGCTAACAGTGACCTATACTCGGATGATCAACTCTGCCTAATCAAGAGCAGTTATGCAGAAGCAACAATTACTCAATCTCCCAACTTGAAAGCAGTAGAAGATGGGAAAATAAGTTAAAAAAAATGCTGATGTTTAGCAAAATTAAAATTAGTCTTAAATCTAGCTTTAAAGAAAAAATTATGTTTTCAGAATTGATTCAGTTCACAAATTAGTGTTTGAAAGATGGTACATAAAGCACCTAAAGATTTATTTTTTAAACAGGTGTTTTATACATTAATATGACCCCCAAAAAGTCTTATTATCACAATCTTCAGTCTCAGATGAAAAGCCAGGGGGTCAGGCATGACATTTATTATTATTATTATTATTATTATTATTATTATTATTATTTTGGTACCGTTTATCAGACTCAGGACCTCACGCTTGCAAGGCAGGCGCTGTGCCACTGAGCTGTATCCCTGGCTATTATTTCTGAGGCATACATAATATTGAGAACTGGCTCTTAATCTGAGATTAGTAAAAATATTTTACACACAAATGATATGGTGGAACGAAGTCTTACTCCATGGGTCACTTTGAATTCCAGAACATTTTAAGCCATAACATGGGGGAATCTTAACAACTATGTTCCCTAATAGGCTCTAAAAAGATCTAAGAGCACAAAACAAAAAACCACTTTCTAATAGGAAAATTAAAACAAACCAACATCAACGAAATTAACTCTGTAAGATTCTAAGTGTGAAGGTTTACCCTCACAATGAATTAAAATTCCTAAGATGTATTTGATAGCAAGCATTTCTTACCTAGCAAATTTGGTTTTATCTAACATTTAATCTAACTGTAAAATTCCATTCCAAATAAGTAAGAACCGTTAATACGCAACAATAACTGACAAATGAAGTTTTATCTTTATGCTTGGCAGTCTCACAGGAATTCTCCACATCAACACTTAATATTTTTAAAAGACAAACAACAAAAGCAAAATGAAAGCTGAACTCACTTGCCAGTGTCTTTAGCAAGATCACACCAATCTCTTCTAACTATATCTAATCCTTTCAGCTCCTGTTTGGTAACATAATTCCCATCTGAAGTTGGTTCAACAACCAGGGCAGCATACTTCTTTTTCTTCAGCAGCAGCAGAGACTTGAAAACACCATCAATGTCTATTTCAAGCAGTTTGTATAATTTATTCACTTCACTTTTTACCTGTGAAAATTTCAAACATTAACGCTAGTTTCTCAAAAATCTAACAGGAAGAAGGTGAACATACTACATATTCCCAAGAATTAATCTAAAAGGAATCTGAAGTCATACAAGATTAGAACACAGTTTATATTTAATATGATATTATGTTGGGTAGAACGCAAAGACACTGAACAACAAAGAGACAAAAATAGACATAAAAAATAAAGAGGAGGGCCAGGGATATAGCTCAGCAGCACAAGTGCCTGCCTGGCAAGCGCAAGGTCCTGAGTTCGACTCCCAGTACCAAAAATAATAAATAAAGAAGCCGGTGTGGTGGTGTACACCTGTAATCCTAGATACTTGGGAGGCCAAGGCAGGAAGATCACAAGTTCAAGTCCAGCCTGGGCAACTCAGTGAAACCCTGTCTTAAAATAAAAATTAATTAATTACTTTTAAATATAAGGGTTCTAGGGATACAGCTCAGTTGTAGAGTGCTTGTCTAGCATGGGTTCCATCCCTAGGACCACGAAAAACAAAGAAAAATACAGTAAGTCCCTGACTTACAAATGAGTTCCATTACAGAAGAATGTTCATAATCTGACAAATTGAGTCTCATACAGTACACCTGTGAAAATTCGCAACCCAAATGTTCATAAGTCAGGAACTTACTATAATATTGTACCATCCTTCTCAAAGGATAGGGCTGGCTGAATTGGTCCCCCAAAATCAAATTATGAAAGCCTTCTGTGAATCAAAAGACTCAATGCATGTGTACTTGCCTTCAAACTACTGACTTAAATTAGCAATTAGTGCAATAAATAAATATGTGGACAGAAATAAGTAAAACATTGTTAAAATAATATCTAAAATGTCCCTTAGCATCTTGAATACAGGCAAATGCTGAGAATCCACATGCTGAGAAAATAAATGAACAGTCTCTTATTTTTTACTGACAGGGCCAGGGCACAGACTCTAGGAAAAAGTTAAAGCTTTATAAGGCTCAATTATAAGTACAATATGCCAGGCCTGTTCTCAAGTGAAGAATACAGTTTAAATTCCACACTTTTCAAGAGAAAAAGATGGGAAGCTGCTAATTTGTAGTTTAACAGGACAGTATCTTAACATAGCAAGTGCTCAAGAAAAACTTGCTAATTGTGAACTGCTATTAAGAGGCTAAAAATGATTATTTCTTTGTTGTTGTTGTTCTTGCGGTACTGGGGATTGAACCCAGGGCCTTCACACTGAGCTACATCCCCAGATCTTTTCTGAGACTGGGTCTCATTAAATTGCCCAAGCTGGGCTTGAACTTGCAATCCTCCTCCCTCAACCTCCCAGAGTATAGGGATTACACAGGAGTGTGCTACCATGCTTGGTTTACAAATGATTATTTCTAAATATCTCCTTGCCTTTTCAAATATATTTTAAGTAATCCTATAAAAATCATAGAAATGTACGTGTGTATGTGAATGTGCAGGTATGTAGGTAGGTACTTATCCATATCTATGTATAAAATACATTTGAATACTACTGAACATGTATTTCCCTGTGAATGACAATGTGATGGGTACTAAGGTGACCACATCTTAAATTATGACACTTAACACTATTTTCAAAGGAAAAATGTATCCAGCACTTAAGCAAAAAACAATTACCTTTTAATTTTACCCTTAAAACAATGAGAATAAAGCAAAAAAAAAAAGAAAGAAGAGAATGACGAATTCAGAGCTACAGAGTTTATTATTTTCAGAAGCATACACATGCACATACACATATATTTATGGTGTTTCCTGTTAAAAAGAGAATTCACAAAATAGATAAAACAGACAATTTCATTAAACTATCGCACCTTGTTCCCCAACTTAAATACTTCTTCCAGATTGGTGCTATTGGTGTTTATCATAATTGAATCCGTATCTCCATAAATAACTTCGAGATTCATCTGATGAAAATCCAAAATTACAAAAATTAACAACAAAAATACAGTGACCATAATACACAATGAAACTAAAGATTTTTCATACTACAGAAATTACAGGTGCCACTGACTTTTCAAAAGTTCATGTTAATTATTATCTGTATTGTCAGGGTATATAATTAAAAATTAAGCCCCTGTAAACTAGAAACGCTAGACCACAACATTAAGAAAATCCCCCAAATCTTCTTAAAACAGAGTTAAATGGAAGAGAATTATGTCTAGTTTTGACAGAAACCAAATATGGAATTTAATAATGAGAAGGAGAATAAGAGGCTAGGAAATGAGGTCTATATTTATCCACTGTACCACATGCTTAGTGGTCACGGCAATTTAAGGAGCTGAAACATAATGGATTTTAAAAATTCAGGGGGCACAAATCCATATTAAATTCTTAACAGTTTCAAACAGTATTTAGTAGAATTTGAAGAGTGCCAAAAAAAAATCAATCATAACAAACAACACTGGAGCACATACAGTATAAAGGCCTGGAAATAAACTCTAATTAGCACTGTTACTAATTTGCCTGGAACACTCACATACAGGCTTCAAGCAGAGGCTAGATCATATCAGTGTTGGTACAAGAAAAAAGCTGTAATCCATTAGGAGGGATTATAAATGTAAACTAGGCATCCTAAGAAGTAATTTTCAGTATGTTTGGGTTACAATTTTCCTTGAATAAAAAAATGTCACCAGGTATGATATTTAAGAATTGTTATACAATGGAAATGCTCAGCATTACCTTCTGTACCATCTCTTTCGTATGCATCAAAATCTAAATGAAACAAAAGTCAAGATTAATACACAATTATAAAGACATAAATATAAGCACAAAGAGACAGGTAATTCTGTGATTTGCCATTTCTGTATATCTTTAAAGCTCTTAAGAGGTTTCCTAACAACAACCCTCTGAACAATAATATCAACATAATACAAAAATAACTTTGCCTCTATGCTAATTCTTAGCCAAAGGTCTGAAAGGAGATATATATCTGTATCTCTATATGTCTTTTCCCCCCAGTACTGGAGAGTGCTCCAGGGTTTTCGCACTAAGCTACATCCACAGCCCTTTTTCTATTTTTTATTTTGAGACTGGGTCTCGCTAAGTTACCCAGGATGGGCTCAAACTTGCCTTAGCCTCCCATAGTACTGGGATTCAGGCATGTACCACCATACCTGGCTCTATGTATCTTTAATGAAGACACATAATAAAATATTCCTTTAGAATATGGCAAACAGGCAAACTCACTATTACTAATATTTAAATAGAATTGCATGGCTAAAAAAAAGCTTAATAGCATTTCAAATCTGGCAATTCTTATTCACTGTATTCAGAAACTTAAAATTATATATATATTTATATTTATATATATATAAATATTCTCCACTACATTTTTGAAGGCAGAAAGTAGATCTCCACTATATTGCCTAGAGCTAGCAAAGTGCCCAATTAAAAAGTGGGATTCAACAGTCAGTGAATGGCCTGGAGTGGTGGTGCACACCTATAATCCCAGGGGAGGCTGAGGCAGGAGGACTGCTGGGAGTTTTGAGGTCAGCCTGGGCTACAAGGTGAGTTCAAGGCCAACCTGAACTGCATAGTGAAACCCTGTCTCAAGAAGACCGAAAAAAAAAAAAAAAAAAAAAAAAATATATATATATATATATATATATCTCAAACCAAACCAAATCAAGTCAGTCAGTGAATGAAGGCAAATCTATGGATAATAATTGTAGATGAGTCTGTCCCTGGGCCCACATAGCTACAAACTAGAGACAGGTTATAATGTATGTGTAGAAAAAACAGATATAAATTATCTTGGGCCAGATCGGAAGGAACACATATGATATAGTGAGGAGAGAGAGAGATTTAAAAACATATGTGTCAGATACTGTGCTAGGAGTATGCACCTCATGAATTTTTCTCATCCTCCTCAAGAGATCCCTAAGAGGTTCCTACTATTAGCAGCCCCACTTGTTAGATGCCAAAAGACAAAGCCATTTGTTTGTCCCAGTAATGGCAGAACAAGGATATAACCCCAGGCTCTGACTCCAGAGCAGGACCTTTGGCAATGCCACGCTACTGTCTCTCCACTATCACCTATCTTTCAAAGCACCAGTCTAAACAGAAGTAATTTTTCCAGCAAAATAAAGATTTACTTCATTTATATTCCTGTCTCCTACCTCAACAGTCGGCCTCGTCTACTAAGCTCAAACCTCACGGTATCATTTCTGTCTTTCGTGTCCTCCGTATTATGCAAACCTTGTGTACGGAGCATCTTTACATCTATCCATTGTTTTCCATCTTTATTGCCCACTCCCTTTCTTACCATCTCCTGATTTTGCCCTTCTCCTGCCCTGGGGTGGGTGAATGGTGGTAAATTCTGATTAAGCCAAGCCAGCGATTTTATCATTGGCTGCATAATAGAATCACCTGGGTATCTTTAAAAAACTAAAAACAATAACCAACCCAACATTTTTTTTCCTGTAAACCTCTCTAGGTGATTTTTCTTGCAAGCTGGGTTGAAGAAGGCCAGCCAATAATAGTCATGGTAATCATGGTAATTCCGTTCTGGAAACAGTAATGAATTTAGGCGTGTGTATGCAACAACACAATCCTGGACAATCAAAGGTAAAGAAAATTCCTCTAGGAAAATTTTGTGAAAGGTTTTCCTTCCTGATGAGAAGTGGAAGAAAAACTGCCAGAGCTGCCTGGAGCAGTGGCAACCATCACTGTGAAAGAGCCATGCATGAAGGTATAAGAAAGCATGCCGAGGGCCGGTGAGATGGCTCAGCGGCGTACACGCCTGCCTGGCAAGCACGAAGGCCCGAGTTCGACTCCCGGATCCCACATACGAAAAAAGGGCCGGTGATATCGCTCAGTGGCACGGGCGCCTGCTGGCGCGCGAGGTCCTGAGGTCGACCCCCCGGTACCCACAAAAAAAAAAAAAAAAAGCATGCCGAGAAGGGCAGGCCACAGGCAGAAAGCGTCTGACTCCATGGCTATGCTGTCACTGAATGTTAACCAAATGACACCTCTAAAACAGCATTCTAACTGACTAGGTTTCATCAAGTTGCACTGAATCATTATTGATCTCTGAAATGTTTTCAATGTCTTTCCAGTGCCTACAAGAAAAAGTCCAATTCTGTGACTACACCCAAACCACCGCTTTACTTGCACGGCCTCTTGTTCCCTTACAGAGCCCCTTCGGCCAGGCAGGATAAGTCCTCCAACAGTTACCGTGCACAGACTCATCTTTTCATGCCTTTGCTCAGACAGTGTGTCCCCTACCTGGCATTTCTTCACCAGTCCTCTTCCCATAACTGCATTTTACAAACCTCAGTTCAAATCCTTCTTTCATAAAACCTGAGCTGACTGGCCCAGCCCAAAGTGATCTCTGTCCTCTGACCTGTGCTTACTCTGTTCTAGCAAATGAGTGACACTGTATTATTAGTTGATAGTTTGTTGCCCTCCCGCCAGCTAGACCACAAGCTTCTGGAGGTGAGAATGCATGTTTGTGCCTAACTGGAGACTTCACATAAAACAGGCACTCAAAAACCTGTGTGCCAACTGACTGATAAGCCCCAGAGTAATACCAATTGCTTTTCTACTAGACACTACAACTCAGTTAACTTGTTTTTAAAAATTCACTCTCCACTTCATCTTCATTTTTTAACATTTAAATTACAGGGAAATGCATTGTGGGAGAATACCTGACAATTCCTTTGGGAAAAGGGCAATAATAAAATCGACCCAAGTCAAATTAATCATAGTGAGGACAGAACTACTTATCAAGAGTTCTCTCCACCCTCTGCCCTTCCACCTGGCAAGGCTTAGATTTCCTCATCACAATGGACAACTCCATAAGGTAACGGTTACCTACTAAGTAAAATACCTCAGGAACAACCTCTCAAACTTCCACTACAACTCTGCATATTCAGTAACCAACTCCTTCCACTCCTTTCACAATGTGTACCAAACCTATTAAGTCATCCCTGAATGCACCTTCAATGTGAACTGGCAACTTTCACCTTTCAGATCCATTATCCACCTCCACTCTAACCTGCCACTTCCAACTCACAACCATTTCCCCACACAATCTGAGGGCTGCTACCAAAATAATTTTCCCTCTGGTGATAGAAGTCTTTTTGTAGATTTTTTCTTAATAGAGACAAATGGCAAATATAGACTGCTGCAACTTCTTTTCTCAATACTTTCATCTTAGAGACTCTTCCAAACCCACATATAAAGAGCTGTCTTATTTTTAATGACTGCATAATATTCCATTATATGAAAAGATCACATTTAACTAATGCTCTATTAATGAACATGTAGGTTGTTTCTAATCTTTATGACCATACTTTAACAAATAATCCTTAGATACATGTAATTTGCAAATCTGCTAGTAATAAGATAAATTCCTACATGTGGACCCATTGGGCCAAAAGTTATATGTTTAAAAAAGTTTTTATAAATATAGCCCAACAGCTCTCTTGATAGCTTGTACTGATTTCTATGGGTAGTTTTAATCACCATCTTAGTAGTGATCTGCACCAGGAGCTGGTGGCAATGCTATCTCAGGTTTAGGGTCCTCAACCCCAACATGTCAACTGGAAGTGGCAGGCTGAGACAATCCATAACCAGGCTGACCCCTGCCCTCTCATGCTTCTTCCCTCAGCAGTTCTACAGGTGAGAACTATAGTGCTCTCTTCAGGCCAATGCTTACCCATGTGCTGATGAGCAGAACCACACCAAAGCTACTCCCAGGCCCAGCCCTCCATTCAAACTGCTCCCTGGGATGGACTCAGCTACTGGATACCCAGTGGATCATCAAATTCTTAGTATCAAGCAGAAGGCCTGGTACATGGGAACTATTAATAAATATATGTAGAATGCTGAATGAGTAATCCTAAAGGGTAGACAGGACTATAAGGCCCATTTGACAGATGAGGAAAATTAGGCTCTGAGATTTTGCCCCAATTAACAGAACTACTCAAGAGCTGTACCTTATGTTCATTTTCTTTTTATGTCCTACTACTTTATTAAGAAACTCAACCTACATGAATATTCTAGACGCCAACAGTCAGAAATGTATACATTACAGATATTTTCCCTATTGCAGAAATGTATTTTTAAAAATAGCCATAGGCACCCAGAAGGGTCTACTGGACATAAGGTACAGTGATTACAAGATGACCATTCATAAGTTCACTTCAACGTGACAAGCCTAATATTACAGCTACCCATTCTGACAGAAAAATCATTTTATAAGTGCCAACAGCTAGAAAACAGGGCTATAAAGCCTTGCTAAATTCATTAATAAGGCAGTCTGCAGTTATCTGATTTCACAGCAACACCTGCATATTTATCTACTCATTACCAATTGGATGATGGAATTTTTTCAAGCACATTTCAAAAATCTGCCAACTTCAAGTGTAAAAAAATAAACTTTGTGGTTAATTTTTCCCTTAACAAAGTACAGCTGTTGAGAATAATTGTTCAAGATCTTACCCTGTAATGTCAACTGCAGCAGAACAAAGAGTATTTAATTAGCAAATCTATCCAGTAATTCAACACCTATTATATAAAATGCCTTCGTGATTTTATTCAGGATAATTTGCTAAGAGGGTTATTACTGACATTCAGATGGAATTTAAAATTCCTACGCAAGTCGAGTCATAATAGCAGTAATGATCTCCCCAATCAGGAGATTCGGTGTCACACAAGGCTCTCTTGCAATGCAGCAGCCGATTTCCTGACTTCTTAATTCCTGGGCTCAGCTCAGTGAGAGCCCTTCATGCCGATATTTCAGTCAGCAATACATCTTTAATGGGACTCTATTAAAATAACTAGAACAAAAATGACTTTTTTTTTGGTTAAAAAGAATGACAGCACTGCCATCATATCAATCATTGCGGGCTTTGCAGAACAGTGCCGTTAGGGAAAAGAGGAGGGGGAAACAGGAAAGGGGTGGGGGGGTGGGGAAGCAATAATTAAAATAATATGAAAAGGTATTTTAACTCCAATCTGAGCCTCTGAAGGTTGGGTAAGGGTGGTGGAAACTAGAAAAAATATTTTAAATGTATCTCAGAAAATTGTTTTTCTAAAGAAAATAATTTGTTCAGGAATATGCCCACGATATGTAGTTTACTAAGCAGTTCGCATGTTTGTTGTGCCAAGATTTAACAACGCAGCAACCTAAGACCCATACTACTGAGATGTATATTTACAGGTTCTCCTAACAAGTCCAGGATGATACGTGGATCTTTAGATTTTGTTAAAACAGAATATTGTTGTCTTACAATACACTGGAAGGTTGTGAAATGTTTTTTAGATGCTGTTACAGACTAATACACTGTTTATCAATATTATACCCAAGAGAAAACAGGCTTTCCACAGAGGAGAAAAACCCACAAGTTTCAAGGTCCTACTCTAAAAACATCTATCTACTATAGTAACACCTACTAAGAAACTGACTTTGGTGTATGATTCAGATATTAAGCACAACGAAAATCCTACAAGTTAAGAAAATGTTGAGTGAGGTCAAATTCTAAAAAAAAAATACATAAACAGAATGACAACTGAAATCTCAATGGTTTTAGGATTCTTCCATTGCTGATGACAAAATTAGAAATAAACTGGAAATTTTAAAAATACATTAGCATAATAGGGGTAGCAAAATGAAAGGTTTTGAAGGATAAGGAAGAGAAAAGTAGAAGAAATATAAATATTATGATATTTGGTAATCCAACCATTATGTAAGTGTTCCCCATTCCAAATTTCAGCAGTTTCCAAACAGGACTGTGTTAGTTCTCCATGTGATGAACATTTATTCCATCCTTATTATATCACATTGCCTCTTCCCTATTTTCATATTCTGTTATTCTTAACTCTTACATGTATATCTTCTCTACAAGACGCTAAAGAAATAAGAGCTGTGGATTTAATAAGCATCCTACTTTCTATCTCCACTACTTAACACTTATGATACTGGGTCTCTTACTAATGTCTTTAAACCTTAGTTTTACCCTCTCTAAAATTGGGGTGATACTATCACCTAGTTCCCTGAACTGGTTAGGAATAAAAAGAACTGTTTTCTCCAAAGATAAAACACAAGTTTTTGTTTTTGTTTTTTTTAAGTCAGGGCTCTAAAATCTGAGTACTGGTTTAAACTGCCAATTATTAGCTAAAGGATTTGGGATCAAGCCAGTTTCCCTTTCCAGTTCTCAGTATTTTCTTTATAATATAAAGAAATTGAGAATTCCTTCAGATCAAAAAATCTAGAATCCAAGTTTAATGTGTAGAAATGTCTATATTTGGTTGTTCTTTCAACCACTTTCACTTCTTTAATATTAGGGAAAGGGAGCACTAATATATCCAACAACAAAAGTAATTAACATTGTAAGGCAGTATTTCCATGTTCTAGGTTACCTTTGAAGGCTGTATGATTGTAAAATAATTAGAAAATGTTAGTGCTCACAAGTTGTCTACGTGTCACTTTATGCATTTAATATAAGTGGATGAATGTATTTACAGTACATAGAAACTTCAACACTTTCTGTTAAGATCTCTTTTCCACCCCAAGGAATGTATATATACATCTATAAATATAGCAGGGTTTCTCAACCTTGGCACTACTAACATTTTAGGTCAGATAATTCTTTGTCATAGAGAGTTATCCTGCGTCCACTGAAAGAAGCTTAGCAGCATCCCTGGCTTCTACCCATTAGATTTCAGTAATGTATGAGTACATACATAAGCACGCGCTCACTCTCACTGCCCCCCCACCATCTCCAGAGGCTGCCAAATGTTTTCTGAGGGCAAAATGGCCCTGGCTGAGAATCACTGATGCACATTAAGACTGCTCTCTTGCTCTAGGCTCCTATTCAATTGTCCATCCCAAGAGCATTTACTCTAAACCCCACCCCTCTCCTCCAAACATGATAAATGGCCATTCCAAGAAGCTCCAACCAAAACAAAGGATTGGGTTCCTTCCTGATCCAATGAATCAATATGGCCCTACACTATAGTGTACCTTTCCATGTGGGGCCTCCTCTGCATTCCCATGTCATTCGTAGATCCTTATTCCTCAGCCTACCAGTCTCCAGCATCACTACTTTCAAGGCATTCTTCACTTTTTCTCAGTGTTCATTCTAAAATGTACTTCACACACACACACACACACACACACATACATACATACATACATACACACAATAAAATACACTCCTTGACATGAAACAGAAGCCCTTAACTCAACACTAAGATTCATGATCTAGTTGAGGCCTGCCTCATCTTCTAACGCTTCCCATAGACATTCTTCAATCCAGCCTTCCCTAAATATTTTAGGCCATGTTCTTTTCTTGCTTCTATCTTTTGCACATGTTGTTTCGCAACAGTAGTTAAAACTATAGGTTAGGCAGTTAGGCTATGTGATGATTAATTTTAAGTGTCAACTTGGCAAAACCATGGTACCATATATTTGGTCAAATGCCAGTCTAGATGTCCCTGTGAAAGTATTTTAAAAAGATATTAACATTTAAATCAATCAATTTTGAGTAAAGCAGACTATCACCCCAGCCAACCAGTTGAAGGCCTTAGGGCAAAAAGACTAAGGTCCTCAGAGGTAGAAGGGATTCTGCAAATGGCCTTCATTCAGATCTGAGCTGAAATATCAATTCTTTCCTGGTTCTCCAGCTTACCCTTCAGATTTTGGACTTGTCAACCCCCACAATCATGTGAGCCAATTCCTTAAAATCAATCTCTCTATATATGAGCACTGTATAAAAACACACACACATACACGCCCCTCTTTATTGGTTTCTGTTTCTCCAGAGAACCCTAACACAAGCTACCAGAGTTCAAAGTCTAACAGCATAGCTTATAAGCTGTGTGACCTCAGGCAAACAATACAACCTCTAAGCATCCACTTCCTCAATTGTAAAATGAAATAACAAATGAAGCTTCCTTATACTAGGGCTACTATGATTAAATGTAAATAAATATAAATACACATACACACACACTTTGGGACAGAAGTACTCAGTAACTGTTAGTTTATTACCTCACATCTACTTATTTATTAAAGTACTTCACAGTGTCAGAAAAGTCTTCTCTGGTATCCCCAACCCAATATTTATGAATATGTTGGCACTATGTGCCCACCAAAGTAGCCTGTACATATCACAATGTACCACTCTGTTACAGAAAGTAAGGTTAAGAGACTATAAGTAAATTACAGACAGAGATCACATCATAGTAATTAAACCTAATACAATCCCTGGCACATAGCAGTAATTCAGTAAGTTGTCTCTTAGGATGTAGTAAAAGAAGAAAAACCCTCAGTGGTCCAGCTTGAAAGAATAAAGCCACTATCAATCAAAAAGACATCCCCACAAGAAGACCCTAAAGTTGGTTACAAAGGCTGCAATTAAACCCCCACACTGTTCATATTTAAATGCTGGCTCTCTCCATACAAGAAACAAAGAGTGAATCAGTTTTAAACCCACATTTAAACACAATGTATTTTATATAAACAAAATTCACTCAAGAGAAATGAATTTCTACCCCAATGATAAAGTCCCGTTAATTATAAACTTGACTGCACATGTACCTCTCCCATACAACTCTTGCTTTCCAGGTAAACTGATTTTGTTTTAAATCCTTAATTTACAATCTAGACCTTCTGATAGCTCATGTGTAAATAAATGCAAAATAATGTTGAATAAACAACGCTTTATGAAAGGTTTCTCCTCCCCAACAGGCACATTTAATGATATTTATGAATATCTCTCAATTATGGCCCTAAAATTTGACAGAGCTTTAATCATGGCTTTAAATATGTTAAATTTGGAAGTGAACTTCTCCCTTGTTCTACAGTTTCTTGTCCTCCATGCGGATATTTACTTGTCCTGTGGATTTTTAAAAACTCACTTTACATTCTGACTTTTAAAACCTCTCTTTTCACCAGGAAGGAAACCTTCGTTTCACAACATTCTTATTCTCTAGTCCTTCTCCACTCAAACCTCTGGTTTAGAAGCTCACATCCTGTATGCGTCACTTGAACTTGTGAGCACTACGGCCAGACAGGGTTGTATCTGACACAGGACCTTGGAGAGCTCGCAGAGCTGGCTTAAAGCGCACTTGAGCCAAATCTACTCACCAACACGAGAGCTCAAGTAGGAGCCTGTACTCTTAATATATTAAATTCTCAGGATGAGAAAAAAAGCCCTAAGACACTAAAATTGAAACCAGAGCAGGAAATATTAACATAAAGTCAGTCAAGAAATCTGAAAATCCCCTGAGGCTGCCACTGCCTATATGCATTTTTCTAGGAAGACAGTCCATATCAAATTTGAAATTTTGATTGAGTACCACTGAAGATGCCCAAATTAGTCAAAAGAATAGAGCATTCATTTCCTTAGGATTCGCAAAATGTCCACGAGACTAGAAACATTCCCACCCAAAGGGCCTTACCCTTGCTTTTAAGTCAAGCATTTTCAGCCCCTGGCTACAAGTGTATTTCCCTCCCAGAAAAACATGTACTATACATGTCAAAAGGCTCAGAGATTTGGCTCCCTGATTGAATCCTAGGATAACTCATCTGGTGGGCTAATTAAGACATGGCCAAACTATGTCCGTACTTTACTGAACATCAGTGCTCAAGCAAGTTTCACACAACCTGATTAAAATTGACTCAAAATGTCTTACTTCAGTAATCACTTAGACGGAATGAATTTTACATTAGTGGGATCAAGCATACACCAGGCCTCGGTGGAAATGAAAAGGGCTTATAGTAATAGGATTTATAAATCCACCCATTAGGTTAATGGCTAAATGATTTACATGTAACTTTCTCCCCCACCCCGCCTTCCCTCACCCTTTAACTCAGTAAAAACTATGCTTGGCATTTCCACCACAGTGCCACACACAAAGGAAATAGCCTTTCTATTTTGGGACATTCTAATTTCTAATAATGGCTTGGGTAGCTACCATTAACTCTTTCAAAGCACAAATAATTGACTAATAAAATTAAGTATTCTATAAGGCCTGAAAGTGCTTAATTAATCATAATTGTCTATTTGAGAAGAAGGCGTCAGGCTGGCTATGCTCAGATAATGAAGTTGGGCAATTCTGAAGCATTGCAATCAAGATAATACAGCTAAAAGGACATTAGCATTTTCTAGAATCTGCAACATTTTCTTTATAACTGAGGTCATGGGAAAATCTGACTAGAAAACTTTGAGCTCCCAACCCCTACAAATGGCAGGTTGTCACTTGTCATTAATAAGCAAATGGCCCGAAGCTCAATCCTGAAGAAGCACATAGCTGGTGGTCTGGAGAACCAGAAGCTGAAGACTGACCAATGTGCTGATGTCACCATTTTGACAGAAGCATTCTTGATTTCTGGAAATCTTTTTAGGATCCATGCATAACAAGATAAGTCACTGGACTGCCCTTCATTACGCTCCACTTAAAAGAAGGTGAAAAGAGGGAGACTGTCTGTGTGTGTGTGTGTGTGTGTGTGTGTGTGTGTGTTGCTGGGCACAAACCCAGGGCCTTGTGCATGCTAAGCAAGCACTCTAGCACTAAGCTAAACCCTAGCCTGAAACAGAACTTTTTCAGCTTACTATCACAGAAGGTAATTTCTTTATTCGGTAATAGAGCTACATGCTAAATTCTGTTCTATACTGACCATATTTTGCACATGCCCCCCTTTTTTTTTTGTGGATACCGGGGGTCAAACTCAGGACCTCACACACCAGCAGGCACTCGTGCCGCTGAGCGATATCACTGGCCCTTTTCTCATATGTGGGTATCGGGAGTCGAACTCAGGACCTCGCGCTTGCCAGGCAAGCGCTTAAGCCGCTGAGCTATCTCACCGGCCCCTACATGCCCTCTTACAATACTGCTTCATTTATTTTTTTATAAAAGGCATCTTTTGCCCCACCCTCCATTTTATTAGAAGTTCAGAAAACATATTCTATGAGCTAGCTATTATTAATATATATAGGGTTCCCACTCCAAAGAAAAATCTTCCTTCAACAAGATGCTCTAGTTTTAAGAAAGTGTAATCATGTTCACCTGCCCAGAAAACAATGTTTTGTAGACACAAGTTCAGGCATGCCTCTAGAAGACACTTTTTTTTTTCCTTTGGAGACAGGTCTCATTATGTAGTTGAGGCTGGCCTTGAACTCACATGTAGCTCAAGCTGGCCTCAAACTCGTGGTGATCCTCCCGCCTCAGCCTCCCAAGTGCGGGGATTACAGGCGTGCACCACACCTGGCTGGAAGAAACATTTTTAAGAATCACTGAAATCACAGATTCCCATTTATCCATTACTTTTTCTCCTTTCCCATTATCTTTTATACTTTTTCTGGGAAAAATCCAAAGAACCAGAGATCAAGGTGAGCAAAATCATCATTTAGGTTAGAGGTTCAGAATATGGAGAAGCAATATAAAGGCTATGTAAGCTTTAGCTACACAATGCTAAAGAAAAAAATTCTCCTCACTTTCGAACTTGACATTTCCATTCTCTAAATTGGCCACAGCTCGAGAATTACTATATTTTCTTTTTGTTTAGAACCTCAAAAGGGAAGTCACTTGTTCATGTACCAAAAAGTGTTTCCTGAACAATTCTCATGTATTAAGTGGTAGAGAACACAAAGATGAATGGCTCAGACATGATCCTTTCTCTCTTATAAGGTATATAACATGTAGTAGCATAGGTAAGTAAGTAGGCAATTGGAAAAATACACATGCACACACACGTATATAATAAGAGCCCCTGGGGCAGAAGTTAGAGAGAAGTTCATGGAAACAGATTGCATATAAGGGGAAGGTTAGTCACAGAGAATTATAGGAGGATGGGAGGGAAAGTTTATGAAGATCCAAAGGACATGGGGAAACTCAATGGTGATTACAGAAAATTAAGTTTTCAAAAAAGCTAAAAGTTTTTTTTTTTCAACAGGAAGAGAATAAAAATTATTCTGAGACTAGAATGTTCAGGGAAAATGCACAGAGGGTGGGATATAGCCTGTGAAGGGCCTTGTAAGCCACAGTATGAAGTTTAAATCAGGGAGTAGCATAAGCAGACCAACAGTTGAAAGAGGTCTGACAATAAAACATACAAGAAAAAAAATCTTGGAATGGGGGGGTAATGTCCAAGGAGACATACTGAGGCCTGAAGAGCATAATAGCAGTGGCACCAGACATAGAGAATTACAGATGTTTAGGAAATGCAATCTACAGGACTTGGTGACAAGCTGAATTTGGGGCATGAGGAAGAGATAGGAATCAAGAATGATACTCATGTTTCTGACTTAACAACTGGGTAAACAGTGTTGTCATTCATTGAGACAGGGAATCTTGGAAGGGACATAGGTGGGGAGCAGAACCATAAGAGCAGTTTTGGAATCAAACAGGATATGCCTTTGGGACATCTAAGCAGATTTCATGGGAAGGCAGACAGATGGAAGGGATGTAGGGTATTTCAGGTACAAGAAATCCAATGCTCAACAAAGATACAATATATGAATACATCAAAACAATGTCAGCATTCAGATGATAACAGAACTCTTTGAAATGGATGGCACAGCTCACTGAAAAGGCAGTGGGAGAAAAGGGAGACTAGGCAAGTCAACACCAAAACTATGGTAATGGTGCTAGAGTGACAGGTGCACCTGATCCTTCATTCCTCCTCTAGTACCTTCCGTTCCCTTTCAGCTATCAGGTCTCCATTCTTTTTGTCACAATTGGCAGGTGTCACACAAACCAGGGGCCACCCGCAAATCCAATGCAAGCTGCCAGTCAGACAGCCAGGCACCAAATAGTGACCTTTAATGAGAACGATCCTAACAGCTGGCTAGCGCGTAATACAAATTATTGTATTAATCCTCTGAACAAGGTCAAAAAGGGAGAGCACCTTGTCTTTTCATGAGCCACCAAAACAACTACAGGCTGTGACTCAAAAATAGCAAAGAAAACCTCTGCCAAGGCTCTCTGTCTTGAGGCAGTGCTGATGGGCTCAACGGGAAGACCAAACGCCAATCAATTTATATCAGAAGTAGAGAGCTCCCTATGGATCCATGTAACCATCCTTTTCCCTGCCCCTCTCTTCTGCACTGAAGGGGAGGGTGTTCTTTTTTCTGTCAAGTTTGCTGTCACTCACTAGCAGTTATGATTTTAAACTAACCCAGTCAAGGAAAAGATGGGAGAAGAGTTTCCCCTCAGTATTCAAATTATATTCTTCAGACCTTTCCATAGAAACTTGGTCATAAGTAATTATATTAATTGCCTTTGCCACTAATTAGATCTTATAATATCAAATGTCTCACTGTTCTCATGGATCTTTAACCTCTGAGAAAGTCACTATTTAGACAGCCCAGAGGATGACTGGGTTGGGAGGAGCCTGTACAACCTTCTCTAAAAGACAAAAACCTCCATGACAGCCCTGAAATGCCACTGGATGGTAAGAAGCTAAGAGTCCTGGGACCTGGTGCGGGACTCCATGTGCTGATCCACAACCTTTCTTCCAAATTTAACGTACAAAACACAAAGGTCTTTCCCCTACAACCTCCTCTGCTCCCACTCTCTTAAGCCTTGTGACTGCAAATGACATAGCTAGAACAAGCCACACACCACTGGCATGTCGGTACCCAGATAAAGAATCCAAGCAGTAGATCAGATTCCTGTCAGCTGTGAAGCAGCCAGCACTTCAGCTGCTTCTCATTCTTTATTTTTAAATGGCAGGATGGGCTCAAGGACATGGTAGCCTGTCACCCAAGAAGAGACTACAGATTAAAAAAGATAAAGCCAAAACCCCTGAGGGTGTACAAACTCAGATAAGACTGGGAACTAAAGGAATGCTTCAGAAGAGTGCACCTAGAATTTTACAAACCATTTATTAGTGTGTGTTTCTCCTAGTGACATAGTAGGGGGAAAGTGAATACGGAAACAAAAATAAAACAGATTCAAGACAACTACAGATCAGTTCTAGTCAATAGGACTAATATGCTACTAATCAGAACCAAGCCTAGAGCACTAAAATGTTGAGATATGCAACTAATGACAGAGCTACCTACTCCATCAGCTCCCCAAACCAAAGGGTATATAAAATTAAATATAAATTAATAAAATTTAAACAGCCTAATTAGGGAGAGCTTATCTGTGGTGAACACAAATATGTTTTCTTTTTCCCTTATACACACCACCATTGCCACCAGATCATTCTCAATCAATTCTTATAAGCTGAACACCAAGTTGGATTTTGATGTATAAACTGCTTTTGACAATATTTCATTTTAAACAGATAAACACTTTTTTTTTTAAATGCAAGCCCAAGATACTCTTTTGAGAAACTAGGAAAACAGATGTGGAAGCCATTTGTTTAGATGAAGAGGAATTTTCGCTTTTACAGGAATACAATGATTCATGAAGAGAAAAAAAGTATGTCATCAAGTTTTCTTCAATAGATACTCTTGGGTTTGAGGCAGCTTTCTAAATATGGCCATTGCTGTTCTTCACATCTCAACTCTCCTGAAATATCTCAAATTACCACTAACAAACATCACTTTTATTGTCTTTGTCCTTTTAAATTTTTTGCTTAGTTAATATACTGTGCAGGAAAAAACCCCCACAACTCTGGTTACAACAGCAATACATACTTGGTTTTATTGCTTAGGTAGCTGGACAAAATACCTATCACTTTGATGATTTATCAAAAACATGTCAGCTTGAGATTGTTAACAGGAATACAAGAAACTCTAACAATAACTTCTAAAATAATAGCTCTCCTCAATGCCACTGAAGAAGGAGTAAGAAAATACTGAAGTTTTTCCAAGAACTTTTATCAAACAGAAAAATCATGTTTCTTGGTTTCTGTTTAATGGAGATGCTAAGAATTAAACTAGAAAAAGAAACAAAAGGGCATTAAGCAAGCAAGTGCTAAGCAAGTGCTTATAAAATTTGTCTCCATTCATCCTCTCTCCTACACCAATCAGTTGCCCCTTCTCAGTGGGCCTGTCTACAGCTCTCTCTGTTAAGATGCACAAGACCTGCAGATACGAAGTGCTTACCTACCACGCTCCTCTGCTTCCTCAACAAATAGATATAAGGCAAAACCAGCTACTGTTGCTCAATTCTTTTTGGATAAATGACAACAACAAAATAACTCCCATGATTCCCTAACCCTTAAGATTCTGCCATGACTCCAACTAACAAACATGGATAAAATCATCTCTTTTTTATATTTTCTCCATCTGCCAATACTTTGTCATTTTACCTTCTAAGGTTTCTATCTTATTTTTTTTAATGTTAGAGACAAAAAAAACCCAATAAAAAAAAACAGTAAAAATAATGATACAGAATTTCAAAACAAGATAGTAGGAAATTAACAATGGTTAATATATTGTGTATTGTTATCTTCAAAGTAGTTGTTCAGATTACAAGATATAGGCATGCAAAATTGATCAAACAATATAAGCACAAACAGTTCTTTTCAAGGAACTAAAAGTAGTAGTATAATTATCTTAGCTATCGTGTGTGTGTGTGTGTGTGTGTATTCTTTTCTCTTCCATCTTTTCTCCTTTTCTCCATCCCAGTTGTTCTTTCCTCTTGAGCAGTTTCTTTCCCTTTCAGAGTATCTATTGTACATTTTGGATCTTATTTACGTTTTCAGCTTCTTACACTAGGGAGACAATACGATGTTTACACATGCGAGTCTGATTTATTTCACTTATGAGTATGGTCTCTAGTTGCATCCATTTACCTATAAAAGCCTCAAGTTTATCTTTCTTTATAGCTGAGTAGTACTCCATTATATAAAAATACCACATCTTTTTTATCCACTCCTCGGTTGATGGGCATTTGGGTTGTTTCCAAGATGAAGGTTTCTATTTTAAAACTAGACATTTTAACCTATTTGAAATAAAACAACATTAATTTTGAACGTGCTTTTTCAAACTACATATACTCCCACTATAAGCTATGGTTCATCTATGAGCCCCCTAATGATCTATAAAATTCTGGACTCATGCATATATGGACATTGTTCTGACAAAGAATCCACAGTTTTCACCTGATATTCAAAAGTGTCATGGACCCAAAAGAGATTAGCCCCCTACTCAAAACCTGTAGTGATTTTATACTTAGCTGAACCAGTCCTAAAACAGTGTAGGGAACTACTCGGTAAATTGTATACTCCTGGCTGCTCTTGATTTGCCCAAGAAATTGCTAAAGAAAAGTGACTGGTTTTGCTGACTCCGATGGTGAATATGAATGCTTTGTGAACCATCCTTAAATGGGTGCCAACTGTCCATCACAGAGTGGGGAGAGAAAAACAGATGAACCTCAGCAAACTTATGACCACTATTATTAGAAAAACAACATGCCATTTAAATGAGGAAGTCTAAAAGTGCCTTTCTTTTTGCAACTCCAGCATCCACTGCCCCTCAAATAAGGGCTACTCATTCACTTGACAAATACATATTAACAGTCTGCATTTCGCAAGATAGGGCACTTTAACTTTTTGAAGATGAATAAAATGTAGTCCATGCCTCTCGAGGAGCTTGCAATCTGTACCCCTTTTTTTTGGAGACAGGATCTCACCATATAGTTCAGGCTGCCCTCAAACTCATGAGGATCCTCATGCCTCAGCCTCCCGAGTGCTGGGATTACAGGTGTGCACCACCACACCACCCGGCTTGTGCCCCAATTTTTGACAGTGGCCTTATTTATGTTAGGTCTTGACACTCCCCCACTTCATACTCAGTGTGCAAAACCTATACCACCTTGTAGCTTCATTCTTAGAGCTCAATTTTTTCTTTCAAAAGTCAGTAAAATCTCTTCCTGCCAAAAGTAATGGCCATTTCTTCAGTTATATTCTTCAACAATCATCTGAGCACCTAAACTAAGGGAATCAAAAGGCACTTTATTGTTTTCCCTTCAACTTCACTATCCTCCACCAGATCCTAATGACAAAGCCCATACACAAATGTCTCCAGACATTGTCAAATTTCCCACGTGGGCAAAAAATGTCCACTTGAGAATCACTAACCTATTTCCATAACTGGAATAATCTCGATATAATCTCTGTGTACATACTTGAGAAGTGACTGATTTGTCATAAAGCATACTAATTCCAGACATATGCCTATTGTTTTAGGATTATTTAATGCATAAGATTATATTAACCAATACGAGATTTTTCATGTTAGGCAAACGTTTAAAAGTCTCTAAATATGCCAGATATCTTAACTGTGCTTCACCCTGCTCCATTGAAAGGGCTAGCCGACCTATGGTCTAAAATAAAAGCTCTCTCTTGCTCCTAATTTCCAGTTGGGTTTGGCTTATGGGGAACACTGCATTGATCAGGAAGGAAGGAAGAAGGCAGGAGAGTGAGGGCAGTTATTTATGCCATTGCCTCTCTCCTGAGAGGTGAGACAAGAGCTGGCTGGGCCCATCCACCCATGATCGGAAGGTTTTCTTCACCTAGCTCCCTTGTTTTGGATTAAATATCTACTCTTTCCTACCATCTAAGAGGATAATAGCCTTGCTATTTCTAGCCCCAAAATTCACAGATTCTCTTGTGATTTCACTACAGTCTGCCATATTTTTGTAAATAATCCCTTTACCAAATTCTACCAATCATAGTGCCATCTCTTTCCTGCTGGGAAACACCAAATAAATTTTACAACAAAAGGAACAGTTTTAAAATGTCTTGCTTAAACTTCCATCCTCCTAAAAAGCTGACTCACAAGAACCATCACATCTTAGAAATTTTATTTATTTATTTATTTTATTTTTTATTTTTTTTGTGTGTGGGTACCGGGGGTTGACCTCAGGACCTCGCGCGCCAGCAGGCACCCGTGCCGCTGAGCGATATCACCGGCCCTTTTTTCATATGTGGGTTCCGGGAGTCGAACTTGGGCCCTCGCGCTTGCCAGGCAGGCACGTACGCCGCTGAGCCATCTCACCGGCCCCTATTTTTTTTATTTTTTATATGCGGGTACCGGGAGTCGAACTCAGGACCTCGCACTTACCAGGCAGGCGCTTATGACACTAAGCTATATCACCGGCCCACATCTTAGAAATTTAGACTTTTAAGGTTTGAAAATTAGATATATTATGAACTTTCTTTAAAGAACAAACCTATGATATATCTTTTACTATGATATATTAACATGTTCAAATTATTATTTCCTTTTGCCTTACTTTATTCCAATGAGAAAGAAAAATATTAGAGTACAACTTCCACTGTAATCTTGGCAATTTAAAAAATTATTATATGCTATTATATGTTAATTTACATCTTTATATTTCTATGTACATTATTTAGGTCTCTAAATGCACTGCACATTAACACTGAGGACCAGAATTATGTCTTACATTTGTCTTCCTCATATTTAATCATGCCTTGCAATAGTTCCTTCAATGGAGAATATATGTGAAAAATATTTGCTGGGAGTTGAAAATATTAACAACAAAAACAGAGCATAAGAACACAGGAAAGTTAGCCCCAAGAGATATGATCAGTTACTTCTGTATTTTCTTGCTTAGCATGAGTTGTCACAAGATTCTGCCACCAGAAGAAAAACAAAAGCTTCAATGTAAGGTGAATATAAAATTTTAGGCAAACAGCTGTATACCCATCAAGATTATTTTCCACGAGTAGCTAACATGAAACAGAATTTACAACAGAGACAGGAAGAAGAGTAGGTGGAGTTAGAATAGAAGGAAATGAGGAGGCTCAACAAGAATTAATTACTGGTAATTACACATGCTACAGCCTCTCTTCTTTCTCCACCCCCTAGCTAATCAACAGTGGGAACAGATGTGGTCTGCGGTGTTGGGGGGGGTGCTTAACAACTGTTTGGAGAACATGCCATTAAAAAGCAGCCTTGTCCACAGAAACCTGAAAGTATTACTGGTGGAAAGAAAAGAAGTAATGAATAATGACCACAGTCTTACTTTGAACTTCAGCTCATACAGGCTAATCCTTTAAAAAATCCTCTCAAAATAAAAGAATGTAATTATTATGTATCGCAGACATGTATCAATAAGAACACTGAAAAATATACAGATAAAATTATGTGAAAAATTATAGATATGTCTGACAATTATAATAAAGTCATGCCATTTTTCTAGGTTTCTTATGTTTGTATTTACTAAATTTTTATTTATTTATTTTTTTATTATTATTTTTTTTTTTTGTGGGTACCGGGGGGACGACCTCAGGACCTCACGCGCCAACAGGCGCCCGTGCCGCTGAGCGATATCACCGGCCCCTTTTTCGTATGTGGGATCCGGGAGTCGAACTCGGGCCTTCGCGCTTGCAAGGCAGGCGCTTAAGCCGCTGAGCCGTCTCACCGGGATTTGTTGTGATTTTTTTCTTTACAAGTAAATATTCACTTCTGTACCTAAAATCTTCTTCCTGATTTCTGAGAAACTGTGGCAGTAATTTTGATATTTTTTGTTACAAAAGTGCCTCAATATTTGGGTCTATTTCATATCTTATCCAAGTACTCCTGAAACCACTATAGAAAATCCAACTACTCATTATTTAGTAAGTATTAAATAAATCTTAAGTATGACCATGATGATCACAAAAAAGTAAAAACTTCCACTAAAAGGGATATTAAATAAGAGTAAAATAATGCTAAATTTACTAGATCATTTTTTGAACATTCTTTCACAGAATAAGAACTCTACACAATAAAGAACTTAGAATATTCCAGTTTACAGCTCATAAACTCAAAGATACAGCACACTGTCAATGCTTATGTTCTTTCCTAAAAGATAAAAACACAGGATAAGCCCAGGGATACATTAAAAAAAAATAAAAGAATAACTAAAGGCTTAAACAGGAAATGTAGTTCACTCACAGAAGGAAAGTCCCAGCTGCCTTTTTGGTTAAGTTTTTTTTGTTTCCGCCAAACTGATAACTACCAGTCTGCCAGGGTTGGGAGAGTCAATGACATTCCCACCCCATCTGGGATAACCTTGAGGCCCAAGGAATGGGGACAGGTGACACATATCTGGCTTCAGGAATTAGCAGTTGACTGCTACCTATGATCTGGGACTCTCAAGCTCAGTAACAAGAGATTTTGTCTTTAGAGCCAGTTAAAGATTACAAAAGGCTATAAGTAAGTCCACTTGTTCACAGATCCAAAGTGGTGTTCAATAAGTGACTGATTATGCCACCAACTGATAGCCCGTACATTGTCTGCTTGTGCTGAAGTGTGCAACTATGTTGGAACTTTTGAAAGTTCTTGAGCGGCCTAACAACTCCAAGTTCTTAGGTTTATATATTTATATGACTGGAAGGTATACATACACATAGAATGTTTGAAAGCGCACATACATTTGTATGCACTTGCAGGATATGATGCTAATTTCTCCTATCTAATCTTATTAAACTGAACTTGCATGTTCTCAAATTTACTTCTGTATATTTTTTGGGTAACTTCAAAAATTTCATTCAGTTTCAGTGTATGCAAATTGTACAAACTATGATTCAATCCTGTTGGGGGTAATTAATGATTAAGTTGGGGTTGAAAATAGGAAAGAAAGGTAAAAGCTAATGTCAGAACAGACGTAAAGATTTTTAGAATGAAGGCATATACTGATGGCATCGAAGAGTCAGCAGTGGGGGTGGGGAAGGTGAATGAGATGTGAGTGGGGAGTCCCAAGGAAATGGACATCAACAATTTCTGAGTTTGAAAATCAGAAAGGTGATGAACAGTTAGAAAAAAATCCAGCCAAGGTGGAAGAGGAGAAACACCCTGAAGCATGTTTATTATCTGCAACAAAGCAAATGTTCTACTAAACTAGGGATACTAAATTGAAAAACGGTAGTATCAGCTTCTAAATAAGAGCACAAATTAAAGGGCCATTTGTTTTATAAGATTTATTTAAATAAACATACTGTTTATTCCTAAAAGTTTCCACAGATACACCCTCAACTTCAGACCCCCAGAGGCTACGGTTTCCAGGTCTAAAGTTATGAGATTTAAATTCCATATTCATGCCAATTTTCAGGAACCTCTTGCTTGCCCTCAGTGAGAAAAAAAAAAAGTATATCCTTCCTTTATACACCAGGATAAAGCTATTCTTTTTGGTGTGCTCTGCAAACCCACCTTTTGATCTCTAGAAATAATTTTAATTATCTGCAAAAGAGCACATAAGAAAGTTTAAATTAATCCTTCATCCTGAATTATGTTGCTTTTCTGCATCAGCAAAGACACACTGCCATGCAAAATAGTGAGCTTTTTTTCTGAGAGAGAATATATTTGGGAGAGAAATGGGAGTTTCTGGCAAAAAATAAAGGCTTCATTACTTCAGCTTTAAATGTAAATTAGGCACTCAGCAGCTTGCAAGTTAGGACAATTTTCCTTACACAAGATAAGATGAATTATATTTTATTCCTTAGTTTTTAACAAGAGTCACTTCCTTAGACATACCTAACCCTTAAACAAAGGCTGTTCTTTGTCACAGCTAGGGAAATGTTTTTATTACTGATGTTCTTTAAATATGAATAAAAATCTCTTTTCTATACTCATGCTCATAACAAGCTGTTACTTCAGCAAAGAATGTCTAAAATGAATATAGAAATAAAAGAGGGAATATTTGCTTTCTATGTGAACATTACACATATCATCCCAACTAGTGGAAAGGCCTTTAAATAACCCACAAACACAGAATATACCTTTCCATTTATTTGTGTCTTCTTCAATTTATTTCATCAATGATTTACAGTTTTTAGTGTACAGGTCTTCCACATCTTTGGTTAAATTTATTCCTAAGTATTTTATTCTTTGGGGTCGGGGGAATACCAAGGATAGAACCTAGGGCTTCACACATGTTAGGCAAGCACCTCTACCACTGAGCTACATCTGCAGCCCATATTTTACTCTTTTTGATGTTGCTGTAAGTGGGATTGTTCTCTTAATATCTTTTTTGAATAGTATATATAAATGTAATTGATTTTTCTATGTTGATTTTGTATCCTGCAACTTTACTGAATTCACTTATTAGTTCTAATGCTATTTGGTGAAGTCTCTGGATTTCTACATAAGAACACATCTTCTGCAAAGATAGTTTAACTTCTTCCTTTCTGATTTGAGTATCTTTTCTTTCTCTTGTCTAACTGCTCTGGCTAGGACTTCTGGACCTATGTTGAACAGAAGTGGCAAGGGTGGGCATCTCTGTCTTGTTCCTGATCTTAGAGGAAAGCTTTCAGCTTTTTACTGTTGAGGATGATGTTAGCTGTGGGCCTGTCATATGTGGCCTTCACTGTGTAAAGGTGAGTTCATTTTATATCTAATTTATTGACAGTTTTCATCACAAAAGGATGTTAAATTTTGTCAAATGATTTTCCTAAATCTATTACCATATGATTTTTATCCTTGAGTCTGTTAATGTCTATTGATTTGTGAATACTGAGCCATTCCTGCCTTGCAGGGATAAATTCCACTTCATAACACTGTACAATCCTTCTAAGATACTGTAGAATTCAGTTTGCTAGTATTTTACTGAGGATTTTTCCATTTATTTACCTGTAATTTTCTTTTCTTGTAGCATCTTTATCTGGCTTTAGTATGAGGGAACGCTGGCTTTAAGTTGAGAAATAATATCCTTAAAGTATCTATACTATTCAAAGTAATCTACAGAGTAAATGCAATCCTTATCAAAATTCTAATGGCGCTTTTTCACAGAAAGATTCCCTTTTCTCCACACCCTTGCTAACACTTGTTATATATTTGTTTTTTGTTATTTTGCTAATAGCCATCTTTAAACAGTATGACATAGTACCACATTGTGGCTTTGTCTCTTCATTTTGTGAATTGTTTTGTTTAGTTCACGTCTTACCTACCTTACAGAGTAGCCACCGAGCAAGAGAATAGTGATGGCAGCTAAGGCAACAACAGGCTGATTGAGGATGGCATTTTTAATCTCTACTTTTCAAGGCTGATTATTTTCCAGCTTGGTCTTACTTTCAGGAAAGGGGGGTAATGCCCATCAGCAATTGAATGGATGAAGAAAATGTAATATACTTACACACAAGCACACATACTAAAATATATAGAGTCCGCCAAAAAAAGTATACACACTCCAGCAGTTTGCCATACTAATAAATGTCTGGAAGCTAATGGCCACCACTTCGACACCCCTTGTAACTGCAGAAGCCAAAGGTAACTTGTATTAATCTCAAGATGTCTTAATAAACTAAGTATTAAAATATTTATGTAAGTTTTTCTTTTCCTGATGTATACATTTTTTTTCTTTGGTGGACTCTATATTTTTCAGCCGTAAAAGAAACTGACATGTGTAAGAACATGGATGAACCTAGAGGACATTATGCTAAGTGAAAGTAGCAGATACACAAAAGACAAATATTATATATTACTTATATATGGAACCTAAAAATATCAACTAACAGAAGAAAAGAGTAGAATAGTGGTTACCAGGGCCTAGGGAGTGGGAGAAATAGGGAAAGCTGGCCAAAGGGTACAAATTTTCAGTTACTAGATGAACAATATCTACAATAACAACGTCTACTTCTACTGCTCTTATTCAGCACAGTACTTAATTAAGTCTTGGCCAGAACAATTAGGCAACAGAAATAACGTGCATCCAAATTGGAAATGAATAAGTCAAATTGTCTCTGTAGGTGACATGATCTTATATGTAAAATTCCTTTAATAAAAACTGTACCTAAAAACTGCTAAAACTGACAAATGAATCCAGTAAGGTTTTAAGATTAAAAAAAAAAACATACAAAAACAGTAGTATTTTATATACCAATAACAAGCTGGCTAAAAAATAAATAAGTCCAATTCCATTGGCAAAAATTAAATAGAATACATAGGAATAAATTTAATCTATGAAGTGAAAAACGTCTCAATTAAAAATTATAAAACATTGATGAAAGAAATTGAAGAGGACACAAAAACAGAATGATATTCCATACTCATGGATTGGAAGAATTAACAATGTTAAAATGTCCATACTACCCAAAGCAATCTTCAGATCCAATGATCCCCATCAAAATACCAATGACATTCCTCACAGAACTAGAAAAACGAAACACAAAATTAACATGGAGCCAGAAAATACTCAGAATAGCCAAAGCAATCCTGAACAAAAAGAAGGCACCATTAATACCTGACTTGAAAAATACTATAAAGATATAGTAATCAAAACATTATGGTGCTAGCATAAAAACAGATACTCCAATAAAACATAGAGAAAGTTCAGATATTATCCACTGTATTAGTTACTTTTGTCATTGTTGAGACAAAATACCGAACACCCAAAGTTAAAGGAGGAAAGGTTTATTTTGGAGCACAGTTTGTAGAGGTTTCAGTCCATAATCAGCTGACTCCAAGGCAGGGCGGCACGGCAGAGGGGCATTGCAGAGGCGAAACAGTTAATGGCAAGCAGAAGGCAGGAAGGCAGCAAAGCAGTGAAGTAGGGAAGAGAGAGCAGCAGCAGACTGCCTCTCCGGAGCTTTTATCCCTTCCAGACTACTTGCCCTTTGGTGGTGCCACCCACATCCAGGGTGGGCTTTCCCATTATTCACACCCAGAACTATGCCAAACTAATCATTGGACTAATTTAGTCATCACACACCCTTACGCCCAGCATCACATACCCTAGATCCAGCCACCTCTGTAAAGCTCCACCTATGACTGCATGAGGCATTGAGGGGACATCTAGACACATGCCATAGTATCCACGTGTGTCCAGCCAAATAATTTTTTATAAAGATGCTACGAGTACATATTAGGAGAATCTCTTCAATAAAGAGTGTTGGGAAAACTGGATAGGCATATGCAGAAGGATGAAACTAGATGCTCACCTGTCATCATTTACAAAAATCAGCTCAAAACGAATCAAATACCTAAATTAAGACCTGAAGGTATGAAACTACTAGAAGAAAACATAGGGGAAACATTTCAAGACATTGGTATAGGCAAAGATATTTTTTGAATAACACCCCCAAAACACAGGCAACAAAAGCAAAACTAGACAAATGAGACTGTATCAAACTAAGATCTTCTGCACAGCAAAAGAAACAATTAGAGTAAAGAGAACTTACACAATGGGAGCAAATATTTATAAGCTAGTCTTCTAAAGAGGGTTCATATCACTTAAAGAACTCAAATGACTTCAGAGCAAAACTAAAACTAAGAAAAATTTTAAAGTCCAATTAAAAATGGGCAAGTAATCTGAATAGACACTTCTAAAAAGAAGATACATAAATGGCCAATGAGCACATGAAAAAAAAATTCAACATCACTAATTATCATAAGATACAAATCAAAACCATAATATATCATCTGAGATATCATCTCACCCTAGTTAGAAAAGCTATTATCAAAAAGACAAAAATTAACAAATGTTGGTGAGGATGTGGAGAAAAAGGAACTCTTTTAAAATGTAAGTGGGAATATAAGTTAGTACAGCTATTACAAAAAACTAAAAACAGAATTACCATATTATCCAGAAATTCCACTAGTGGGTATATATCCAAAGGAAAGGAAATCAGTATATCTAAGAAATTCACAATAGCCAAGATACAGATTCAACTGAGATGTTCAACAATAAATGAATAAATTTTAAAATGTGATATATACACATGATGAAATGCAAGGGTGATCAAAAAATACAGTGAATTAAAAAATTTAAAAACCTTATTATAGTAAGGTATTACCAATAAGTATGTTTGAAAAGAAGGGGAGTATTTTGAGGGGATTAATAGCAATGTGTCTTTTATTGTAATAAATTTTTTTTTGTGGGTACCGGGGGTTGAACTCAGGACCTCGTGCGCCAGCAGGCGCCCGTGCCGCGGAGCGATATCACCGGCCCTTTTTTTGTATGTGGGTACCAGGAGTCGAACTCAGGACTTCGCGCTTGCCAGGCAGGCGCTTATGCCACTGAGCTATCTCACTGGCCCTGTAATAAATTTTTAAAGTTTAAATATTTACTGTATAGTTTGATCACCCTACATATATTTGACATTAAAAAGGGATGAGATCCTGTCCTTTGCAGCAACATGAACAGAACTGGATGACCTTATGTTAAGTGAAATAAGTCAAGCACAGAAGGAAAAACACTGCATATTCTCACTCATTCATGAAAGCTAAAAAAAGTTGATTTCATAGAAGTAGAGAGCAGAATGGAGGTTATTTAGAGGGCAGGAAGGGTAGGGGGAAGAAGGATAGAGATTGGAAAGTAGGTATGAAAAGAGACGGGAAAATGGATTCTGATTTTCTATAGCACAGTTTCCTGTAACTACAGTCTATAACAATTTATTATATACTTCAAAATAACTAGAAGAGTTTGAAGGTTCTCAACACAGAGAAATTATATTTGAGAAAAAGTACTAATTACCCTGATTTAATCACTACACATTATATACATATATCAAATTATAATACTATACTCCATAAATAAGTTCAAGTATTATACATCAACTCAAAAATTAAAAAATACCCGTTATGGGTATCTAAGGCACAACATGGCTAATAATGGATGCATGAATTAATTTGATTGTGGTAACCACTACACAATGTACACATCTATCAAATCACACTGTACATCTTAAATATATATATATATATATATATATATATATATATATATAAAATCTTTATTTATTTATTTATTTTTTTTTTGTGGGTACCGGGGGGTCGACCTCAGGACCTCGCGCGCCCGCAGGCGCCCGTGCCGCTGAGCGATATCACCGGCCCCTTTTTCGTATGTGGGATCCAGGAGTCGAACTCGGGCCCTCACGCTTGCCAGGCAGGCGCTTATGCCGCTGAGCCATCTCACCGGCCCTAATCTTTATATCTTTTAATTTAAAAAGTTGTTCTTTGAAGGGATTTAATAGTCTCTCACTTTACAAGAAAGTGTTGGCCTTTAAAAGTAAAAAAAGAATTATACACTACTACCAGCATTCATAGTATTTTGCTCTTGTTTGTATAAAACATGATCACCTCTTTCGAATTCACACAACTTTCTCAATCCACCTGAACTCAATGTACCTAGATATCACTGTTCTGCAAAAGCCCTTGAATATTTTTACAAAAGACAATTACTTCTTTCAAACTCATATAATTTTCTCTATCTGGAACTCAGCGTATCCAGCTATCACTGTTCTGCAAAAGCCCTTGAATAAGACCTACATAATCCCATCCTCTGTCACAGCACAGTGCTGATCACTTGTCATAGATATGTTTCTCCATTATATTTAGCCACGCATGAGATCCCTCTTACGCAGATCAAAGAAGTTTCTCTGGATGTTTTGCCCTAGTTAATCTGAATATATTATAGGATACTGCATTTTTAAACCTGATACTCCCTCAATCAACAATGGCTAAAATATAGTCCTTAGTCGGGTATGGTGGCACATGTCTATAATCCCAGCAGTTGGGAGGCTGAGACAGGAGTATCAAAGCAAGTTCAAGGCCAGCCTGAACTATACAGTGAGACCCTGTCTCAAAAATAAATAAATACATAAATAAATAAAATCCTTGATTTTTTTCTTTAAATCTGTACAGTGTGACTATATAAGTAGAAAGAAAAAAGATAAGTAGGATATGCTCAACATCTTAGTAAACTCACAACACTTATAACCTGTAACATGTGATTTAAAATTTTTATTATCAGCTTCACAAGAGAAATTCTCAAATTATTAAAAGCTAAATTTCCTGGCTAGCATTTAATCTGATGAAAGTACAACTGACCTGAATTTTTGCATCATGAAATTTCAAGTCTGTGAAGTGTTTTAAGATTATTGTCATTTGAGGTCAGACTGGGTAACATAGCAAAACTTCACTTACCCGTGGGGCATAACGCCAATTTTGTCATAAAGGTGCATCACTGTGGGTGTATAATACCCACATTTATTCTTTAGAATATTTATATTGCTGAATTATTAATTTTAATTTATGAGTTTTTATATTAAACAATGAATACTTAATAGGAAAAATATTTTAAAAGTATTGAATTTTTTATATTTATTGAATGTTTATAAAAAAGCATCAAAATTTTCAACATTGACTGTTTTGTGCACAAAGTCTAAAAAATAAATTCCTATATGAACCACAATGAAAATACCAATAGAAGTCTACAACAAAAATAAACTTTACTTCAATTATCACACCTAAGGTAGTCTTCACACATGACAACAGCACGCTCCACACACACATACTGCTTATACTGACAGCACATGTGTTTTGCTTTCCTGGCCTTTTTGTAGGATATATTTGACATCTTGCTGGTCTTGCTGTTTTGTCAGGCGGTTCTTATTATACTATACAATGTGTAGTTAACAGGAACATAAAGTATCAATAAAATAAAGCATTAAATTCTTCATATGTATTGCATGTTTAGAATAAACATCAACATTTTCACATCAGCTGTGTACTTGCTTACAAAACCTAAAAGATAACATCAAAAACAAATTCCTGTATGAACTATGATGAAAATATCAATATAACTCTACAACAAAAATAATCTTTGCTTCAACTGTCACACCCAAGGCAGTCTTCGCACATGAAAACTGCATGCTTCATTCACACGTCTCATTTACATTGACAGCACATGTGCTCAGCTTTCCTGTATGGCAGGCCATACTTGTTAACTCTCTTGTCTTTCTCTTCTGCCAGGAGCTTCCTACTATATTGTACAATCTGCACTTAGCAGGAAAATAAGATATCAGTAAAATAAAATACCAAATATGTAATGAGTTCTTACAATAGACATCAACATTTTCATATCAGCTGTTTGCTTGCTTACAACATAGAGATAACATCAGAAATAACAACCTATGTGAACTACAATGTAAATACAAACTAAGGTCTACCACAGAAATAATCTTTGCTTCAACTGTCACACCCAAGGCAGTCTTCACACAACAACTGCATGTTCAATGCACTAGTATCGCTTACGCTGATAGCACGTTTTGTTTTCCTGTCCTTTTTTTGTAGGGCACAGTTGATATCTTTGTGGTTTTCCTGTTGTTATAGTAGGTCTTTGTGATGTTGTACCTGCCTATTCATCTGTCAGCTAACCAGTGTGCTCCACAATTTTTTTGCATAGTTACCCGGGCAGAAACATCTTGTTTTTCCTCTGTTATAAATGATCTCTTATGAGTTCCAGTCCCAATCCTCTAAGAAAACTTCTCCATGATATTTTGCACTCATTATTTTCTTCGTAAACTATCAAACTATTTATGCCACACATTTATGATTGAGTAAAACACAACCATTAGCCAATGCTTTGTGTTTCAAGTGACATCACCCAGTGCTGCATAACTCATCAACATCTACTCTGCCTTTGGTTTTGTTGTAAAGTTACCATCTCGGGCTTCACTTTTTTTTTTTTTTTTGTGGGTACCGGGGGTCGACCTCAGGACCTCACGCACCAGCAGGCGCCCATGCCGCTGAGCGATATCACTGGCCCCTTTTTCGTATGTGGGTTCCGGGAGTCGAACTCGGGCCCTCACGCTTGCCGGGTAGGCGCTTAAGCCACTGAGCCATCTCACCGGCCCTCGGGCTTCACTTTTATGGAGGTTTTACTATAGTTAGAAATAAAGAAGCCAAGTCACTCTGTTCTCTTTCCTTCTGTAACCACCACACCACCCTAATATACTGTCTAAAGCCATGCTGCAAGATGTTCATCAACAGTCATGTATTCAGATGGTGTGTAAATTGCTTGACCTTTTGAAACAAAACTCTTAAATAATGAGCAGACAGTAGCCAGATTATCGGTTCTTTTTCTTTCTTGGTGGGTGGTTTTGTCAACAAACTTCAGTGTTATTGTTAATCTACAAACCTCAACCCTACATCCATAAGTCTTTTACATCCATAAGTCTTTTACACTCTTTCAATTAACATGAGAAAGCCCTGCTACGTACAGCAGACTTTTGAATGCTTTCAGTTCAGCTAGTGAGGTGTCATAATAAACACATTTTTTACTATGGCTATTGGTGCATAAAGAAGTTTTTACTTGTATTTTGTCATTTGTGTATTTCACAACATCTTGTGGCATATCATCTGTTACAAACAATTTCCAACACTGAATGACAGTTCTGGCATTCCATCCAACAGGTTTCACCCCTGCCAAGATGCTCACTTTATTTTCAGACATAGTTCTAGCATTGGATTGTTCCATTTGGTTGCGTGACCATTATGTATCATTTCAACTAATCAAATATGTACTAACATTTCTGTTTTCTTTGTCATCTGAATCAGGAAGGTCTTCATTCCCTGTGCCTATATAGGTCAATTCTTCCTCTATTTCACTGTCACAGGAACTTTGGTTCACATGGCCAACATAATCATCCGTGCATAAGTCACCTGATGATTCACTTTTGACCTCCTCCAAAACTTGCAAATCTGGTTTTTCATGTGTCATTGTACTGAATTGGGCTACTTCTACCAGAAAAATCAAAAGGAAACTTTTTTAAAAAACAAATCCTAAATGAACACCTGTTGCTGCTTTGAAGCTCCTGTATACACCTGTGTTTGTCTGCCAAGTGGGAGAATGTACAGAGGGGTCCCGGCTGTCCCCAAACCCAGCTACTGTGAGCTGCACCCACATTCCATTATGGTAAAGTACATGTTTACGTAACAAGAGAATGGTGTGGGTGCATTTTACACACACACATACACACACACACACACACAATGCTCAGGTAAGCATAAACTGTTAGATGAACATTATGTGGGTAAAAATCCCAGTTTGACACTTTTGCACAGGTGCACACATCTTGCCATCTGGGTACAAAGTGGGTAAACACAAAGATTGTTTCTTGTATCCCCCAGGTGTAGCTACTGAGACGCATAGCCAGCTACTATTATGCTAAAGTACAAATTTACAGTAGAAATGTATGGGGTAGGTTGTTTTAACCCAATGTTATACCCTGTTTTTTAAAAAAAGATTGTCACTTGGTCAGTTTTGTTTATATGATGGCTGCGCATTTTCTATTTAGTGCAGAACAGTATACTGTCACCTATCTTTTCTCTTGCATTTCAGAGAAGGGAAGAAAAACTGGGCGTTATTACATTAGCTTCTACTTTAATTTCTATTGCTACTTACCTGTAACTCCTATATGTGTATCCTAGGAAGTACTAAAATAAGGTTTGTGTACATTTTTAAAAGTGTATTTAAATACGTATTTTATATTCTCTATGCAGGCTCAGTAAATGTACTTAGGAATATAAATCTTGCAGATAAAATTATGAACAATGGCAGAATTATTTAATGTCATAGTTTCCCCCAAAACCACTATGCAGAACTTAGATTCTCCAGAATAGTGATGTCCAATAGCACTTCCCACAGGAATGGGAATCTTCTGTATCACTACTGATAGTAGTAGCCACACGCTACTGAGCACTTGAAATGTGGCTAGTGTGACTTAGGAAGCACATTTTTAAATTTTTTCAATAATTTATTTATATAGCCTCATATAGCTAGTGGCTACCATGTCTACTGAATACATGAAACATGGTTAATATGACCAAGTAACTAAAATTTGAACTGAAATTGAATATACACTTGTAACTAATGACTATCATACTGGTCAGTGTAGATCTAGAACACTGATATTTTGAAAAGTAATGTGTGTAAGGAAATATTATTAATTGGAATATATGTTAAGAATGAATGGGGCCGGTGAGATGGCTCAGCGGCTTAAGCGCCTGCCCGGCAAGCGTGAGGGCCCGAGTTCGACTCCCGGAACCCACATACGAAAAAGGGGCCGGTGATATCACTCAGCGGCACGGGTGCCTGTGCCTGGCGCGCGAGGTCCTGAGGTCGACACCCCGGTACCCACAAAAAAAAAAAAAAAAAAGAATGAATGTTGTATGGTCTGAACAAAAGTAGAGAATGGTCTTGTACTTTCATTAGCCTGAAAGAAATCAACTTAAAATTTTGAAGGACAATCACCACACAAGAGTCAGAAATTAAATTTTCATTTTGCTTTTCATCGAAAAAGATCAACTTGTTAAACCTTAGAGGTATAGTTTAAAATTCTACCAAATAACTATATTTGCACATAAAAAAAGGTGTTGTCGGCAGTTCAAGTAGGAAAATAGATTTTCTCATTTTTCAGGCCAAAACTTTACAGAAGAGCGCAGGTTATGGCCGACTAAAAAGGAGAAACCCTTACTAATAAATCTACACATTGTATATTACACTTATGAAATTCAAATTCGGTAATTCAGATGAAAGGCACTGAAAAACTACAGTGCTATGTATATGTATCCTAACTGCTGCTACCACTATGGTCACTTTTGCAATCTTTGCCTTTAGGGAACTTACAAATGGGCACCTACCAAAGCCTTCCTGGCTAGCCATACATTGTAGTGGACATATGGACTGTGATACCACTACACTGGTACTGAAAATGTGCCAAACATAGCTATCGTTGGGTGTCAGCATTGTTTGCTTTTTTAAATAGCAAACTGGGTGGTACTTTAACCCTGACTGTGAACAGCCAGTGTACAGACAACTGAGTGAATATAAGAATCTAGTGAGTGAAATTGGCTTACAATTCCAATGTCTGAGTCGCCATTACACCCCAAGTCATGTGATTCCTCCTTGAAAGCAATTACTTTTCAAGTTTCCTTTTACAGGGAATTCTAGTATGCCCTCTAATTAAAAAAAAATCAAATATATATGTTTGGGTTCCAGGACTTTAGCTTTAAATTTAGATATTTACTACATTCCCAAATAAGTTCATTTTACCATATTAAGACTTATCAGCCTCTCCCACTAAACATGTTCTAAGTAGGAACTGATCTTAAGAACAAGGGTTTGGCATCAGTAAATAATATGAAGGACAGGAGTAAAATCTATAACTACTTCAACAGAGTAAAGATGTATTATTGGCAGTACATAAGGACAACTGTAAGGGATTCAAATATCCCCTCCACATCATAGATATATGGCAAAAAAGGCCTCTCTCTGAAGCAAAATCTATCTGTACAACAGATAAAGTCAAACCCTGTTGAAATCAAGCAAGAGACTGTCAATATGTGTGTTCCTAGGCCCAGAATCTGGGAAGCCTCTACAATGTTTCCAAAGATGATCTAAGATTTGACTTCAAATCTTGGGAAGCAGGCCTATAACATGCTTGTCATTTAGTAAATTGTACTGTAGTCTGGTTTGAAAAAAAAATTGTGTGAACAAAGGAAAATGGTCAGCACAGAAATAAGCCCAAACACCCAGACATGGGCAAGCTTTACTACTCAGCACTACTGAGGGAAAACCCAAATAGTCCCTGTGGCAGGTGTATCCTAATCATGTATTATCTGACCAAGTCCCTTTGTTTTGATTCCATTCTCACCAAGCAACCTTGTGACTGTAATTTGGCTTCCCATGTGGATTGTCTATAAAGAGAAAAGGCACTAATCTCTCAGTTCGACCTCACCAGTCTAATTAACAGCTGTAGTTCTCATTTCAAATGAACAAACTGGCATTAGGGAAAGTATATGTGAGTCTGACCATCCACAGAGTGTTAACAGAGTCAGATTTCTGATCCTTGAAAGAATATAAGCTTCTCGTTTACTATTAAACCTTCTGCACCTAGAACAGTGAGTCGCTCGAGATAGCTGCTCAGTAAACATCAGACTGAAGTCTAAAGCCCTAAGATGAATTATCCTAGTGTTTTTCAATTAGAATTGCAATGTATACCAACATGATCAGAAGAGACTCCACTACAAATAAAATATTTAAGTATCATAACATTAATGACTGAAAACTAATTTATTAGGTATAAAATACATTACAAAATTGAAAATGTTTTTTTAGTCTTAAAACATTTTCATAATTTTTCTCTTGAAAAATTTCCCTGACAAGGAAAAGCATGCAAAATCATTCAGAAGCTTGACATATTCAGTACTCAAAATGCTCAGTGTTTAAAGTGGTAATGGTTTCTCCCATTAACAACATACTGAAAAGAACTAACCCAACACTGCTTTTCACCTTTCTCTAACTCCATTAATTTATCCTAAATATTTGATGGAGCTATTCCCTATTAGATCCAACAAAGGCAACAATGAAGAAAGGGTGCTGCTAAGTTATCCAATTCTATACTTTGAGTATAGCTATTAAAATACATCTCATTTTGCTAGAATAAAAGCCACAAAACCAACGTCTTCAGTACTGGGCAAAAACCATCTTACAGAAACTACAACCTCTGGACATCGTTTAGAAAAAAACCTATTTGAAGGCACTGAGGAACAACAGCCAAAAACAGATGAAAGTCTATAATTGCCAAAGGGATACGGCACCAAGCAAAGTATTCATTTCTCCAACTTTTTGTCTGAGGGAAGACACCATAGGTGATGTGTAAAACAATAGTATAACTGGCTTCAGAAGCCAGAAGACAAACTTCAGGATAACCACAATAGCTAGAAAAAAAGAAAAGGCACAAATATCAGGAATAAGAGACAACCCCACTACAAATTCACAGATACTAAAAGGACAAAACACGTTATAAAAGTTTCATCCCAATAAACCAAACTTCTTGAAAAACTACCAAAACTAACTCAAGAAATAATCAGAACAGCTCTATGTCTGTTATAGAAATTGAACTTGTAGTTAAAAACTTTTACAAAAACAAAAGTCCAGACTCAGATGGCTTTAATGGTGAATTACTTCAGTCATTTAAGGAAGAAATGACACCAATTCTCCACAAACTCTCCAAGAAAACTGAAGTGGAAGATATACTTCCCCAACACACTGTATGGCCAGCATTACCCTAATCTAATGGAGACTGACAAAGGTATTACAAAAAAAGAAAACTTCAGATCCTTATGAATGTAAACATAAATATTCTAAAATTTTTTAAATAAATAAAACCCAAAACCTTATAGAAAGTATCCATATAGCATGGCCAACTAGGGTTTACTCCAGGAATGCATGGTTGGTTTAACACTTGAAAATTCATCAATATAAATAACCATATTAACAAATTAAAAAATAGAACAAGAAAAACCTTATGCACATCTCAATAAACACATAAAAAGCATTTAAAAATATCCAAAATCATTCCTGATTTTAAAAACTCTCAAAAAGTACAAACAGGGCCAGTGAGATAGCTCAGTGGCATAAGTGCCTGCCTGGCAAGCGCGAGATCCTGAGTTTGACTCCTGGTACCCACATACGAAAAACGGGCCGGTGATATCGCTCAGCGGCACGGACGCCTGCTGGCGCGTGAGGTCCTGAGGTCGACCCCCAGTACCCACACACACACACAAAAAAAGTACAAACAGAAAGGAATTTCAGCTTAAAGAACAAGTATCTAAGGAAAAACTGCAGCTGATGGCATATTTAATGCTGAAAGATTGAACGCTTTCTCGTTAATGTCAGAACAAGACAAGGATTTCCACTCTCACCACTTCTATTTAACATGATAGGGGAACAACGTGCTCTGACAATCTCACCCTGCCTATTTGTAAAATTTAAATTTAAGAAAATGCCAAGTGGGAAAAATAAATACAAATGATAGAAAACCCATAATGGAAAACAGCAATGATATTAATGGTCTTATGAAAAGAAATGAAATCTAGAAACACTTGGCTAAACAGAAAAAAGAGAAGATTCAAATGAAATGTTTGATGAAAAAGTACATTACAACTCATAGTATAAAAATACAAGGATCTTAAGAATCTACTATGAACAATTAAACACCAACAAGTAGGATAACCCAAAAGAACTGGAATAAACCCTAGAAATATTCCTACCAAGACTGAATCATGAAGAAACAGAAAACCAGTAAGTAGACTGAATCAGTATTCAAAATCTCCAAACAAAGAAAAGCCCAGGACCTCATGGTTTCACTGGTAAATTTTGCCAAACACTTAAGGAATTAATACAAATCTGTTGAAACTCTTCCAAAAACAATGAAGGGGAGAGAACACTTCCAAACTCATTAAGAGGCCGGTATTACCCTGACCAAAGGCAAACAAGGCACGAAAAGAAAAAGTTGCAGGCCAATACTCCTGATGAACACAGATACAAAAACCCTCAATATGAAACAATACTTTCATGTTTTAGTAAGGCTTTTCTGCACTTGCTATTTGATTCGTGTGTGTGTGTAATATATATATATATATTTTTTCCATCTTTATCCTCTACTCTTTTGTTCTAATATTTAATTTTTAAAGAGTTCTTTATATCTTTGATTTTACTTTCTGCCTTTCTCCTGCTTTCTTTCATCTTTTTATGATTTTTCTTTTGCTATCCTTTTCCCTGGTTTTTCTTCTTTTCTTTCTTAACGAATTTTAGGTGTGCCATTTTTTAACTTGTTAGTTTATTCTACATTATTTTTACCCCGCCATTCCTGTTCTTGGTGGTGGTTCTGAATGTTGTAGTTTTTACTTGGTTTTCACATTATTTCTGCAACTGATTTGCTTATATTTGTGGTTATCACTGTGTGCTGGGAATTGAGTCTGGCACTTACAGCATGTTAAGTAGAGGCTTTGCTGCTGAGCTAAACTTCCAACCTAGCTAAGAGAAATCACACTTTATTCTACCAATGACTCAGCCCTGCTCCAACCTTAGTGAATACCCCAACCTAAAAAATAGGGGAGAAAAAGCCTCCAGCCAACAACCAGACCCCAAGTAGGTACGACTAGGGGGCCCTGAAGATCTACTCCTGGACATCTATACTTATAGCATCAGAAGAGACAGTATGAAGAACTGTGGACAGACACTGTACCTATGAGGGACCTTGCTATAAGTCAGTCCCATACCCTTTCAGACCATACATTGCTGATAGGACTAGATGGGTTATCACAGAAAGTATATCTATGTGCTCCACTGTCTACAGCACAACAACCTGAACTAGTGGGTCCCCACTCTTGTGAGGCCAACAGAGAAAACAGGACCTTCAGGTTCCAACACAGTACTCTCTGTGTTAAATGCTACTAATCACATCCAATGAAGCAATGGAGAAACTATACCACAAAGTCCACCTGGAATTAAACTCAGTGCTACACAACAAACTGATATACCTGAACACACTGTCAAGAGAAGGTTGTTCCCTAAGAAGGTCTTTTCTTGAAAATGGAGTCTTCCATCCCAACGGATGCACAATTCTCAACACAGAAAGACAAGAAACTTGAAAAAAACAAGGCAACATGACTCCTCCATTAGTTCATAACTCTCAAGTAACAGACTCCAAAGAGGCTGAAGAGGACGAAATGCCAGATGAAGAATTCACCAATAGAATGATGTTAAAAATAAACATCCAATTCCAAGAAGGCACAATTAAACAGCTGAATAAATTAAGCAATGTAGGATATTAACCATCAATTCAATAAAGAGATAGGAGATTCTCAAAAAGAACCAAACAGTACGTGCCTGCCTGGCAAGCGCGAGGGCCCGAGTTCGACTCCCGGATCCCACATACGAAAAAAGGGCCGGTGATATCGCTCAGCGGCACGGGCACCGGCTGGCGCGCGAGGTCCTGAGGTCGACCCCCGGTACCCACACAAAAAAAGAACCTAACAGAAATCTTAGAAATGAAAATCTCAATACTGCATGCCGAATAAAAAACACAGCTGAAAGCTTCACCAATAGACTAGATCAAGCAGAAGAAAGAACACCAGGGCTTGAAAACAAGGTAGAGGAACCAGCACATTCACACAATAATAAAGGGAAAAAATAAGAAACTATGAACAGAACATACAGAATCTCTAGAATTACATTTAAAGACCATGCCTACAAATCATAGGTTTCAAGGAAGGAGTCGAGATACAAGTTAATGACACAGAAAACCTATTCAGTGAAATAATAGCAGAAAATTTGTCAAATCCTTGGAAGGATATGAACATCCAAGTTGTAGCAGCATTTAGAACCCCAAATAGGTGGGACCATAAAATAACCTTCTAATGACCTATTATAAATTGTCAAAAGTTCAGAAAACAGAAAAAACATCCAAAGTTGCCAGTCAGAAGTGCCAAGTCACTTATAAAGGCAAACCCATCAGAATAACAGCAGATTTCTCAGCAGAAATTCTAGAAGCCAGAAGAGCATAAAATGAAGTATTTCAGGTGCTGAAAGAAAATAACTGCAAATCCAGAATACTTTATCCAGTAAAGTTATCCTTTAGAATTTAAGGAGAAATACTTTCTAAGATAAGCATAAACAAAAAGAATTAAAGGCCACTAAACCATCATTCCAGAAGATATTCAAAGGAATCTTATACCCAAATGAGGAAGCAATATAAATACAACCACAAGAGCATGGGAAAGAATAAATCTCACTAGAGGACTAGATAAGCAAATAAGAAATAGGAAAGAATCTAACATGATTATTTCAGTAAACTATCAAACCTGTAAGACAAATAAGGGAAAGAAACATAAATTACTCAAAAGAACCAAAAGAAAAGCAACAAAATTAAAGGAATTAGTACACATCTTTCAATAATAACCCTGAATGCAAACAGTATGAATCCTCCAGCTAAAAGACACGTACAGCCAACTGGATTAGAAAACATGACTCAGCTGCGTGCTGTCTTCAAGAAACTAACCTCACTGGCAAAGACATATAGAAAAAAGAAAAAAGAAAAAAAAGACACACATAGATTGAAAATGAAAGGATGAAGAACGACATTCCAATCAATTGGACTCCAAAAGCAAGCAGGAGTTGCTATACACTCATATATATATATACTGTACTCATATACAACTAAATGGCTTTCAAGCCAAAATTGGACAGAGTAGACTAAGAGAAACACTACAACTAAGAAGTATTCATCAAGAAGATATAATGATTATAAATATATACAGACCAAGTATCAGAGCACCCAATTTTAGAAGATAAACACTACATGACATAAGGGAGAGACAGACCACAATATAGTAATAGTGGGTGCCTTCAATATGTACTCTCACCAAGAGCTACAAAAAAAAAAAAAAACAAAGAAACATCAGTTAAATTATACTATAGATCAAATGAACTTAACAGATATCTACAGAATATACCATCAAATAGCTGCAGAATACACATTCTTTTCATCAGGACATGAAACTTTCCACAAAACAGATCACATTTTAGGCCATAAATCAAGTCTTAACAAATAGCAAAATATTGAAATAATATCTTGCATCTTATTAGACCACAACAGAATCAACAGGAGAAAATGTAGACAGCACGCCTTTGATGAATATCATGTCACTGAAGAAATCAAGGAGAAAATTTTAAAACTCCTAAAATCAAATAAAAACAGAAACACAACCTATCAGAACCTGTGGTACACAATGGCAGCTACTGTAAAAAGGAAGCTTATACCTACGAGTGACCACATTAAAAAAACAAAGAGATTTCAAATAAATAACCAAATAATGTGTCTCAAGGCCTCAGAGAAATAAGAATAAATCAAACCTAAAACAATAGAAGAAATAATATCAGAGCTCACATAAATAATACTGAAAAAAATATAAAAGATTAAAAAAATGAATAACTGGTTCTTTGAAAAGATAAAACTGACAGACCCTTAACCAAACTAATCAAAACAAAAGAACCAAATAAAATTAGAAGCAAAAAGGAGGAAATTACAACAGGTACCACTGAAATCCAAGGTATCATTAAGGAATATTTGAAAGCATATTCTAATAAATTGGAAGATCTAAAAGAAATGAACAAATTTCTAGGCACATATAACCAAGTAAAATTGAACCAAAGGGATATAAAAAACCTAAACAGAACAATAATAAACAATGAGACTGAAGCACTAATAAAGTCTCCCTACAAAGAAAGGCCTAAGACCAGACAGATTTGCTTCTGAATTTGGTATTATCAGACTTCTAAAGAAGAACTAATATCAAAGCTCCTCAAAATATTCCATAAAATAGAACAGGAAGGAACTCTTCCAAGTTCATTCTACAAAATCAGTATCATTCTGCTAACAAAGCTGGGTAAGGACACAACAAAAAAAGAATCTGAACAATATCCTTCATGAACACAGATGCAAAACTCCTCAATAATATACTTGCAATCAGATTAATCACACTAAAAAGATCACAGACCATGATCAAGTTGCTTTCATTCCAATGATACAAGGTTGGTTCAACACACACAAATCAATAAATGTAATACATAACATAAGTAAAATTAAGGATAGAAATCACATGCTCATCACAAAAGATGAAAAAGCCTGATCGAATTCAACATCTCTTCATGATAAAACACTCTGGATAAATTACGTATAGAAACATCATAACAACAAAATAAAGGCTATATATGACAAACATATAGCCAATATCATACTGAATGGGGAAAAACTCAAAGCATTTCCTCTAAAATTGGAAATGAGAAAACAATGTCTATTTTCACCACTCTTACTTAGTACAGTATTGGAAAGGCTATTCTTTGAAAAAAATACGTTTACCTAACATTTCTTTTCCATTGCTTTAACAAGAATATATGACACAAACAATGCTAAGTATTAAAGTTCTTCTAAAAGCAAAACAACATCAGTATTCAAGAAGTTTTAGCCCCACATATTAAAATTGTTGCTTAAAGTGCTTTTGGTGTAACCAAAACTTAAGAGATTTTCCCTAGGAGCAGAATATTTCTTAAATTTGTAAATAGCGAGGAAGCTTATAAAGTTTTCCTGGCCAAACCTTTTTGTATTGTATTGCATGGTCCACAGTAGCTGCCAACTCAGCAAACCAAAAAAAAAAAAAAAAAAAGGGGAACAAAAACAAACATGAACTATATTTATGTTTCCCTATTACCAGTGTTAGTTGCAAAATATGCACTGTTAAAAAAAACTCTCAACCACTGACTCCTTAGAATGCTGTCCATCAATAACTGAAATAATGAACTCTTCTGAAGTATCAATTCCCAAGGACCAAACTAAATATTGCCTTGAATTTTTCTATCATTTAGATCTAAAATGCCCCCTCACACACAGTCTCATGTTCAGAGGTAGGGCCCGGTCAGAAGGGATGGGTCACCAGGGGTGTTACTTGGAAGGGTGTATTCTCATCCCTGGCTACTCCCATCACCCTCTGTTTCCAGCTATCATGATGTGAAGAGGCTTTCCTCCAGCAGGTCCTTCTACCATGCAGTTTATGCCTTGGAGCCTGCTAGCCATGGACTAAACCGACTGAAACTGTGAGCCAAAATAAACCTTTACTCCTGTAAGTTGCAGGTGCTGGGTATTGTGTCTCAGCAATGAGAAAGTGACTAATACTGGAAATTGGTACCTGAGTGAGCCTGTTACTGTAACTGTACCTGACCATATGATTTAGAAGCCTTTGAAACTGGTTTGTTGGAGGAGCTTGGAAAGGTTTGGAGATGCTGGCTAGAAAAGTCCTAGAATTCTGTTAAGCTGAGCTTGATGAGAGATTCTGGTCAGAGCTCAGAAGACCAAAATACTGATGAGAATCCAGACAGTACAGAATGAGCTCAGGAGGTTTTGACTAGGACCAAGGACTCCACTAGCAACTGGACTAATGGCCATGCATGTTACACCTGGCAGAAAAGTTGACTTCATTTTGACCATGTCATTACACTTGTTATACTTTGTGGGAGATCTAAATTAAGGGCAATGGACTATGTAACCTGCTGGATAAAATTTCAAAGCAGCACCACATTCAAGGTGTAGTATGGGTATTGCTGGCTCCTTTCACCCTGACCTACATTGAGAATCAGGAGCAAATGGCACAGCTGAATGATTTGGAAAGTTTGCAGTTTTGCTAGAAAGGAAGTACCTGCAAAGTTGGGGCAAACAAGAGCATGGCTGCAGACAGAAAAGACCAAGCTCAGGAGGTTTCAGTTGGGAACAAGCTAGAGATTAGCATTAAAAAGTCAAGTACTTTGTATAGGAACAAGAAGATGGACGCCTTGAGGACATCTCAGAAATCAGCCAAGACCCCACACATGCCAGGAACAAGGGTACAAAACTGTAAATCATTTGAGAAAAGAGTCCTTAGGATGCCTGCACTGTAAATTATTTGAGAAAAGAGTCCTTAGGATGCCTGCTCATTCAGGGCTACTTAGGGAAATGTATTCCCAAGTTCAGCATTCCAGGTATTCAGAGGCTGCTGCAGCCACGATCCAAAGGGTTATGGCTATGATACAAGCTGGTGGCCAACCCTGACATCATCCACATGGTGCTTGTTTATGAGTATAAAGAATGCATGAATCAAGGGGTCATGGAAGCTTCCACCCAGATTTCAGAAGAAGGCCTGGGAGGCCAGTAAAAATGTGTCACAGGATCACATTTTTACTGCTAGGAGCCCATGAAAGGGCAGTACATGAAGCTGTGAGAATGAAGCCAAAAGCTAGGTGGAGATGCAAGGAAGTTGGAGATGTCAGGAACACGGACATCTTCTGAGGAATGCTGCAGGATATGAGCACACCCAGCCAAGAGAGAGAACATGTGCACTGCAACTCGAAAGACCATAGGGGCAGAGTTCCCCAAGTCCTTTGGAGCTTACATCTCACCACAACCTGCCACAGGTGCTAGACAGGCAGCTATTAAGATTTCATGTTTACCTTGCTGGGTATCAGTGTTGCTTTGGACTCATTTCTGTCTATTTCCCCTTTTGGAATGGGAATGTTTACCCTTGCCATCGTTTTTATTTTGTTTTGTTTTGTTTTTGAGACAGGGTGTTTCGCTATGTAGTTCAGGCTGGCCTCAAACTCATTATGTAGCCCATGCTGGCCTCGAACTCACAGCAAACCTCCTCTGCCTCAGCCTCTCGAGTGCTGGGATTACAGGCGTGCACCACCATGCCTGGCTCTTGCCATTGTATGTTGGAAGTGTTTATTTTTACAGGTGCTCGTGGCTAAGAATTTGCCTTGAGTCTCAGAGGAAAGTTTGGACTTGGATTTCTCCACACTGCTAGTACTGTTGACTTTAGCAACTCTTAGAGACAGGCTAAATGCATTTTGCATAATGAGATAGACATGAGCCTTTATGGCTTAGATCTAAAATGTCCCCAAAAAGGCTCATGTTCAGAAATGGGCCCTGCTCAGAAGGGGCTGGTCACTGGGGGTATGATTTGGAAGGGTGTTATTCTTGTCCCCAGTTCCTCTCTTCACTCTGCTTCCAGCTGCCACGATGTAAGTGGTTCTCCTCTACCAGGCCCTTGTACCATCCCGTTTATGCCCTGAAGTCTGCCAACCATGGATTGAACCCACTGAAACTGTGAGCCACAGAAAACCTCTCCTCCTTTAAACTGTGGGTGTCCAGTATTGTATCTCAACAATGCAAACACTAGTACAAATCTGAAGGAAAAGTAATTTTGGTTAAGGAAAGAATGAAGGAGGAAATGCAGTTTCAGCTTGTCTTGGGCCTAAGACATATTCCATCACAATTTCAAAATCATATTCTTTCTGGTTAAGTTTTCCTGTCATTTGTTTGTATTTTAATAGTTTCAAGGTGCCCAATTTCTCTTTATCACACTACTGGCTGCCACAATTCTCAACTAAAAATTTATTAAATGTGATAAGTACTTGAGAAAATAAGAAATAATCATGTAAAAACACAGTGAGAATGAACCAAAGCAGTTTCTCCATCAGAAAATGAGGCCCTGCACTCTGACAATCGTTTTAGGGAAGTTGTTTTGACAGTTATCAACAGCAAATAGAAATCTGTCCTCAACCTATATTACAGAAAATATTTAAGTACAGTTTTGTAAGCTCCAGACTATCCACAGATCTATAACAAGGTTGAGAAAAGGACAAACTACTGTCTTTTCAAATGCTCTGCTAGTTTACAGCTTTTCCTGAGTAGTTTGACAGCTCTTACCCAATTTAGGAAAAGAAAAGGGGGGAAAAAGCTATACAAATCAGATCCACCCAACCAAGCTGGGGGAAAGATAGAGGAGGGAAGAGAAAAGAGCCTTTAAAATAACTGCATGCAATAATTATGTTTTCCTACTTTACCCCCTTCCTTCACTGTGCATTACATTATCAGCATGAGTCTTCCAGATGACTTTTAAGTGGCAATAAGAGAGTAAGCATTCTGTTAACTGGGTAAAAGGTGGACAAAAAAAGAATACAGTCAGCTCAGAATTTGTGAAGAGTATGGAACAGCTAAGTTACTTAATACGAATGATAAAACCTGCTTGGACTATGAACTTGACAGCTACATTGTTTTAAGGACAGTCATTTTCTTATATAGTGAGTCAGCACTTTCAAGGTATGGTGGTGCTCTATAGCAGTTATTAGATGGTGAGATACAACTAGATATGGCTTAGAAACGAAGACTCATGTATTTTACATCAGCCCTGATTCTGGCTCAATCAGACCCTATGGACTTATATGGTTTTCATTTGTAAAGTGATGAAGTTAGATTATAGGTTTTTTTTTCAGTTTAAATGAGTCTATACATCTCATGTTTAGTAATCTTTTAAAATATCTTTTCAGGGGTGAGCATGCAGCTCAATAATAGAGTACTTGCCTAGCATGTACAAGGCCAAGGGTTCAATCCCCAGCACTGCAAAATAAGTAAATACATAAAACATTTTCTACCTCTATAATTTTAATTTTTGCTTTGTAGAGTTCTACATGGTACACATAGCAGAACACAAGGATAAAGGTAAACAGATATATTCCATTCTATGGCTTGTATGTTCCATAAAACTTTGGGGCTCGATGTACAATCCTCCTACTAAAGACTACAAAGCTGTTGGTTTAAAAAAAATTCTAAAGATTAAAAGGGGAGGCAAAGCCTTCTTAAAGCAGTAGGCTTAACACACTATTTCAAAACACATGCAGTGAGACCCAAGGCCTTCTAAGGATCAAAACTACCCCCACAGTGCCTGTGTGTGCATCACTATTTCAAATCACCCCCATGATGCATTTGCGTGCTTTAGATTCTGGCTGGTAAAATGATACTATTCAAAAGGAGCAAAATTAATATGGCTACAAAAGACTATCCACTGTAAAGTTCTACAAATATTTTCTCTGAAACACATTAACCTATCTGGCCAACAGAGCAGCAAACCTTTGGGCCAGCATGGACCTCAGTGCTGTGTACCACACTCTTACAGACACACTGGTATCAACAGCAAAATGCAGTGATGCTAGAAGTTCTTCACTCCAACTATTGATTGCCAGACAGCAAAACTATGAACAAACCAGTATGTTAAAAAACACAAACTGGCTGGGGATATCGCTCAGTGGCACAAGCACCTGCATGGCAAGCACAAGGTCCTGAGTTTGATTCCCGGTACCAAAAAAAACCCACAAACTGGACAGATTGTTCAGAATCTTGACTCCCACTTTTTCTCAAAGTATTTCCTAATAATGGGTTTTATAAGCAGAAAAAAAGAAATGGAAATAAGCCATTCCATTTAAAATGAGCAGTAAAGTTTGTACATATCATCAAATACATTAAATAACAGACATGGTTTGATTATGTCTATTTAAAATCCCACTAGTTATCTAATAAATGAACAGTTCAACCTCTTGCTTTCAAGATAATACCAAGTTTCATGAAAGAATCTCAAAGAACTTTACATACTACATGTCATTAACTCTCATAAACCCTTGACAAGTGTGGCAAAAAGCCAATGCTCCAAATATTATAAATGGGAAGAGCAGCACAAAACAATTACAAGATATGTCAGAAACTATTCAGCAAAGAACCCTAAGAAAGAATTAGGCTCTGAATTCAGCTTTCTAACTTTATTTTGAAGCTAACTTTAAACAGCTTAAGGGCAAGAAATCGGAGTCCATAATGACAGAAAAATCATCTCAGCCTAAGGTATATAAGTCCAAATAGTATGTACAAGAGTGTGGCTCAGTTACTCCTTCCCAGGGGATCAGAATACTGATGCTGAACTTAGAAAAACACCAGACAAGCCCAGAACTCCAGAGTAGAATGTCAAGTCCACCGCTGCCCTCTGATAAAGCTACAATGAGGGCACATCCAACATGGACAAAAACTATTGTTTATTTCTTAAAACAATTCTGAGATATGCACACTTTGCAAGCAACACTTTTCTATTTTCTGGTATGTTTATGAAAAATGTGCCTTCATTTCATATATTCATCCATTAAGCACTACTGCTAAAGAGAGAGCAGTCTGAGACACCAAACTAGGCTGTAAAATCGGACCGGGGTGAGGAATGGGCCACTGTCAGGCTGACACACAACAGGTGAAAGAAACTGAAGCAGCGAGGGCAGGGGTGGGCAAGGATTAGCAGCATCAATGCTTTCAAAGATGCACTCATAGGGCCTTACTGCATGTTTTGTGATAATCCTACATATTCTACTTAGAATCACAGAACCAGCCTAGAGTTGGAAGGGACTTCAGAGGTCATCTGGCCAATGAAGAACTCTCTTTTCTATTATATACTTGCAATGGTCTGGAAGCTTCTACTTCAATTCTTTCACTAGGGCAACTCTATAGCCGAAGAGAACTACCTGGTATAAAGTCCCTTATTGTTAATTCCTATTGGTTAACTGTATCTCTACTTTCTGGAGCTACATGCTATAAATCTCAGTCCTTTTTTACATGATAGTTGTATTATTATAAAACATAAATATAAGACCCATTACATTTCCTTTGTAGTATAAGCCCATTCTACCTGTCTACAGGCTTTATGGTGTAAATTTACTCATTCATTCATTCAAGAAGTATGTGTTATCTACTGTCTAAGAGAGAGAAAGATTAACAACAATAGCATCTAACCTTTAGTGACCACTTACTGAGGGCCAGGTACTCTCAATGCTTTACATTTAACGACTTACTTAATCTTCCCAACAAACACCAGGTAAGTATTCTGTTGATTTCCATTTTGTAGATGAGGAAACTGAAGCACAGAGAGGTCAAACTGTAGGCAGCAGAATGGTTCCAGAAGGAATGCTCTTAGCACTCTGGCTCCTATGTTCAAGGTAGTCTGGTAGTAAAGAACTTTGTGGCATAGCTGCATATTTGCTAAGCTCATGTTCTCTCTTCGTCAAGATCGCTACAAAAACACTGTTCAGGACACAGCTGCTAAACCTCACATCATAACAAAGGTATCCCTCCCAGTTGATAAAAACCCACTAATGAAACTTTTCTAGGATATGGTTACTCCAGCAATTAAAGATCACTAATTCCATTTGTATTCAGTTCATAATAGTTTGATTAGAACTGAAGAACACCAAAGGAAACTCTGCCAGGTCCTTAGACAAAACAAAATTATATGATCCTGTTTACTAAACTTATCAAAGATAATTGGGTGATATTATTTCACTTGTTGGTCTTAGAAATGACAGTTAATTGCGGTGATGTGGCAGTAAGGTAGGTTCTCACACACTGCTGGGGAAAGCAAAAAATGGTATCATCTATGGTAAACAATTTAGAAATACGTTTTTAAGAGTTCATATTCTTTAACCTAGAAAGATAATTCATCTTAAGAAATTCTAAGTGATGTATATAAAAAGTCACACAGAAGATGCTTATTGTAGTACTACTGTATAATCATAAAACACTGGAAACAATTCCTAAAATAGTGGTACAGATAAGCAAATTATGTGACATCTACCTGCTAAAATCATAGTACTAAAAATCTAGTTTCTATAAATTACTGATTACAGAGAACTGCTTAGGATGGGCTCAATTTAAGTAGCCAGATAATCTACAAAAATGATCTATAATCAACATTAAGTGTTTTTTATTTGCTTATTTGTGTGGTACAAGGGATAGAACCCAGGGGCTCTCTACCACCGAGCTACATCCCAAGCCCTTTTTATTTTTTATTGAGGCAGGATCTCACTAAATTACCCAGGCTGGCCTTGAACTTCTCATCCTCCTGCCTCAACTTCCCATGCAGCTAGGATTACAAGCATGTACCACAGAACCTTCTTAATGTTAAGAAAACATGAAGTTTTCTTAAAATAATATTCTGGTGAACATACATTTATGTATGTATATATACAGAGAAAGGAGAAATACATAAAAATGGATTGTTAAATTATGAGTGAATTTGATTTTCTTCCATTTTTCTGTATTTTCTAAGTGTGCTACAACGAACATGTATTAATTTTATGACCAGAAAAAACACAACAAAAACTATGAGGATGAATCATATGAAACTGTTAATATTCAACTTCTTTTGACTTTCAAAACACTTCCATATGATTCAACCAATATTAAGCCTAAACAGAAAAAAGTTAGTGACACTACCTATTCTTATGAATCAATACTGAATCTTGGTGATAATCATCATGAAATGTTGAAAAACAACTGCTTAGCAATATTTTCTAGAATTGTACAACTCGCTAGTCTATAATTTTCTAGATTTCACATTTTAAAAAACAGAATCAACATTCACTGTAGTCAGTCTTCTAGACAGAAAGCCTTGAGAAAACCCTGACATTGTTACGTAATTTGCATCCCAAATTACAAGAGTTATGACTCCATGAACCTATTTCTGCCCTGAAAAAAACACTAAAAGGCTTGTCATCTTTTATTGTATGAAGTGCTAAAGAATCCCACCTTCAGGCCAAGAGCAATGTCCAAGTACTGCTTAGTACTGTGTTTATCAGGGAACTGAGAGTGTGCGAAACATGCTGACTGATCTTTTGTCTCTTCATATCCTCCCTTTAATTCTCATCTTCCTGTGATCAAAAAGACCTGGAGGGCTGGTGAGATGGCTCAGCGGTGTAAGCGCCTGCCTTGCAAGCGCAAGGGCCCGAATTCGACTCCCGGAACCCACATACGAAAAACGGGCCGGTGATATCGCTCAGCGGCACGGGCGCCTGCTGGCGCGCGAGGTTCTGAGGTCGACCCCCCGGTACCCACAAAAAAAAAAAAAAAAAAAGACCTGGAGAGCGATCTGTCCTATGAATGGCAGTGGTTTCTAGATTTGGCAAACTCCAGAACATCTATTATCTAGAATTCCTCAGGGATTACAAATAATCATTTCATAACAGTATTATTTTTCACTGATCATATACCCAGAGAGGCATCATGCTAGGAATCACAAGTACCTTCAGCATTCTGGGCTGAGATGCAATGCATTCAGCTGGGAGATGAATTTATAAGAGAACCTTTCACTATTAGAAATATTTTTTTTACTTATGCTGGGCTTTACACTGAACAATTTGTCTATACATTTTGTTATTGTTGAGGGTGAGGAGGCAGCAAATTTTTATCCTAAAAAAGTTAATTCCCTTGCAGTTCCTGCCCAAAAGACCAATATGAATTACTCAAAGGAAGATTTCAAGTTCTATTGTCCCATGGCAAAACACTTATTGAGTGTCAGTTATATGAAAGGCACTGTGTTAGAAGGAATCTTAGAGATTACTGGTTACCTCCTAAGTGAGTGGCCAAGATGGAATTAGAACCCTTTCTGCCCTCTTTGGTAAGAGAAAGAGGTTAGAAAAGGTACAGCTTAAAGATAATTTAAGAAAATAAAAGATTTAATGCTTGCAGAAACAAGATTCTTCATCTACTAAAACCAATAAAAACGTTGTTACCCTCATAAATTTAGACACTAGCTAGAAAAGAAAGGTCCCCAACATTTGTGGAATTACCACATTGGTTCCTCTTGGGCTTCATTTCTACAAAGATAGCATCTTATACATCTGTAAGTAAATCCTGGCAATGATCAAAGAACCAATGCAATTCATAGTAGGAATTGTTCTATGGACACGGGTATCATTCTCTTACTCTCAGGTACCTTAGTCATATGGTATGAAATTCATTTACAGGTCAATGGCTACTTTCCCTGCATTCCTACTCCCAATGCAATCTACAATCAGGGATTTTGGTCTTACCTTTGTATCCCTAGGACTCAATATTCTGCCTGACATACAGTAGGCCAGATGACTGAACTAAATTTGGTCCCTAAAATCTGAAACTTTAAGAAAGTGCTATTAAAGAACAGTTAAAAAAAATAAGGCATTACACCCTTTTCAGTGGTCATACCACCCAGTACTTTGCTTACCAAGGATTAAGACGATAAGTACTTGTTGGTGTCTGTGTTTCCTGCATTTCAGAAGAATAGCACAAATGTGAGAAGTCATGTTCATTGTAGCCACTTACAACTACAGAGACCTTGGCAATTTACTTAATCCCTTTAGACTTTATCCTCATTTGTAAAAAGGGATAATATCCCCTACCTGCAGGGCTGTGGGAGATTAAATGAAATAGAGTAAGTACTGTATGTGGATAGCAGGCACCCAGCCAGAAATTTCCAACCCTCCACTTCATCCAACTAGGCATCCTTACCAATCACCTGATTGCTATTTTATGTTTTCAGCTTTTCTACAGGTCACACTGATGCACTTCAATCTGAATCTAATGAGGAGCTCTTTAATTCCCTTCACATTTCCTTTAGTCTCTGTGTCATCAAATCCAGATGTAAACTACCAATGCCAGAGGCTTGCAACTGCGGCTCCTTGAGGATGATAGGTCTTTCTGCCTTTCTGCATTTAGTTCTTATGGCAACTACTCTGAAAAAGAAAAGTATGTGATGGAGTGGAACATGGCCAAGCTCATGACTCTAGATTCCGTAGAACCCAGGTTATAGCAGGATTCAGGAAGTACAAACATGTGTTACACCGAAAGGATCCTTTATATTTCCCATCACACGAGCACTCAGCACCCCAGGTTAATTTTCAGAAAGACAACTACAGGCAGCAAAACTAAAACCCAGAAGCCCGTTACCAAACCTGTAAATGAAAAGAATGGCAACATGAAACTGGGAGGACGCAAATGGCCAACTTCCATTAACCCGGCCAACTTCCATTAACCCGGCCAACAAAGCCTGTGCTAGCACTTATTTCACTTAAACACTTCACACTAATTAGTTCCAAGGAAAGATATCACCTGACATGATTAATAAAGAACATGAGCAGAAAAGCTAAGCATAATTCTTATACAGACTAATGAAAGAGTGGCAGAAAAGGAAAAGCTTCCAAATTCTACCAAATCTATAATATAAAATTAATTGAAAAACTGGAAACCCCTACTGTGTAGAGCAATAAGAAAAACTGACAAAGGCAACTGCCAAAATGCCAAAGGCAGGGAGCAATATGCAGGATTAACAAGAGCATGACTTGGTGGCTTCAGCACATAAAAGGCACACATAAAAGGCCAAAGATAGGATGCAGTGATAGATGATGAGTGTTAATTCCCCCTTTTCCTTGCAAGAAACAAATTACAACACAGGTTCACTTCATTACACTGCATGTAAAAGAATAAAGCACTGTTTCCGGGCAACAAACACTTAGGAGCTTAATATTCACTGTGCAGAATCCTAAAAAGTCAGTGAATGTCTTGGAATTTCACCACACAAACTTGCGTCACTACGCTCTTTTGTATCAGACTGTTTCATTATCTTCAAGGCTTAGCATAATTGGAGCCTTGGTCTAAAAATAGGCTATTTTTTCCTTTGCAATCTGATTGGTAAATAAAAGTTAGGGGAGTTTTTTATTCCCTTCATTTGTTTTAAACCGCAAGCTTCTGCTCAACAAGCAAAGATTACTGAAAATACTTTCTGGATCTATGTGTTTATTCTGCTTAAAGCAAACAATCAAAGACCTTCCTTCACTGTTATAACAGGTGGAAAGTGCCACAGATAAGCTACACAAAGATATGTGCCAGAACCACTCCAGGTTTCAGCTATAGTGGATATCAGGACCATTTAATTCTACAAAACACGTATGACAGAAGGAAGGATTCCTCCTCATCTCCCATCTTTATACTCTTGTTTCATCACACAATCTTCTTCCACAAGAATTCCATTCCAAGAGCCTCATTAATTATGACAACTCAGATTTCCTTACAGCTTGTGTTAAAAGACTAAGGACATAAAAAGGAAAATCGAGGGCTCTTGGAAAATCTATAGCAGCAGCAAATACTAATCAAACCAGGATGATATGTGCTAAGACAGCACATATCCTTTCAACAAAAATGGCTCCAAGCACTGTGAAGATGACACTATTTTCTCCCAACTACTAATGCCTCTCATATAGACAAACTCCCAAAAATGTACTCACAGAATGTACTGTGGAGGTTAAGAATATTCTAACTGCCTAGGTTTGAATTATGGCTCCATTATTCACTAGTCCTATGACCTTGGACAAATTACTTAATTCTCTGTACTTCAGTTCTCTCATCTTTAAAATGGCCTTAATAGCATAAAACCTCACACTAACTTGCCTCACAATCAAGGAAATTCAGATCTAATACAATTGAGGATTGGTCCCCATCCTTCCCCTATCCCCAATTTACAGAAACAAGGTAAAGCTTTTATCAAGGGGGTGGATGAGGAACAGGGAGTATATTAGGAAATAACTAGCCTATATCCGTTTAGATTTTCTCAGTTCAGTACATTTCTATCCATCTAATAAATGGAAATATTTTCTCTTCCATGCCAACCTCCCTCACCCTCAATAATCAGAAAACAAATTGAAAAGCTCTATTTTTCATAAATCTCATAAGAACATGACTCCTGCATTTTACGTAAGCAGAAGAAGTTCTCTGGAATGTGCTCATATGTTGTAGTAGAATTTTACTTTTCGTATAGAGTGCTTGGAATGATATCTGGCAAGGATCAAATGCTTAATATATCTTAGTTATTATTATCCCTAATTTAACCATCTAAATATTTACTATTTACAGAGGGAAAAGTGAGGCTAGATCCATTAGGATCTGTACTGTACTGTACTTCTCATTGGAAGTGCATAATAATTGTTACTTAATGTAGGTCAAAGGGCCAATCAGATGGGCCACACTGAACTAAGAGAGAGAACCACTCACTATACAGTACCCCAATCTGAAAAGGAATATATTAGAAGGCATTAGCATAGGATTCAACTATGGCTACATTTTTTCCCTTCAACAAGTATCTCCAAATATAATTTACAGTGATTCAATTTAGTAGCTTGCATAGGTCCCTGAAAGATAAGATGAAATGGCCTGTGCTGGAAAAAGGACCAAAGTACGATTGCAGCAGCAATCTCTTTTTCAAGAAATAAGTTTGCTCCCATGAATTAAGTCTTTTTTTGTTTATATGTGAACTTAATATGTAAGTTCAAATAGCTCAATCTGAAGACTATGATGGCAAGGTAAACATTTAAAAGCTTCAAAAAAACAGCACAGAACACATGCACTGACTCAAAGAACTCTAATAATATGAGAATTTCTTTTTTTTTTTTTTTGGTGGGTACCAGGGGGTCGACCTCAGGACCTCGCGCGCCAACAGGCACCCGTGCCACTGAGCGATATCACCGGCCCTTTTTTCATATGTGGGATCCGGGAGTCGAACTCGGGCCCTCGCGCCTGCAAGACAGGCGCTTATACCGCTGAGCCATCTCACCGGCCCATAATATGAGAATTTCTAAAAGTTGATTGATTTAAACAAGCCTGCTTCAAAAATAAAGATTTCTTATAAAAGTATCTGTTAGCCTGTGTTACTTATGACTACCAAAAGCCCTATTCCAAAAATACATATTAATAGATGTATAGTTATTTTCTAATGTTAAAATAAAATAATTTTCAGAAAACAAATACAAACCTCCCCACCCCTGAAAAACACTGAATAATAAACTAGTGCTAGATGTGAAAGGAGACCAAAGCTGATAACACAGTTCCTTTATCAACCACAACTAGTCCATGTAGCTCCATGTTATCCTTTGCCTCCAAATTTTGAGACTGAAAAAGGGCTTAGTAAGCCGAAACAAGATTTAAAGATTTTTTTCTCTTCAGCTCCTTTCCATGCCTGATTTATCTAATCACCTTCATTCGCTACCCATCGGATTTGGCAACTCATCCATCCCATCAGTCTTCACTTTTCTTCAGAAACCTGAAAACCAAAGTTCAAAAACCAAAAGAATAAACTACACAAGACAGATGCAAAGCAGGGAGCTAAATTAATTCAACCAAGGACCTACTATGTGCCAAGGTCCATGCTAGTAGGTGCTGTGTGGCAAAATACATGCCCTACCCTAATGGAGCTTAGAGTCTAATAAGGAAGATGAATATAAACAAGCAAACACATAAGTCAGTGGTTACAAAATAATGAGTGCCCAAATGGGAATGAAGCAGAGTGCTGAGCAAGACAAGATCAGGACAGAGGCACTCTTGCACTGGTATACGGAGAGACAAACACAGAAATGTTTATTTTTCGTAACAGTGAAATGTTTACAATAATCTAAATAGCCACCAGTAGAGAAAAAGGAAATTAAAATATTTACATGATGGAATATAGAGCAGAGATCTTGATGTTTCAGAGAGCATTCAAAAATACCTTGAATGAAAAAAGTTGGCAAGCTCAAATATGATACAATATCATTTACATGAATCTAAGTAGCCACATTCAGAGGCAATAAAAGCATACAAATAGAAAAGATTCATATCAACATCGTAATAGTAGGTGCCCTTGGAGAGGGAAGGAGAATGGGGAAAGAGTACGGCGTAGATATTAACAATCTGGAACTGGATCTTGGGACTGAGATAAGAAGAAAGTGAGAGGAAAGAACTATTTCTTTTTTTTTTTTTTTTTTGTGGGTACCGGGGGAACGACCTCAGGACCTCACGCGCCAATAGGCACCCGTGCCGCTGAGCGATATCACCGGCCCCTTTTTCGTATGTGGGTTCCGGGAGTCGAACTCGGGCCTTCGCGCTTGCAAGGCAGGCGCTTAAGCCGCTGAGCCGTCTCACCGGCCCAAGAACTATTTCTTAACATAAAAATACTTAGCGCTTGCTATTCTGTGCCCACTACTTTAAAGCATTCTAACAGAAGTTGCTGAAGGACATAAAAACACTCACAGCCCCTGAACACTATGTAGTAAAACAGAATGAGCAAACTTATCAAACTCATGAGCATCAAACTTCTAAGAGTAAATTAATGTAAATATAAGTTGACGTTACTAAATTGGAGAGTGGGGAAGATTCCCACTAAGTCACAGAAAGTGAGTTCTGAGAATGAAAGAGATTGCACAGAAAATTAGAAGAGTAGGAAGACAAAGGCACTAAAAGCAGAAGAAATGGCAAAGTAAAAACATAAACTTGAGAATTTGGCAAATAGCGTACAAGTTGACCTTTTTACAGCAGATTGTTAACTGTTCAAATGAAAGAAAACAGTTGAAGGTAAAAGGCACTGAGGGCAGATATGACAGCAAAAGGTATATTCTAGCTAGCATTCATTAAGCACTGTATCAAACATGTATCAAGGCATTTACATACATCATCTCATTTAACTCTCCCAATAACTGTTGTGAGTAGCTACCATTACTACTAAGGAGGAAGATGAGGCTCACAGAGGTTAAATAGGTAGTTGGTGGATTCCCACCCCAGGGAGAAGCAGAACCAGAACCCAGCTACATGTGCCTTCTGGTAAGTCAGAAGGCTGGAGGTGGCAGGTAGAACAGTTAGAGCGGGGAATCTGGGCCTACAGGCCTAGGCCTGGATTCTACTTCTGCAACTTAGTTGAGTTGTTCTTCCTGCCTCCAATTGTTCATCTATAAACTATGGATAACTACAGTATCTTTCTATAACAATTCAGTCTCACCACCCTGGCTGCACTCAAACAGCACCAACTGAAGCATCAATCGCCTCCCTGTCCTGAAATTCAATGGAAAATTTTCAAAATTATAAGCACTGATGTTTCCTGACAGTTGCCCAATACCTCCTTGTATGACATATCCAAGGTCAAGCTATTCGTTATTTCCTTTCCCTTCCCCAAACCTGGTCATCTTCCAGTGGTCTTAATCTGAATCAAAGGCATCCCATCCATTAACCTGCACAAGTCGGGCAGCCAGGAACTGACCTTAATACTTTCCCCATCCTAAACCCCACATCTAATTTATCACCAAGTTTTGCTGGTTTTCTCTTAAATCTCTCCTGTGCCTATATCCTTCTTCTTCCCCTCACTACTGTCATCCCAGCCAAGCTACACCATACCTTGCCTCAAATATTCTAGTAACAGCCTACTACTCAGTTTCCCTTCATCCACTCTGACCCCTCCAACTCACCCAGAATGAGCTTCTCAAAACGTAAATGTGAACCAATTCCTCCCACCCCACATAAAATTTGTTACTGCCTACCCCTTGCTCAGTATGACCTGCAAGGCCTACATGGTATGCCTCTGGCTACCTCTGCAGCCTTACCTCCCATCACTCTCCCTTGCCTTCCTACACTCCAGGTTCATCAGCCTTCCCTCGATTCCTTGGCCACATAATGTTTCCACCTACAACAGGACCTCTGCACATGCTATGTCTCATCTGGGAATGCTTGTTCCTACAACTCTTTACCTAATTAACTCCAGCCCACACACTGCAGATCTCAGTTCAAGTGCCGCGGGCTCCGGAACCCTTTGATTTTTCAGCCCCATCAAGGGTCTTTACTATCAGTGCTCAGAAATTCAAAAATCCTTTGCTTAGCACTTATTTTCTTTGAAATGGCATGGATATTCATTTGACCATTTGATTAATGGCTCTCATCTACCAGAATGAAAACTCTATAAGGACAAGTTTCTTGAATAATTAAATTTACCACTATCTCTCCAACATCAACACCAAGCCTGATGCCTGGTAGACATTCAAAGCCTTGCACGAATGCTTTCTCTGGGTTGATTATTTCTGAGAAACAGCAGCAGATGGGTTACTCTCTGTTTTCAGGTGCTTTGTAACTGAAGCCCACTATGCATCAATTACTGTCATCTAGCATCTTCTGACCAAAGAAAAGAATAGGACAGAATAGAAAACAAAACAAAACCAAAGGCAGAGTGACTTCTTCAAAGGCACAGAAAGCAAATGAGTAGATGAGCATGGCACCTTTGGTGCCCAGTCCAGGGCTTTCTCCAGTGCATACTCTGGTACTTCTATGTGTGTGGGTTTTGTACTCACAAAAGATCCTTTCTCTTGTTTACCGCTACTATAAGTAATCACAAGTTTGGTCTTCCAAGTTCTCATTCTATTTTTATTGGAATCATTATCTAAGGCTTTCACCTCAAGCCTACAGGTCACAAGCAATGTCATTTGTCTCTATTTCTCTCCACAGTACACACTCAGCAAATGCTACCTGAAGGATTTCTGGCTATGATGCAAGAACTAATAACTGAATTAAATACATTCACCCACTCTAAATTAATCCTCTGAAAACAGATTTTTTTTCCCTGCCATATCAGGACATTATTAAAGAGGAAATATCTGGATTTTTCCTGTAATTAAATAATCAGCTGTCCCTTCTATCATGCCACCCAGTCCAATGTAAATAGAACATGCACCCTACCCAGTTGGCCAGTGCTCAGAGAAACATTACGTGTGGCCTCAAAAACAATGTACATTATTAATAGCCTATGAGCTTATTCCTTTTCCCACTACCTCCCAACTATCCTCCCTGCTTGCAGAAAGCACACTACCCTCCTGAACAGGGCTGAAAATATAGCCTGTGGCTACCTTAGCAGGGGCAAAAAAAAAAAATCCCTGCAACAAATATAGCTAAGAAACCTAGTATCTTTTTTCTGTTCTCAATCCCACTCAACTCTTAGCTCTCAGGCAAAAAAATATATATCATCTAGCCTCAAAATGGCAAAACTTACGTTAGATGTAAGAAAACAAAAATGCCACTAAAAATAGGTGAGTAGAGAACGAAGCCCAAATCTATAAAAAATTAGTAATGAAAGGAATTCCAAAGACTGAACACAATCCACGTCTTGAAATCATTCATGCTTTGCTGTTCTTTGAAAAATGTGAGTAGGGATTCACTTCTCATTTACACTCTAATTCATATTGCTTTTTAAAAGAGGGAGAGAATTTTTAAAGAAAAATTTTAGATGTTAAGATTCTAACACACTCAAATTTAAAAGCAATGCAAGCCAATTCAACCACAAAAATACTGTTAATAAAAAGGAAACAAGGGCCGATGAGATGGCTCAGCAGCATAAGCGCCTGCCTGGCAAGCACGAGGTCCTGAGTTCGACTCCTAGTACCCACATATGAAAAAAAGGGCCGGTGATATCGCTCAGCGACACAGGCGCCTGCTGGCGTGCGAGGTCCTGAGGTCGACCCCCGGTACCCACAAAAAAAAAAAAGGAAACAAGGACAGCTGTACAATCTGACTCTAGCACTAAATTTCAAAGTAGGTACATGATCTCTAAAATGATGACTACAAGGCTCAGGAATCTCTGGCTTAAAATCAAACGGCTTCTTCACACATACATAAAACTATTCCCCCGCCTTTCAAAACTCCCACAACTTACCAAACTCAGCTCACTGTAATTTAACACAGTATTTATGATCTGGTAAAAAGAACAGGCTCACACTGCCCACTGAAGTGACAAAAACAAACAGAAGGCACTAATTCTATCAGTCTTCCCTCAGTTAACCAGTTCTGAGCCATAAGCCCAACAAGCTTTTTATTTTTTTTTTTAATTTGACATGGATGTGTCTGACTATGCTGTTGTGAAAGGTAATGGTCAAGTCACCAGACAGCACAGGCTGCCAAAAGTAGGTTCCTCCAATTAGCAATAAACATACTCAGCATGGCTAAAGAAAGAAGAGTATAGTAACATCTTACACACCTCAAATGGAAACACTTGGGCATCTGATTCATGTGAGGGTGGGGTAGAGGAAAATCTGCAAGGTTGCCAATGCTACCCTGTCACCCATAAATCTATTACCTGGGCAAATGAGAAAAGGGAAGGCCTATGAGGGAGAAAAGGTCAATATTTTGGTTTTTAGTAATCCCTTCTCTTCAATCCATTTACCTACAATCTGTGTAAAGAGGTTAAAAAAAAAAAAGAATGTGGGAGTAAAAACTAAAGTTACACAGTATTTTTGTCTTTCCTTAAGAGTAGTATTATCCAGGAAATAATCTTTGCAGACTATAAAACCGGACAATTAAACCTTATACCAGTTTCTATGCCACCAGCAAATAGTGGCTAATAACTTCACACTTTTCTTTTTGTCTCTTAACAAGGAGGGAATGGCACTTTCGAAATCATTACTGCTCTGTTGTCTTGGTTCATTGCCAAATCAAGGAGCTTTAGAACACCTGTCAAATAACACGTAGCATGTGAAAAAGAAACATACCAAAAATAGGTTTATATACAATTTTCACATATGTAGAAAGTGGAATGAGTTTGGGTTAATAGTCACTCATTCTGAGGAAAGTTGAAGAAAGAAAGATTTCAAGGACTCAGTCTACGCAAAACTTTATCTCAGCAATGGCATCAACCTAAGATCAGCTTGATAGTATTTATCTTCTCATCCTTAGCCACATTCCCAGTGGTTTCAGTAATTAAAAGGGTGAAATAACAAAGCAAAAATACTGTCTCTGCCTTCTCAAATAAGAGCACCTAGTACAAACCTACAAAGTATCCCTTCTCTTGCTCTGGGTATCCTGGCCATTCTTATAAACTCAAAAGAGGCTTAAAGATCAGGATGCTGTTTTTAAAAATGCATCAATTTCATAACTACCTGCTAACTGGAGAAACGCATAGGTAAGCATGAGCCCAAAGATAAGGCAAACAAGCATCTATTGCACAGGGCATACAGCTAGATGGAACACAAACACACTGAAAGTATGATCTCTGACCAATTAAATAGAAGTAGAGACTGGAAAACACAAAAATAATGAGGGGCAATCTTTTGTTTTGGTTTTTGTTAATAAAGAAAACAATTATAAACTGAAGCTGGAGCTCAGTAATGAACACTTCCTAGCATGTGTGAGGCCCTGGGTTTAATCCCTAGTATTGAAAGAGAAAAAAGAAAATCATTTTAAGTATTGACATTAGTTTATGTAGACCCCTAATACAATGTATAGGTGAAAAAAGGCACAAATTTAGAATGAAAAGAAGGAAACTCCACCTTCCTTAATGAAAGAAACCCTGGAACTTTAAAGATTAGTACTGACAGAAGACCCTGAAAGACTTGTATAGCCAACCCCCAACCCGAGGACCATCTCTTTTGCCTCTGACATCTAATGGCATAATGGGAGGAGGGGTGCTCCTTCTCTGCGCCTGGATTGCCTAAAGCACAGGTAAGACAAAGATGTGACAACCATTCAAAAACTTCAGTAAAAGCAAAGGGCATATAGGTACCTGAATGGTCTCCTTGATGAAGCTTTCTTCTCTTGAACTCACAAACCCCAGCCTATTTCACAGCAGACTTCAGGTAGGACTAGACCCAGTTTTTCTCTTCCCAGCTACCTCTATTATCACTGGTCATGTATCCTCCTAAACTTGTACTTTTCAATGTTCCAAACCCCAAAGGGCACTCAGAGGCCAATGCTAGAAGTGCTAGCTTCCAACTATTCAGAAAGAAGGATAAGGTCATGCTGAATTTGTCTCAAGTCAGAAGTTTCGGCTAGGGCTGGTGAGATAGCTCAGCGGCATAAGTGCCTGCCCGGCAGGCGCAAAATCCTGAGTTCGACTCCCAGTATCCACATAAAGGAAAAAAAGGGCCGGTGATATTGCTCAGTGGCACAAGCGCCTGCTGGCAAGCACGAGGTCCTGAGGTCGACTCCTGGTACCCACCAAAAAAGAAAAAAAAAAAAATAGTTTTGGATATTTTGAAAGAAATACTAGTGCTTTCAAGTATACAGATAACTTCAAATCAGGACTAAGGATAACCCACTTATTTATTTAAATATAAGACTGTGTAATAATCATAGAGACCACATATTATATATATATAACACTGTATTATATATTACATGATTATACATAAGCATATAGATTAGAAGCATATATAAAAATAAATAAGCATGAATTATTCTGTCATTACATTTCTCTCAAATTATTGAAAGTCTAATATACCATAATCTAGACTGCCTTTCAGGGGTGTTTCAAAGTAGAGCTTCCTCTCCTAATCTTGATACTTACCAACACTACTTTAATCAATTTTTAGAAAGGATACAGATAAACAGACAAGCAAATGGAGATGTTCTTTAGTACAAGTTCATCAATATAAATGATCTGCAGTTAAGATGCCACTTAACTTGCCTATAGAATTTAATGGTATATGCAAAGAACCTAAGCTCTAAAATAACTATTAATTTGTACTAGGAAGATCTTCAACTCATTCATTCCATCTAAATTACCACAAATCCTATAGCAGTAGAATGCAAATTTATTAAGCTAAATACTATGTATTTATCAGTTCTAAAGAACTGCAAAGAATTTGGAACCCAAATGTCCCTTAAATGACAATTAAAAGAGTCTGAAAAGTTTCTCTGGCTTCAAATTTCATAATGTAAGCAAATTCAAAAGTGATAAGTAAACTATGATCATTCAAAAAGGTTGCTCCTTTTTAACATAAAGTGTATCTCCCAAAATATATTAAACTTTCGCTTTAGCCTTAAAAGAAATTCTCACGTTAACCCTATTATTTAAAAAAAAAATCAAAATGTTGGTAGGCCAGCTGAAGTTAAAAGCAGTCCTAATGGCAGCTATTACAGTTCTGGGGACAGAATGAGAAGTCTTCCACCCACACAGTATCCATAAGTTTGGTCTGCAAGAAATTTTCTTCTTTTTGCCATATTTCAAGTGACAAAAGCATACTTTTTTATTTTAAAGAGAAAAGACAATAAAAACAATGATATATAGAGTTTCAAAACAAGCTAATAGGGGATTAGCAATGGTTAATATATTGGGTATTGTTATCTTTGAAGTAGCTGCTCAGATTACAAGATACAGGCATGCAAAACTGATCAAACAATATAAGCATAAACTGTTCTTTTCAATGAACTAAAAGAAGCTAGTAGTATAATTATCTTAGCTATCGTGTGTGTGTATACACACATACACACACATTCTTTTCCTTTCCTTTTCTCCTTTCCCCCATCCCAGTTGTTCTTTCCTTTTGAGCAGTTTCTTCCCCTTTCACAATATCTATTGTACATTTTGGATCTCATTTACTCTTTTAGTTTCTTACACTAGGGAGACATGATATTTACACATGCAGGTCTGATTTATTTCACTTATGAGTATGGTCTCTAGTTGCATCCATTTACTTATAAAAGCCTAGAGTTTATCTTTCTTTATAGCTGAGTAGTACTCCATTGTATAAAAATACATCTTTTTTAATCCATTCCTCGGTTGATGGGCATCTGGGTTGTTTCCAAGATTTAGCTATTATAAATTGTGCTGCTATAAACATGGGTACACATATATCGCTGTGGTATGATGCTTTTAATTCTTCTGGGAAAATACCCGGAACGGGAATAGCTGGGTCGAATGGGACCTCTAATCCTAGTTTTTTGAGGAATCTCCCCCACTGACTTTCACAGTGGTTGCACCAGTCTACACTCCTACCAACAGTAAAGAAGGGTCCCTTTTTCCCCACAGCCCCACCAGCATTTGTTATTGGTTAATTTCTCGATGACAGCCGTTCTTTCTGGGGTGAGATGGAATCTCAGTGTTTTAATTTGCATTTCTCAAATGACCAGTGATGTTGAACATTTTTTCATATTTATTTGCCATTTGTATTTCTTCATCTGAGAAGTGTGTATTCATCTCAGATGCCTATTTTTGGATATTTTTAAAGCTAAAGTTTCCTTCAAGCTACATTAAGAAGAGGGCAGAAACGAAATAAAATAACCAGCAGCTCTTTATCAGCTTCACATCATGATCACCTTTGAGAATCTCTTAAATGCTATGCACTTTCTTCCCAAAAAATGTGTATGTCCATGTTTAGCTGTGAAGGCACACACGCCTGTAATCCCACCACTTGGGAGGCTGAGGCAGAAGGATCACCATGAGTTCGAGGCCAACCTGGGCTACATAGTAAGTTCAACACCAGCCTGAACTACATAACAAGACCCTGTCTCAGAAAACCAAAAAAAAAAAAAAAAGTGTACATACACACAGAGACACAAGATACTACTACATGACACTTTAAGGATTCATGGACCTCTCCTTTCCCCTACTTGAGTTAAGAAAAATTCTTATGTAACAATCTAAGAACCAGTAAAACTTTAAAACTATTCATTTTAAATAACCAAAAGATTATTTTCCTTCCTTCTTACTATCTTTTATGTAATTTCTTCTATTTTTACTGACTATGCCTGATAATGTTAGAAACAACAGTTATTCTTCTATTACACACGATTATCTTTTAGACCAAAGGTCCGTAAAGAGCAAGACAATACATTTACAGGTCACTCTGTCTCTGTGGCAACTAAACTGTTTTAACACAAATGCAGTTATAAATGGCTATGTCTGCGACCCAAGAAAGCTTTATTTACAAAAATAGGCAGTTGGAAAGTTAGCCTATAGGTAACAATTTGCCAATCCCCAGAACAGAGGAACAAGTTCAACAAATCCAGAAAGAAGCAACAGGCATATAGTTAGATCCCTAAGTTACACCATCCCTTAAAATATTTTTCAGAAGAATTAAAGACCTCAATAAGAAAAGCCATATTTTGCAACTTTTAGAAGAATGTAAGGGAGAATGCTTGTCACTGGAGATTTCTTAAGGAAAAAAAAAAACCCACGTAGTGTAAAGAAAGAAAAATCAAATATTTGGCACTAATATTAGAAACTTCTGAACAATGAAAGACCACAAAGACAATCTGCAGACTTAAAAAAAGATAATATTTACAACACAACGGACTAAACAAGGATTATCTAAAAAGAAATTCTAAAAGATATACAATCCAATAAAATAAGACATATATGTTATACAGGCAACTCAGACAAAAAAATGGAAGAGATAACAAACATGAAAGATGCTTATCTTAACTCATAATTAAGAAAATGCAAATTAAAATCACAGGATATCATTTCATACTCATGAGACTGGGAAAAAATTAAAAATCTGCTAGTAAGTGTTGACAAGAATGTAGAATACTAAAGATTATGTAACTATATTTACAAGTATATAGTAAGTGTAAAACACCTCAATAGAAAAATAAATAATTCAAAGAGGAAAACATTAAATTTGTTTCCAATTCTTTTTTTTTTTTTTTTTGTGGGTACTGGGGGTTGACCTCAGGACCTCGCACGCCAGCAGGTGCCTGTGCCGCTAAGCGATATCACCGGCCCTTTTTTCGTATGTGGGTACCGGGAGTCGAACTCAGGACCTCGCGCCTGCCAGGCAGGCGCTTACGCCGCTGAGCTACCTCACTGGCCCTCCAATTCTCTTTTGATTAGCTTCTGACACTAGGAAGAATTAAATATTGTGTCTCCAGCTAGAGAGATGAATTCGCCTATTTAAGAGAAAATAAATTAAATGATTATTATCAATAAAATCTCATATTGCTGTGGATATGAAAATTCTACTTCTAGAAATACAACAGAAACTTTTGCACAGGTGGTACTGTCTACTATAGCACTGTTAGTAGCAGTAAAAATTCTAAAAAGTGAAAACTTGCAAACTTAAAAATGTGGACAATAGGAGGATAAAGAAAATACACTTTTCTGTATTTAATCATTGAAGTATCTACTTAACATGAACAAATCAAATCTACATAAGTATCAAGATGGACATACTTAAATTGTGATATACAAAGTAGGGTTTTCCACCAACCTTTTTTGGGAGGTGGGGGGCTAACTGCAAAAGAATATGTATAGCATGCCACATAAATAGCTAAAGATTTTAATGCACCATATGTATATTTATATTTATATACATATGCTGCAAAAGAAAAACGATGGGCAAGGATAAACCCAACCCTAAGAATGCAGGTATCTCTAAGGAAGAAGAAAAAGAAATCAGGGGGTAGAGAGGAAATGGTCTTTAGTTGTCTCTATAATGTTTCGTTGCTTTTAACTTTTATTTTTAAAACTAGACTATTTTTAAGAAAAAAGATTGGAAAAACAAAATTTCCACTATTTCTAGGTAAAGATAAAGGATTCCCTTGACAACTGTAAGATTCTCTTTCACCACTGACACCAACAAAGGATAGCATCTTCTGTCCTGGTGCCATTCCCAAGACAATCCCAGAAAGCCTAACCAAGACTGTAATGTTTGCATGCAATGATTTGGATGTGTTTTCTAAATGCAGATTTCAGCTCTGAACACAACTGAAAGCTAGGCAGTCTACGATCAGTTGGCAAATAGGCTGGGAAGAACTCATTTCAGTCTACCGCGTAGGAAAATGAAAATACATGGACTCTACACCCAAACATTGGAGTATATATCTACTTGAAAATGTAATCAGAAATCCATACCAAATTCGTTTTCTCAAGAGCACAGAAATTAAATAGAGTGCAGAAATAAAACAACGCCGATGTCAATAAGTACTAATTATTCCATAAAGACAAAATTACCATTATGCGAAGGATTATGCAATGAGTGTGCTTATATAAATATATAGTAAGTTTTAAATTCCTCAATAAAAAGTAAATAAATGCAAAGAGGCAAAATTATATATCAAAATTATTTCCAGTTCTCTTTAGATGAGCCTTTGGTACTACAACTGAGAGAATCATGTATTATGCCTCCATAGTAAGCAATATGATTTAGCTACTTGGTAGAAGAGTTGGCTGGCTATGGTAAATTAAATGATTATTCTCATCAATAAAACTTATAGCTCAAAAATCATAATTACTTAAACACTAAACAGACTATTATAATCCTTTGGGCCAGTTTTAACCTTTCTTTAATAGTTCTAAATTAACAGAAGTCTCAAATATGGACAGATTTAAGTTACTAAATGGTCGTCACTATTGTTCACAGACTAAAATCTTTAATTGATTAATGATCTTAGGGTGTCTATCGCCATCTAGTGAGCAATCACTTCAATTACCACACCAGACACTTGACAACCAAGAGATTTTTCTTAGTTTAAATACATGCCCACTCAGTGCTGTAGGCTTACTCAATTTCTTTTTATGCCTCTCTACACATACAGTGAGCACAACTACAAATACAGATGGTATTTGTATAGATTCACTTTTGAGAGTCTATAGAAGAAGTTTCCATATTACTTCTCTGAAAACATTGATTTCATTATTTTAAATAACTTGCACACTGCAAGGTCCCTCATATAATTCCTTAACCATTAACTAATTCCTCTACCACTGAGCAATTAAAAATCACAGAAGAGTTTAAGTATGAAAGATCACACCTGTGAAAAGACAATATTGATGCCTATTTGCCACAACTATTAACACTTTTATTATAAACCTGTTTTTAGAAGTACAATTAGTAATTACTCTGAGTACTCTAGCAGCCATAATACATTTGATTATAGAAATTATTAGGTCACCAGAGCCAAACCTGCATGATTCCAACAAATTTGAGCACACACAAAATAAATTTAAAAATAAAAAGGAAGGGGGGACTTCAAGGCCACCCCAGACTTGTATTAATATACATCCAAATACAAAATTGTATAATCTTTTGCAAGGGCATGCTACCAGGTTTTCTTCTCATTAATTTCTAATTGAACCTTAATCTAATGTATCCTACAAGGACTTTTAAAAGCAAAGAACTTATAAGATCTCAGGTTATTATATTAATTTGTCTACTTTATTACCAAAAGCACTAGTTTAATAAGTTATGAAAGTATTCTAAAATCTACCCAAACTGACTCTCATTTTACATTTCACCCCTTTCTACCTCTTTGATAATTAAAAACTGCTGAAAAATCACAAAGGCTTAATAGTAATATATGGAAAATGCTGGCAAATCCAAAGGACATTGGCAGGCTATTTCTATCTACCAGTTCCAATAATCATTTTTAATTTAGCAAATAATTTCTTCAGAGGACTTTAGATCTTCTACAGTAAGAGTTCCAGAGAGCAATGGTATAGATACTATTTCTTATTAACCTCATATTAAAGGCCTACTTTCCACAGTTATATTTATCATTATTTATAGGGGGAAAAAAAGGGAAGAGTAGAAACCAAGACCTTAAATCACATGATTATTTCTAGATTTGTCTGAAATTCATTGCTTTTTAGTGAGGCAAACATGGGTTTTTTATAGTTTATTTATTAAAGATTTGTCATTGTTATATTTTGTGTAACAGAAAAATAAAAACTGAGTTTAAACTTCCTATTAAAAATCCAGCTAAACAAAAATATTGCCCTTAAAATACAATGGATTAGGGGAGTCGGGGAGATCATTGGACAAATTTGGGGCTTATCATTATCAACAGTGCCCTTTTAAGCTTGTGGATTTCTGAGCCAATGCAGAAAATGTAACAACAGGGATTTCCCAACAGCAAGAGGCACTCTCCAAGGGAGTAAATTGTCAACTATTGCCTCTCGTGAGAAACTTAAGAGTAACCTTGATCCAATCTCAATAGTCAACCCATGTATTATCACCCAGTTGGGGCATAGTGAGTGCATTTCCTAATACAAAAATAAGATGGTATTCTATCAGAAGCCACTGGATACATGTACAGAAATAAAATTTAAATAATTTTTAAATAAACTTAGCCTAAGAAACCGAAAACATCCTTCTCTCACTTTAGCCCCTAAAACATCTACATCTTTCTCGTGTAAAATAGGTCCACATCTTACAAAGAGAATCAAAAAAGATGATATTCTAGGAATAAGAGGCAGAATATAAAGCAGAACCACAGTCATGAAAAACATCCTGAGATAGAATAGACAATCCTAATGCAGTAAAAGATTTACGGGCCGGTGAGATGGCTCAGCGGCGTAAGCGCCTGCCTGGTGAGCGCGAGGGCCCGAGTTCGACTCCTGGAACCCACATACGAAAAAAGGGCCGGTGATATCACTCAGCAGCACGGACACCTGCTGGCACACAAGGTCCTGAGGTCGACCCCCGGTACCCACAAAAAAAAAGAAAAAAGAAAAAAAAAAAAAGATTTACAATGGGGAAGACATGGATTCAAATTCAAAGTAGTCAGTTGTTTTTACCTCTTTGAATCTTAGTTTCATTTGCAAAAGGAAACTTTATTATCCATGTCAAAGAACTCTGGCATGGTTTTAATAAAATAAAGCACACAATAACTTATCATACATCACTGGTGTTCAATAAATGCCTTGCCTTTCCTCATTGTGCCCTAAGCCAAGTTTCTGCCTTAGGGTTGCCAACAGAAGAGTGACTTGAAACATTCTGATGTCTATTTCCATATACCAGTTGGATATGTATTGTCTAATACAGTAGCCACTGGTCACATGCAAGTATGTAAATTTAAATTATAATTAATTAAATCTAAAAATCCCGATCCACCTGTGACTAGAGGCTACTGTATTGGATAGTACAGATAGAGAACATTTTATTACTTTACAGTTCTGTTGCACAGAGCTGGTCTAAAGTAGGGGTCAGCAAACTTTTTTTTTCTTAAAGTTCCAAACAGTATATATTTTAGGCTTCGCAGGTCATGCAAAACTCTACCTTGACTACTTAGTTTTGCTATCATCACAAAAGACAGCCATAGATAACATATAAATGAGATTGACTCTGTTTTTTGTTTTTTTGTTTTGATACCGGGAATTGAACTCAGGACCTCATGCTTGCCAGGCAGGCGCTGTACCACTGAGCTAAATCCCCAGCCCCAGCTCTGTTTTAATAAAACCTTATTTACAAAAATAGAAAGCAGAGACCGGGGATATAGAAAAAAAAAAAAAAAAAAAAAAAGAGAGCAGGCTGGATTTGGCCCATAGGCCATAGTTTGCTAATCTGCTCTAGAGTATTTTAAGTCCAGACCTCTGAAACAAGCATTCTGCCCATAACTACTACCTAGGATCACCTGTAGGACAGAGCAGTCATAAATTCATGGATGGGAAAAAATAACAATGGAACTAAGTAAATTGAATATTTAATGTAACTTTTCTTTTACAAAAAAAAAAGCCTCATGCACACTAAAGCAGATGAAGCTTATAGTGTTCATAACTCGACAGTACCTAAATGTGTTAGGTACCTGGCACACAATTCTAAAGTCAGTAATGCTCAATTCTGAACTTCAGCCCCGACATATTCCTGGAGTTCTGGATTTATACACCCTATCACCCATCTCAAAGGCAGAACACGTATAAGACAGAACTTTTAATCCCTCTCTGAGTTTTCTCCACCTTAAGTAAAAGGCTCTACTACCTATCCTCATTTCTCCCTTTCTCTCACACTCCAAGTTTAACTATTGGTAAACAAAACTAGTTTCCTCATCTAACCTCCTCAAAGAAGCCTAACCTGACCAATCTAAACTAGCCATCTAAACGATCTCTAAGCCACACCCTGTTTTAATTATCTACAGAATATTTACTTCTATCATACTATCTTAGTCATTTTTTATATTTATTTATTTACAGTCTATTTTCCCCAACAGCCTTCTCCCTAACCCATGTCACTGGCCCAGGTCTCCCCTTCCCTACCACTTTGGGTAGAATATAAAGCCTTGTGACAGCAGGGACCTGTATGTCTTGCCCAACAACCTATCCCCAGTGCCTAGAGCAAAATCTAGCCATAGATTTGCAATAAATACACACACACACACACACACACACACACACACACACACACACATATGAATACACAAGATTGATGAATGAATTTGTATTTAAATGCCTACTTTTCTCATAGTAGTTCTAAAAAAGGGATATTTGAAACTGAATAACTAGATAACAAACTTGGCTCTCCCACACTGTAACATGCATAGTTAAAAAATACTCTCATATTTAGATATGAGTATTATTACACCATTTACCTCTCTTCCTTTGTATGTCACCAAGGCAGCTAGTGGTTTGGCGTAAAATCTGCTGTAGGAAAATCCCAGGCAACCATACATACTGTTTGCTGTGAGCTTCAAAGCTTTCTGTCGAATGTCATACTGTAGGCCACACAAGGACAAAAGACAAACAACAATATTTGCTTATGTTTAAGCATTACACTAGGTATCTTTCTACATCACCAATGAAAAGGAGAACCCCCTCGATATCTCTAGGGGAAAAAAAAAAGAACTCAATTAAAATAGCCAACCTGTCCTCCCAGATCCACAATGCCCCAACCTCCTTAGAAGTAACTAAATACAGACTCCAAAGCTCCTAGAATTGAGAAAGATCTTGCTTAGATACAGCCTCTGCAGACAGAGTTGACTTCTATTCTGAGGCATTCTAGTGTTGAATGGTTACCTATCCACATATAAAATAAGCACATGCACTTGCCCACAGTGTCGTTTACACCATCCCTAAACAATCAAACTGTAAAAGTTAAAACTGTCATTCAGATGTCTCGTAGTGAAAAGATATACCTGAAGAACAAGGTCTGGATTTAAATCTTGTTGTTTCATTAGCTGTTTCACTTGTTTTCTCCTCTCTACCAGCTTCCGGATCTCTCTGGGCAAAATGCCCATTTCTAAGCTTGGATCTGGCAACTCAGGGATCTGTTCTTGTTCTCCATCCTGATAAACACATAAGAGAAATTTCAGACATGTTAAAGTTTGGTAAAATAAATTTCTAAAATAATATTTGGTAGGAACATCACCCATGATCATGTCTTAAGCATTTTTGTTGTACGAGTAGAGATCAACAATGCCTGGGCAATGTAAGAAAGAACTGAGTGGGCTGCAAGCCACTGCCCTTTTCTGCACACAATTCTATCAGCCTGTCCTTCCCACTATCTCACACTCCTGCAGCTACTCACTAATTAAGGGCCAGATTTTCACACATGCTACCATCCTCTCTTCAACAACATGGAGGAACAACATGTTTGGGGAAATTGTTTTTAAAATAAAAATGCTCAGACTTCTAGGATAAAAAAATAACCAGCTGCTAAACGATTTTAAATCATTTGTACAACCAAACAAAATGCTATAGAATTTTAAAACTATCATAACAATTGTTGTAAATGTTTTAGAGTAAAAATAAAAAGCTAAATACTACATCAGCAAATTTCTTTTAAGAATTTGGAGCACATTTAAATAGGCCATGACATTTTCTAAAAATTAATAAAACATATTCCTTAGCATTTATGTAGTACCTTTTACCTATAAATTGCTTGGCAATTGGCAGAAGAATAGCAACATTTTAGAAAGCAACCAGCAGTCTTCTTATATTAAAATTTACAGCAGGAAAAAGCAGGAAAAGCATTAGACCACTTTTCTCAAACTTCCATTAATTCTATTAACAGGCTGCAAAGAAAAGCCAGGCACATTTGCCCTTTCAAACATTCAAAATTAAAAATAAACCTCTTGGCATAAAGTATGTCAAGTCAATGCCATTTGATAACCCAGCCTTTACAAAGTGTCTGATTTTATAAAGATCAGTATCTTCAAGAATAAACACACTTCAATAGTAATAGGGATTTATTGTTTTCCAATACAGCACACGATGATCACAAAGCTACTAAAGAGATACTGGTACACATTCCAATTTATTTACAGCAACCATGGGGGTCAGATAAAAAGTAAACTGAAAAGATCTAGAGTCAGGAAATTTATAATCCACTCCCAGCTCTACCACTACTACCTATGTAACACTAACTATTCTGAAGATCAAGTGAGGTACTGCACATGAAAATGACAACACAATCTATAAATTGCTACTTGTATTTGTTAGATGACCTCTAAGGTCCTTCCACTCTGAAATGATTCTATTATATATTCAGAATCGAAACCAGAAAGCTCAAATAAACAAAACAGTGGTAAGCAGCAGTTGGGGAAGCAGGCTGGATAATAAGTTATCACAGTGCTGACATGGTAGCAGGACAGAACCCTAAAAACATTAATAGAAGGCAGTTACTATTTTGGGGGCTTGTCTGCCCAGTACCTTCTCTGTAAAATTATCCTCTAGTCCCCCAGAAAGGGTTAACCTTAACAGCCCGATTTGTACTCTGTGAATCACTCCTGTAGTTACAGGTGATGGAACCAGGGCTGCTCACTGACCTGGGCAAGCCTATCAAATTCTCCCTTCGGGAATGTGCAATTGGAACTGAAAATCTGCTCCTAGGCAGGTGGCTGGAAGTAACTGATATGCAAATTAAGGAGCCAGAGGGCATATAGACATCTTCAGCTAGGACAGGTGGAAGTTGGGGGGGGAAGAAGGGAGGGGAATAAACAAAATGTGAATATTATTACTGTCCCACATACAGACAGGAATATTATTCAGCAATACAAAGGAGAGAGAAACTAATGCATGCCACTACACAAATGAACCTTGAAAAAAGTATGTTAAGTGAAAATTTACCAGGTACAAAAAGCTATATATTGTATGACTCCACTTATACAAAATGCCCAGAATATGCAAATGTATACAGGCAAAAAGATTAGTGGTTGTCTAGGGCTGGGAGAGATGAAGGGATTGAGGGAGATGACAGCTAAAAGGTTTCTTTGGAGAATAATGAAAATGCCCTAAAGCTAAATGTGGTGATGGTTACAAACTCTCTGAATACATGAAAAGCCATTACTGTACACTTTAAATCGGTGGCTGGTATGGTATGTGAATTATACCTCAATAACACTTTTTTAAAAGACACAGAACCAGTCTGAGTCTCTTCCTGCCCAGCCCTTCTTTTTGACAACTACAAATGGGCATAATTAATGTACCCTTTAAGAGGAAAAACTAGAATACTAACCACTTTGGCTCTCTTCCTGCTTCAAGCAATACCTTTTCTGTTGCTGTTTTTTGTTTTGTTTTGCTTGTTTTGTTTGTTTGCAGTACTAAGGATTGAACCCAGGGCCTTCACACTGAACTATATCCCTAGCCTATTATTGTGTTGTTTTCTTTTGGTTTTGTTTTTATTGCTGTTTTTTGTTTTTGAAGCAAGGTCTCCCTAACTTCACTAAGTTTCCCAGGCTGGGATCAAACTTGCAATCCTCCTGCCTCAGCATCCCAGAGTCCAGGGATTACAGGTGCATGCTATCATCCCTAGCAAGCAATATTTTAAACACAGATTTCAAGAGCCCCCAGCTGAATACAAACCTCTGCAACTTTCTGTGACTCTGAAGCAACTCTCTGCACTGTTGTAAAACAAATGTTAAATTCCTGAATGATGGAAGGATATAAACTATTGAAGTCCAGGAGCAAAATAAATTTATCATAAAAACCTGAAATAAAAAAGGCACACACAATCATTAAAAGTCTGAAGAAAAGCACTGTCAAAACATCATATCAGGGCCGGTGATATGGCTCAGTGGCATAAGCGCCTGCCTGGCAAGCGCAAGGTCCTGAGTTCGACTCCCATACCCACATAAAGGAAAAAAAGGGCCGGTGATATTGCTCAGCAGCACAAGCACCTGCTGGCAAGTGTGAGGTCCTGAGTTCAACTCCCGGTACCCACATTTAAAAAAAAAAAAAAAGCACATCATATCAGAAGTACAATATAAGGTATGGTAGAAACTAAATACTATCCAGCACTGTGAAGCAGACAAAACAAATTAAAAAGTCAACCACCACACCACAAAATGACTTGGATTAGAGTGAAAACCCAGATCACAAAAGGAGAGGTCTGAAAAGATTTTGTTTCTCCTTGGAACCAGCTATAACCAGTCCTTTACCTAGCAGTCCCAAAGCATACCATTATTGTAGACAAACGCCATCCCATGTCAATTATTTTAGAGAGGCATCATATCCACTTGAAAAATTTGTTCTTAACTTCTCCATTAAGCGAACATTCCTTCCCACCTATGGTACCCCAAATAAAACCCCAGTGAGTGGTTATACTTATTTTTTTTTTATAATCAGACCTTCAAAGAATGTAACAGCCAACCCACTTACCCATACTGACATTGCGCTAAAAATCAGACAACAGATGTATATATAAATGTCAGTAGTGGGATGATACACCCTTTTAACTTGCAAAGGGTGAACAGAAAGCTACTATATTTCTCTAGGACATTTATAAAGCGTTATCTTCACTTTGAGAAGAAACTGAATAAAAAGAAATGTCCACTATTAAGACAATATTAATAAGGGCAAATATATTGTCAGCTTACTCTGTGTCAGACACTATGCCAAACAATCCCATTTATTCCTTAAATCCCTCTATGGTAGATAACATTCATATCTGTTTTGCACAAAAGGAAACTGAGGCCTACAGGTTAAACAGGCAGCCTAAGATCCCAAAGTCAGCATTCAAGTACAGATCTAACACCAAAGTACTACCGTTCTGTGTCATTCCAATAAAATTGCTCTTGTCAAAAAAGTCTCCTGGGCCGGTGAGATAGCTCAGAGGCATAAGCACCTGCCTGGCAAGCACGAGGTCCTGAGTTCGACCCCTGGTACCCACAAAAAAAAAAAAAAGTCTCCTATTCAAAGTGTTAATTGATAAAATTCACACTAATTTCTGCACATAAAAATAATTATCAGTGCTACTGAACTGTACCCTTGGAAATGGTTAACTTTAAAAAAATTCCTTTCTAGCTCTGTGTGCCACAAAACATCTTTGTTATTCTTGACAACGGGGCAAAGTGATTCTCCTGTTAAAGTTCAATTTGGTAGTTTCTGGAACATTGGACAAAAGGCAGAGCACCCCCAACACACACACAGAAGAAAGGAAAGACAGAGGTGCTTCCACCACAGGATAAATAAACATCGCCATACTAGACCAAGGCTTGGCAAACTATGTGGAGACCAAACCCAGCCTACTGGCTGTTTCACCACTACTCATAAAATAATCATTTTTACATTTTCAAGTGGCTAGAAAAAATTAAAAAACAGTATTTCAAGATACATAAAAATTATATGAAATTTGAATTTCAATGTCTGTAAATAAAACTATATTGGAACACAGTAAAAGCATTTGCATTTATTCTGTTAGGTGACTGGCAAATAAGATTTTCACATGCATAAAAGAAATAAATTCATAATGAGACTTATTGCTGGCCTCCAAGATATAATTCAGGTCTTCCGGTTTCTCAAGCCTAGCTATGTGAAGAAATTCCTGAACTCCAGGGGCAAAACAAACCGCTGGCCATCCTTACCAATTTTGGGATCCAAAACCAAGCCTCCAGCATAAGCTGCTTTCTTGCGTCCTTTCTTATATTTATTGGTATCTCCATCAATTTCTTCCTCTTCATCTCCCTAACATCAAATGGAAAAATAACTTCACTAGCCAGCAACTAATTAGCTAATTAATAATGTTTATTATTTCCTCTTTTCCAATTATAGTACTAAGTTCTAACATATGTTACTTACTTTTAGTCAATGGTGCTACCTGTGGGGAAAGGCAGTTATTACAACATGTTCAGGAATCTAAATGAATGACAAGCATGGTAGTTACCTAAACAAATCCTATATGAGTTAATAAACATACAAATTCTATTTTTAAATGTTCCTGAATTCATAAAAATTCTGTATTTTTAAATCAATGAATATTAAAAATACATTTTTTTTTAATGTGGGTACCAGGAGTCGACCTCAGGACCTTGAGCTTGCCAGGCAGGCGCTTATGCTGCTGAGCTATCTCACAGGCCCTAAAAATACACTTTTTCATATTTTAAAAAATTTGAGATTGTAAAAGGGCTCTATTTATTACTTTAACACTCATGATGTAGAAATATAAAATATTTCATTAGGTATTATTTTTTTCTTTCTTTCTTTTTTCTTTTTTTTAAGACAAGGTCTCACTATGTAGCCCAGTTGACCTCAAACTCACAATCCTTCTGCCTCAGCCTCCCAAGTGGTAAGATGACAGGTGTCACCACACCTGGCACATTACTGTTTTTGAGATGGGGTTTCTCTATGTTTCCCATGATGGCCTCAAACTCCTGAACTCAGCTGATTCTCCTGCCTCAGCCTCCCAAGGAACTAGGACTATGAACACATCACCACATCTAGCTTATTTTTATTATTAGCATGAATACCTTAAAACAAGTATGTTCACATACTGAAAATCCATTCCCAAATAATTTATTAATGGCCAGCAGTCAATACTTCTGCAGAAGTTAAATAGCTTTAAATTAACAACTGCTGTGCCAATTTTGATAATGTCATAAAACAAGCAAACACAATTACCTGAATCATCTTTTAACATTCAATTCCCATCCTAAATCAATTACTATCAATGCTGATATAGCAACAGCAAAGCTAAGTTTTAGTTCCAATGTCATAGAGGCCACTCCAGGAACCTGAGTGTAGTAATCATAATCATACAGGTTGAATATTCCCAATCTGAAAATCTGAAACACTGAAACATTTTGGGTATTGACATGATGCTACAAGTAAAAAATTCCACACCTGACCTCATGTGACAGATCCGGGTCAAACATATGTGTACTAAAAATATTGTGTCAAATTACCTTCAGGCTGTTTGTATAAGATATATATGAAAATAAATGAATTTCATAATTAAACTTGGATCTCATCCCCTAGATACCTCATTACCTATATGCAAATATTCCAAAACCTGAACAAAATCTGAAACACTTTCAATCCCAGGCATTTCAGATTAGGGATACTCAATGCTTATAGAAAAATGCAACATAAAAATAAAGGCTCAGGGGCCGGTGAGATGGCTCAGCGGCTTAAGCGCCTGCCCGGCAAGCGCAAGGGCCCGAGTTCGACTCCCGGATCCCACATACGAAAAAGGGGCCGGTGATATCGCTCAGAGGCACGGGCGCCTGCTGGTGCGCGAGGTCCTGAGGTCGACCCCCCGGTACCCACAAAAAAAAAAAAAATAAATAAAGGCTCATAGGTTTAGGGAAATAAAAGGCTTAACTGACATTTAGCTTTGGGTAGGGTTTAGGCAGCAAAACATTTTCCATATACAGTCCTTTATCGGAGAGATCTAAATGCTGCCTTTAAAGAATTTCATATTTCACAAATAATTTTGTCTTCATAGAGAAAAGCGGAGAAGGAAACAACCACACAAACACAACAGAACACACTTGACATGCTTTCTAGTACACACAGAATTAATTATTTTTGGAAGCAGATGCTATCACAGCAAAAAAAAAAAACGCTATCTAGGTAATAAAAAGGAGGGACAAGAAAAGGCAAAATACTATGTAATTCTGGACCCACCAGTTTTTGCTGAGGCTTTCTGAAAATCTGCTTGTCAGGCACAATATAGTTGTTTTCATAAAATGCATGCAGCAACAAGAACTCGTTACGCTCAGATCGTCCACCCATCAGTGTCCTGGACTATGAAATAGAATTTCTCTTTAAAATTTGAGCTCAAAACTACAACAAACAAAAGCAACTCTGAATTGGTTCATTTAATCATGATGCCTCCTTCAAAACTACTAACAACAAAGGCTGCTTTTAAAAAAATATTAAATTATTTCTAACATTTTAAGCTCTATAGTTAAAGGAGACAAAGAGAGCTTAAAACATTGACAACTTGACTATTTCCTTACTCCAAAATGGACCATTCCACCAAACAGACACATCCAGATGTTAGAGAGATGATCCTTATTTTTGCCCAAATTTCAACACACTGCACCTGGCATTCCTCCCCCTCTCCCGACCAGTTCTTCCTTTTACAAAAGAAGCCCAGCTTTCAGAATCCAAGTTACTCATTTTATAAGCATGCATTTAGACTCATTATCATATAACAACTACCCCAAGTAAACACTGAATCCAACAGGAAATGCTTTCTCCCCCTTTCTAAGTTAAATTTACCATAATGTTTCCAGCGATGTTAGTGATCTGCAATGCTAATGGAAGAACATTTAGCTCACACATGATCTGCAAAATGAACTTGGCATCTTTCCAGGTGTGCTCCAACAGGTACAACAGATGAGAAGATTCACTGTACAGAAAAGTAAGAATGAAACAGAATCAAGTAATTAAAAGAAACAATGACTATAATCAGAACTTCATATAATATCACAAGAATTTTTTGGTATAACTAACTTCAGAGCAGCAGAACCTTGGCTTTAGAAATGATTTAAAATAAGATCAGTATATAATTAGGCATAACATCGATCCTAGTGTCCTTCTCTGAAACACACGCACACAAAAATTCCATAGTTATTATGTTAACTGCGAACCTGAAAACTACCTAAACCCTTTCATTCATTCAATCAAATAAGTATATACTGCATGTTTACTATGTGTCAGGCATTGGCTGTGACCAAAATAGACAGAAATTCCTGTCCTTATGGAGGAGACAAAGTATAAAAGAGAAAAATTAAATATGGTATGTTATATGATGCTAAGTGTTAAGAAGCAAAGAGAATATGAAGTATCAGGAGCAGAAACTAAACTTTTAGTCAGAGAACTGAGGAAAACTTCACTGAAAATAAAGACCTGGAAGAAGTGAAGGAGCAAGCCTTCTGGGTGGGGATCTGAGGGAAGATCATTCTGCGAAGACAGAATAGCACATTCAAGGGCCCTGAGCTGGGCATAAATACGGCAGTTCCATGACGTGGAAGGACATCAATAAGGCTGGACCAGAGAGAATGATGGAGAGAGTAGCAGGAGATAAAGTCAGAGTTAACAGAACAGAGACACTGGGAGATTTTGAGCAGACTTAATTTTAGCAGGATAATTTTGGTCCTGGGTTGAAAAGAGACCACAAGGAGGTGAGTGCAAAAACAGGGAGATTAGTTTATAAGACCCAGTGCTATGGTTTGAATATGGTTTGACCACTCTGGAATTCAGGTTGAAGTTTAATCTTCATTGTGAGGTATTATGAGGGTGAAAACTCAAATACCCCATGACTGAATACCAGTGGCTTTATAAGAAGAAAGGAAAGACCAGAGGATACTCACATGCACCCTCTGTCACCAGGTGATGCTCTGCACCACCTCAGTCTTTCCAGGAAGAAGGTCATCATCAAATCCAGCTCCTAGACCTTGGACCTCCAGAACAGTAAGCTAAACTAAACCTTCTTCCTTTACAACTTATCCAGTCTGGGGTACTGTGCTTTTAACAACAGAAAATGGACTAAGATATCCGGTAATCCAGGGGAAAGAAGATGGTAGTTTGGACCAGGATGGATCCAATGGAGGTGAAAAGAAGTGGTCAGAGCTAGATATATTTAGAAGATAGAGCTGACAGAATTCCCTGATGGATCTACTGTGGGACATCAGAGAGAGGAATCAAGGTTGCCTCAGAGGTTTTGAGCAGAGGATGGATGACTTTAGAGGTTTCTAGTCATAATGGAAAAATAGAGTTGTGATTAATTTAGTAAGGAAAGAGTACAGAAAGAACCTAGAGGAAGAAAATCAGGAACTCAGTTTTAACAAGCTGAGTTTCACATTAGACACCACATAAAACAGGCAGGTAGATACATGAGTCTGGAATTCCAGAGTTGGGGAAGTCCTAAGCTGAAGATAGGTGAGAGGCATCGGTCCACACACAGTATTTAAATTTCCAAGACTGATATGATTACCTAGAGCAGAAGCATACTCAAAAAAGAGCACCAGTCCAAGGACTCAGGAGAAACAAGCAGGAAAGCATGAGAAATGGCCAGAAAGGTAGCAGAAACATTATTTAAGAAATAAGCAAGATGGGGGATGTTGCTCAGTGATAGAGTATTTGCCTAGCATGCACGGGCCCTGGGTTCCATCCCCAGCACAGAAAAGAAAAGAAAAAGGAAAGAAAAGGAAGGAAATGAAGTCAGCAAGCGATAACTATAAACAATTTAATGATTTCTCTATTTTTAATTTCCAAAATATCTACACTAGTTCCTGAATAAGTGAATTAAGGGTAAGAATTTAAATTCACATCAATTTCCAAATTACTATTATCAAACATCAAGAGAATGACAGGTGAGAGAGGTAGAGATAAACTGATCAAATAACCCAAGAGATAAACCAGTTCACTGATCAAATACCCCAAGAGATAGACCAGTTCAAATAATGAAAGTAGGGCCAGTGATATAGCTCAGTGGCATAAGCGCCTGCCTTGCAAGTGCGAGGTCCTGAGTTCGACTCCCGGTACCTGCATATGAAAAATAATAATAATGAAAGTAATGGACATAGTGGTGCTGGCATGACTAATTTTCCGCTCCATGGCAGCACTGGCTCATGTCCCTCCAGCATGAGGAGAGTAAGGGCGTCCTACTGTTGCTAATTTCAAGACTGACAAATCTTGAAGAATCCAGGCTTATACCTGTACATATTTCGCACATTTTCCACCGGAATTATAATTCTTTCAGTTTTCAGAATCTGTTGAACAAGTTCAGACAAATGGTAGCTTTTACAATGAATCAATTCCTTTGCTGAAATTTCCACATCACAGATCATTCGGCCACAGGTAGCATTTCTTTCACCAAATCCACTCCGGCTCTACAAAAGAAAATTCCATGAAAAGAGGAAATACCTGTCTATCCCATTTTGAAGACAGCACCAAAAATTACAATGATGAATTGTCATTCTTCCATTTATCAAATATTTTTTAACACTGGCTACGTATCTGACATTGTTCTGGCCACTTGGGGTACAGTAGTGAAAAAAATAAAGATTAATGACTTCATTTGAGATACACAAGAAGCAACATAAACAAGAAATTATATAGTTTTAAGAGGTAATAAATAATATGGCAAAAGAGGGAAAATAGAGCAGGGTAAGAAGGACAAGGAATTTGGGAAGACTGCACCTTAAACAGAGTGATCAAGATAAATTTCACTAAAAAAAAAGTCATATAAAGAAAAACTTGAAGGGGTAAGGAGTTAGCTAGCAAGTGTTTAGATGAAGTGTTAATAATAAATGACCTTAACACTTTAAAGATATGAACAGGAAAAGAACTAAGAACAGTAGCCCCAACTCTGACCCATAGCAGTAGAATCCTCTAAAGAGCATTATAAAAGGCATAGATGTCTAAGTTCTCTGATGAGGCAACATTTTATTTATAAGTCTTAGGTAAAATAAGATTTTAAGTACTGAGCAATATGAGGTTTAAGCATAAGGTGCTCCACATAAAAACCACCAAAACCTCCCCATATGAAGCAAGCAGGGAGAATAAAATAAGTATATGGGCTGAAGGAGTCCATCAGAATCTGGGTTCAAATCTCAGTTGCTCCCTTTATTAGCTACATGATCTTGAGCAGATTACGTTACCTTTCTGAGAATGCCTGTAAAATAAAACTGGAGTTGCTATGAGAGGTAACTACAACAAAAAGCACTTATCCCATTGCTTTTTATATTCCACATCAGCTCCCTTCTATTCATTCTTCCCATCCTCTTCCTAGAAGTGAAGAGTATTATCAAGTAATATGTAGGTGCTTTCTTTGTTCCTTGATTCTAATTGCTGATTTTAAAAATTATCTGGTTTTTACAAATAAAATGCTACAAAGGTAAAGATGTTTAGTGCCAAAGTTAAAATGTACTGAAGTTCCTACGACAAGACGACCAATTCATATTTTTTAAATTATATTATGTTCCCTGGTAGCTTACCCCATAGAAAAAAGTCAAATGAGAAGTAGTACTTTGAAAATTATTATTACCCCAAGCTTTGGCATGTTGGATCGCTTCAGTCGACCTATCTTGGACCAGTGAGGAACTTTGCACACATTAATTCTCTGCAGCAGCACTTCCAGTTCAAACCCATAAATATTATGACCCTAGTCAGAAAAAGGAGGCAGCCAATAACATTATAACAAACACAAATTAGAGGATGTATCTTCAAATGCACAGAATTTCTTTGCCCTTTCTTTTTCTGGTCTCTAATTGAAAACATCATGAGCTTACCTCCAATTGTGGGTCCTTTCTTCTTGAGGAATTTATTCATCAGCAGCATTCATTAGCCTTGACATTAACAAGGCTGCTGCACAGATTGCTGGAATAAACTTTATTTCATACTAATTGATGCAAGGTTCATATGATGTCTTTTAATTTGCAGCTCATGCCTCACAATCTCAGAGGCAAATGCAAATTTTTAATGTCCCACATTTCTTAGATGATCAGTAAAAGCTATATTCAAAAATTCCATTTTGATTCCTTAAAAACAAAAGGCCCACCTATGCTGTGTGACACTTGACATAAGACCTCTTAGAAAACTCTGGAACTGCATTTCGTTTCCTCTTTAAAAACTGAGTTTAAACACTACTGAGTTAGAGCACTAATCAATGCGCAAAATACCTGCAAGTAGTTCAAATGAGAAACTTAAAAACAAGGAAACAAAACTGTATCGAGTAGAAAATAACTCAAAACTGCAGCCAGATTTTCCATTTCTATAATTATTTCCAATTTTCATGTAAATAACATTATTTACATGCTTATGTTTATTAAAAATAGATGGTTTAAAATAATTCAGACCAATAAACAGGTTTTTATTAATTTTAATGAAAAATATATACTACTACTTAGGGTAGATAAAATCAGAGACAGAAAATACAATGTTATTGCCACAGGCTGGGGGAATGGGGCACTAATAAGTATGAAGGTTTAATCTTGGATGATAAAGAATTACAGAGATGGGGCCGGTGAGATGGCTCAGCAGTGTACATGCCTGCCTGGCAAGCGCGAGGGCCCGAGTTCGACTCCTGCAACCCACATACGAAAAAAGGACCGGTGATATCGCTCAGCGGCATGGGCGCCTGCTGGCGCGCAAGGTCCTGAGGTCGACCCCCGGTACCCACAAAAAAAAAAAAAAAAAAAGAATTACAGAGATGGATGGTGGTAATGGTTGCACAACATTATGAATGCAGTTACTACCAAGTGAATCATAAATGCTTAAATATGGTCAAGATGGTTAATTTTGTTATGTTGTACTACTATACAAATATATATGTATATGTGTATGCATACACACCTATCACACTACATATTTATAGCAGTTTTTTATTTGTTTATGGCAGTACTGGTGACTGAACCCAGAGTCTTGGCATTGAGCTACATCCTCAGCCCTTTCTTTATTTTGAGACAGGGTCTTGCTAAATCACTAGGTTGCCCGGACTGGGGTTTGACTTATTCTTCGTGCCCCAGCCTCCCATGCCTGGCTTTCTATAGCAGTTTGTCTACTAAATTAAAATACCCAAAGGACAAGAGGAAGTTTCATTTCCAAATTAGTATGCCTAGGAACAGGGATCCAAATCCATGGTAAGGTTCTATTTTACATCTGGATTTCTCAAGAGAGTCGTGGCTCTAACACCCTAAGTGAGGTCAGGTATCCTAAGCTCAATGACATCTCCTAAGGGTCCAATATATTATTATTTGAGGCTGGGTGAGGGTCTAGTGTTTAGAATTTGCTTGGTGCTTTAAAGATAGGTCCAGAAATAACATAAGGAAAGTGGGTACAGAGACACTGTTAAGAATCCACAGGCTCTCAGGACACTATTTGTATTACTGCCAGATAAGGTATTCAAGAGTAAAACTGACCCTGAAGGATACGGCAAATACTTCTGCAAGGCTTTGATGTAACCAAATTATTGATATCACATTTAAATATAGGTATTTATAGCCTACCTTCCTCTAAAAAATATATATAATTTGATCCATTAACCCAGAAAAAAAAAAGACAAAAGAGGTATTTCTATTATGAACAAAGGAAAGCCAAAGGATATATAAAAGCAAAAATGTTGTTTCATGACTCCTAGGAACTGGGGCAAAACAATTCAATGATTAGCTCTCATTTTTTATTAGAAAGATATAAGCTGACAAGTAGAAAAAATTCATAGTTCTGAGCTCTCAAAGGAATATGCATAGAGATCTGCTGAGCTCATAAAATTAAAATACTTAGTTTTATGATTTGCACCACAGCAAGGGAATTAAATTCCTGTGACCACTATACAACTGGGCCACTAAGCAAAAATTTTGAAGATACTAATATTTTATGCACGTGTACTTACTGATGTGCTTGTCTCTAAATGTAAACAACTGGAATATCCTAAACTTCAACAGTAATGCAAGGGTTGCTTTTATATTGGAAAAAATTACATTCTAGTAGGCTAGGATTTTTTCTCCCTTTCTAGTAACAGGAAATACAGCAATTCCTACCAGTCCACAGTCATTTCACTGAAAATATTCTTTGGTGCTCAAAACTAAATAACCAATAAAAAGTAAGTAAACAATAAATTACACTGAAAAGAGCCAAGTAATGAAGAACTTCACCACATGATCAAACAGCTACTCACCACAATGATATCAGGATCAAGTTTGTGAACTTTTGCAAGGAAAAAACATAGCAGTGTTCTTTCTGTTTCAGCAACCTCAGCCTTCACTTTCTGTTAGATAAAAACATATTAGTCACTGACTGTTTAAAGTATTGTACCTTGGTTTCTTGTTCAACCAGGGTAAAATTTCTTAGGGTTAAAAGAAAGCACCTGTTACAAAACTAATGCATCAATGAAATTTCTGATTCCAGGTTTTGCAATAATAATTGCATGAAGTCTCTGAGGAGCTCATTCTAGTAATATGCATGTGAATAAAGCAAAACAGTAAGTGTTAAGCAACATCAAGAGCAGAAATGTCCTTCCACAGAGACATGTTTGTGCACTGGACACATTTTAAAGCATCTAAATCAGAATACCTTTCAAAACATTACTTACTTTCCTATATAATCCCTGGTAGACTTCACTGTTTATGTATTTATCAGGGAAAGAAATCCCAAGAATTTTATCAACTAATTTCAAATAGTGGTATAAGAACAAATAAATAAGAAACTAGACTAAAACAAACATATATTTGAGAATTACAAGTGTTTTAAGTATAAATAAAATCTATCTTCACACAAAAGGCTTCAACCTGGATTACTGAGTATAAAATCAGGTATTTAAAAGATCTGCTTTTATTGGAAATCTCTTAAAAATGAAAGTTGATGGTTATGTTTTCTACGGCTAGCTTGGTTAACAAAAAAAAAATGTCAGACACTAAGAGAATTCTCCCAGGCCATATTACTTGGGTAGGTAATTGAGGGTATGCCATAAATGATAGCCTAATCTAATAGTACACCTCAGCTACCGGGCTTCTCAAGCCAATTTAAAATAATGTAAGTGGACCTGACACAGTTACTTTTAATTTTGTCAAGTGAGGACACTGACAAACCTACAAATGTATCAACAGCACTGTTTCACAAAAGAAACAACCTACTCTCCCCCACAAAAAGAAATTCTTCCAATTGAATACATTCACCTTTGTGGAAAACTCACTACATTATACTGCCCGCCCCCTCCACTTTCCTAAGGGCCCATGAAACCTTCTTCACGGAGCACACTGGGAGTTTAGAGATCACTGATCAATTCTGGCTAGCCTGCGTCAACCTTGCCAAAACATGGCCCTTTAATACCCACAGTATTCCCAACTTCATTTGGTGTCCCACAGGCTGGGGAGGGGCTCTATCCAACACCTTCTAAAACAGTAATTATATCATCATTCATTTTGGAAAAGCTTCCAATGTAGTTATATGACGGTGGATTTCAGCCTATCTATCTACTGATCCAATGCACAATTCCATTATTTTCAGGTGGTAAAACATTTAAACACTGGTAGATAATGTTTCTAGTTTTAGATTTCTAGTACATTTTAATGGGTTAACACGTTCCGCCAGCTTCTACGACTGGTGCTACATGTATGACTGTCCCATCAGGTGGCTTGTACTAGTGGTGGTACAAATGGATCTAATCACTTTTATTGGTCTTTTTACTAATAACATTATAAAGTCTATGAATGGACCAAGTGTAGTTAGTTGTTTGAATTAGAATAATTACTGCCCAAGTATAAACATTAATACTATTCATACCAATTCAAAAATACAATAATCAACATTGATTTCATTAAAAGAAATTTATTTATATTCATGAATATTTATCAATAATTAATTCTCTAAATTTTAACATGGAAATCTTACAAGTATGCCACTGTTGGTACATATAATATGTATTTACAACTGCTGTACCAAATTAGCTATATTACAATTTTATTACAGCATTTCAATGTTTTCCTTAAGAAACTACAGTATGATGACATCTTGCCCGCTAATTCAATGCCTTTCTTTGCATTACTGTAATCAAAGACCCCCTTGAGAAGCAGTACAAGCTGCCTGATGGGACAGTCATGCATGTACCACCAGTGGTTCAAGCCCACGGGAATGACTGAATTCAAATCAGAGCCACCCAGCAGCAAGACCATACAAATTATGGCTACCATGAAAGTGTTCATGCCATAGTCCAATCTAGCAAGACTAGATCTAATAAATTAAAATACAGAACAGCCTGTTTCTACTAGCCTATACCATCCTCCTATTCTTTTTCCAAACAGATATTTCACATTTAAAAGGAATAAATAATGAGTTCTTTACCTTTTTCTTAATGACTTCTTTGAAAGCACATGGAAAAATACAGTCCTTTGGCTTAGATACAACTGTGAGAAGGAAGAAAAGATTCCAACACCCACCTTAGTCCAATTTCAAGTACATATACACTGCACGTTTCCAAATGTAAACTATATTAAACATAAATAAAGTTTCCCCCAATCCCTAGAGATTAAAGAGGGTCAAGCACTGGCCATGCTGTTGGACCTCAAAATAGCTAGGTACAGACTCCTATTAACCTACAATTGTTAAAATTGCTTTAATCAAACATTTGCTATCCATCAAAGTCAGAATGGATTGCAATATTCTTTCCTGAAGGAAATACTTCCACCACCAAAGCCTTAATCAGCATATGATGGAGGAATTCAGTTCAAAGTTCTCAAAATTGGGAAAGTAAAGCTTCCCCTAGCACACCATTAAGTTCCCTGCCATATATAACAGCTTTTTTTGTTTTGTTTGTTTGTGACAGGGTCTCACTACATAGTTCAGGCTGGCCTCGAGCTTGTGGCAATCCTGTCTCAGCCTCCCCAATGTTGGGATTACAGGTGAGCACCACTACGTTTTTGTTTTGTTTTGTTTTGGTTTGGTTTGAGACAGGGTCTCACTTTGTAGTTCAGGCTGGCTTTGAACTCACTATGTAGCTCAGGTCGGCCTTGAACTCACTGCGATCTTCTTGCCTCTGCCTCCCAAGTGCTGGGATTACAGGTGTGCACCACCACACCCGACCATGCCCAACTCTTATACATTTTACACAGTGCTATACACACAGGTGAATAAATACATGTTGAAATGAGCTAATAACTGCTCTTTTCCATATATTTTCCTGACTACCATCATCACTTTGTTCCATGTGTCCCACCCACTTAAGGGATAAAACTTTATAATAATCATACTACATGCTCTCCTCCTTGCATACTTCCTAGTACCACTTTCCAAATACAGTACCCAAGAAACCAGCAAGGAGAGACTGCTGAAGTTAACCTCTGGTTCTGGGCTGAAAAAGATCCCAGTAAACATAATAGAGCAACAGTATTATTCCTTATCCCCACTTTTTAAAAAAACCAAATGAGGGCCGGTGAGATGGCTCAGCAGCATAAGCGCCTGCCTGGCAAGTGCAAGGGCCCGAGTTCGACTCCCGGAACCCACATACGAAAAAAGGGCCAGTGATATCGCTCAGCGGCTCGGGCACCTGCTGGCGCGCGAGGTCCTGAGGTCGACCCCCGGTACCCACAAAAAAAAAATAAAAATTAAAATTAAAAAAATTAAAAAAAAAATTTAAAAACCAAATGATTATTTAATTGACCAAGCCCTCTACATGGAATATGTCAGAATCTTCCTGGAAACTGGCTCATGAAACACAGATGTAGAATTCTGTAGATCTGTTTCACCTATTAAATTTTATACATTGCACAACTCAATTCCAATTTGGTATTTACGATAACTCTTCCCAAATAGGTAAACATTCATTTATTTCTTGGCATCTTGACTCATCACACAGAAAACTGTGGCCAATAAAACTTGTTTCCATAGCTGAAAATAACCTTCTGGAACAATACACACTAACTACCCTTGAAAAACAATTTTTGAAAAACAAGTTACTGATGCAATAGCTTAAAAAGTAAGAAAACTCAAATCAAGCTGTTTAGTCAACCAGCTTTAAAAATACATACCACAAAACTGTGACTGAAAGGGAGGCTGCGGCGGTGCTTTATCTAATGCAAAACCGTGATGGACCAAAGCTGCTATAGCAATAATCTGCAGAGAGGAGAAGAAAAACTCACTTACCAGACACCTACTATATATTCTGTGTTCTAACCAAAACCACCAAGAATATAAAAAGTACACATTCTAATACATATGAATACTCAATGTTTTATTTTGAAATATTTTTAAAATTTATATATATATATATATATATATATATATATATATATATATATATATTTTTTTTTTTTTTAAATATGCAGGTACCGGGAGTCAAACTCAGGACCTCACGCTTGCCAGGCAGGCACTCATGCCGCTGAGCTATATCACCAGCCCTTAAAAAATTTTTAAATGGAAAAAAAATAGAATAAAATTAACTTCCATATACCCATCATCTAGTTTCAACTACAAACTTAACTACAACCCTACCCACTTCCTGCCTCCTTCCAGAATATTTGAAGCAAAACCCAGACGTATCATTTTATCAGGAAATATTTCAGCATAAGTCTCTGAAATAGGATTTTTCAACCTCAGCATTTGGGTCAAACAAATTCTTTGTTCAATTCTTTTTTTGTTTGTTTGTTTGTTTGAGACAAGGTCTCACTATGCAGTTCAGGCTGGTCTTGAAATCACTATGTAGCCCAAGCTGGCCTCGAACTTACAGCAATGCTCAGGCCTCCGCCTCTTGAGTGCTGGGATTATAGGTGTGCACCACCACACCTGGTTGTTTAATTCTTAAACATCCAGTGCCCTGTAAGATATTTAGCAGCATCCTCAGCCTCTACCCACTAGATCCCAGTGGTAGATGACCCATCTTCCAACCCCAACCCCCAAGTTATGACAACCAAAATGTTCCTCCAGACAATGCCGTGTCCCCTCAGAAGCAAAAATCTCAACCTGTTGAGAACTACCACTTGGAAAGATAAGTTTTTTAAATGTAATCACAACACAATTAACTCACCTAATACAATTAATAGCAATCCTTAAAATCATTAAATATCCAGGAGGAATTTAAATTTTTATGTGTTCCAAATTACTTCAATTTTATTTACCAACTAGGGTCCACATTCTGCAAACAGCTGATATGTAAAACCACAGGTACAGCCCATCCCATCTAACATTTCCTTGCAGTTTACATCTGTTGAAGAATCTGAGTCAATTGTCCTACAGAATGTTCTATAGTATAGATTCCACTGTTTGTATGGCCATGATGTCACTTAACACATTCTTCTGTCTTATACTGCCTATAAACTCATAGACAGATCAAAAGACTTGATGAAAACTAGGTTCAACTTTTTGGCAAGACTATTTTAGAGGTGTTACTTCTATTAGAAGACACAGGCACATAATGTTTGGTTATCTCTATTTCAGTGACATTAGCAGCCACTGGTGAATTGCCTGGATCCATTATTTCACTGGGGATTGCAAAGTGGCAATATTCCATTCTTTCCTTTATCATTATTATTATTTTTTTTTATATATGCGGGTTCCGAAAGTCAAACTCAGGACCTCGCACTTGCCAAGCAGGCGCTTATGCCACTGAGCTATATCACCGGCCCTTTCCTTTATTATTTATTAGTTGGAAACCTTCTAAGAAGATAAACTTTCTGTTATCAATTATTTGGCTGCCTGAGATACAGTATGGGTTCCATAGAAGTCAAAGTAAATGCTTAATTCCTCTGTCAGTTTTCAAAATGAGTTGTTTCCCTAGCTTCCTTCATAACTGACAAATGTGGTAGAGTTACTATCGAAAATATCATCATGAACTCATGGAATTATTCTTATCATGCTCACACTATCTCATCTTTGGCCAGTGGGAGACTTTTCAAATTGTTTCCTGAGTCCTTTGACATAGCTCCAGTAGAATTTAATGTGATCCTTGCTTTCTGATAATATAACAAGATGTTCCAGACTTATCAGACATTTCCTGCCCTGAATCACTTATTTTTTTCCATAGACCCTTATTTTCTTTATCAGGAAATACAATGTAAAAATCTCACTGTGGGCACTAGGGGATAGATACTTCTAAATTTTTTTTTTGAGACAGGGTCTCACTATGTAGTTCAGGCTGGCCTTGAACTCACTATGTAGCCCAGGCTGGTCTCGAACTCACAGTGATCCTCCTGCCTCAGTCTCCCGGGTGCTGGAATTACAGGTGTGCGCCACCATGCCTGGCAGATACTTCTAATTTTAACTAAGTACTAATTAAACCTTTCCCAAACACATAACTATTAATTCTGGCCAACTACTGTATTAACTATTATTAAAAGATCAGGAGTTGGGGGTGTATGTAGCTCAGTGGTAGAGCATGTACTTAGAATGAGGAAAACCTTGGGTTCAATCCTTAGCACCAAGTGCGATGGGGAAAGTGGAAAGGAAGGAAGGGAAAAGGAAAATATATGTATATACACAAGATAGTTAACACAGTTATACAGCTAGTTTCTCTTAGTTCACTGAAAAGAAAGATTTGTGCTAATATTTTTGAACAATATTTCATGCCTATATCTTGTACTCTGAACAACTACTATGAATATAATAATACACAATGTATTAATTATTGTTACTCGCCTACTAGCCTGTTTTGAAACTGTTTTATTGTTATTTTTACTTTTTCTGTTTAAAATAAAATTTTTAAAAAATCTTTAGCACCATGAAAAATAAATTAAAAACTCAAATGAAATACTAACCAAAAAAATGAATATATTGCCAAAATATTATTTAAAAGAGACCTCCATCAATGTCAAAGTGACTCAGAAGCAAACATAAAGAAGCCCCAGAGAGGAACAAATAGAAACACGAAAATAAAATCAAGCTAGGCACAGTGGTGCATGCCTGTAGTTCCAGCTACTCGGGAGGCTAACACAGGAGGATCACTTGAGCCCAGGCATTTAGGACCAGCCTGAGCAACACAGTGAGACCCTATCTCAAAACACACACACATACACAGTAATAATGAATGCAACAAATTACATCACAGGGAATGTGTGTGTGTGTGTGTGTGTGTGTGTGTGTGTGTAAAACACCCATGTGTTTATATTCCATAACAGGAAGTCAAAAAAGCAACAACAAAAGTAAATAATAACCAATAATAACCTATATAGCAATATAGGTCTCTGATCTTCTATTCAGAAAATTGCCAATAAGAGAAAAAATTAAACATTTATCCTATCTTTCTTGTAAAAACTGTTACAAAGTAACCAATAATGCTGGTTAATGAAAAAAGTTAATTTTATAGAAAAATTTAACTCATAAACATGGATACAATCAGAAAACTACCATTTTACAACTAATGAAATAAGTAATTTATGCAAAAATGACTAATACACTAATACTCAGTTCTCAACTGAGGATAGTTTCATCCCCTCTTCTCTCTGAGGGATACTTGGTGATGGGTGGAGCTATTTTTTGCTTTTGGTTGTTACAACTGGCAGGGAGAGGTGCAATAGCATCTATGTCATCTAGTGGGTAGAGGCCAGGAATGCTGCTAATGCAAAGGACAGCACCCTACCAAAAGGAATTATCCAGCCCAATACATCTGTAGTGCTAAGGTTAAAAAACCTCACCTTAGTTCTTACCTAGCATGTAGGAGGTCCTAGGTTTGGGTTTGACCCCAACAACACAAAAACAAAAACACTTTAGATAAAGACTGATGGAGAAATTTACAGTGGGTATCACCATTTGAACCTACTGATCAATGAGTAATAGAATCATGAGCAGCAGTTTAACCAGACATCGTGTGTCTTCTGATATGATGCAGTATCAAGTATATTGTACCACCTGTAAAGTACTTTCACTAAGAAAGTTGACCCTAAATCTAACTGATCCTTTAGAACTTATAGCACAAAGAAATATGAAAGATAGAGGTGGCATCAGCATGTTTCTGTAAAGGACCAACTAGTAAATATTTTAGGCTTTGTAAGCCATGTGGTTTCTGTCATAACGATCTGACTGCTGTTGCAGTGCAAAAGCAGCTGAAGACATGCTGCATTCCAATGAAATTTTATTCACAAAAACAGGTAGTAGGGTGAACCTGACTCATAGGCCATTGTTTGCCATTGCCTGGTACAGAAGTCATCCAATGATACCACAAGGTAGTAAACAAATACAGGAAATGGGACATTCTATGTGAAAATTCTCAGTAATTCTTTAATTATCCAATGTCATTGAAAAAACTCTAGGGGTTGAGTGTGAGATAGTCTCATTTAAAAAGAAATTCAAGAGACACAAAGATCAAAGGCCATCTGAGACACAAAGATTAAAGGCCATCTATGAATCTTGTGTGAATCCTGATTCAACTGTGACACTGTGAGAAATGTAGTCATGTAATTTATGTACTAAGGATTGTGGATTATATCAAAGAATCACTGTCAATATTATTAGGTGTGCTATCAGTATTATATAAGAAAATGTGCATGTTTTGAGAGAAGTATACCACAGTATACAGGGATAAAATGACACAACATTTAAGACTAGCTTTAAAATACTTTAAGAGGGAAAAAATGGGGGCCAGTGAGATGGCTCAGAGGTGTATGCACCTGCCTGGCAAGTGCGAGGGCCCGAGTTCGACTCCCGGAACCCACATACGAAAAAAGGGCCGGTGATATCGCTCAGCAGCACGGGCGCCTGCTGACGCGTGAGGTCCTGAGGTTGACCCCCAGTACCCACAAAAAAAAAAAAGAGGGAAAAAAAGGGAATGGGGATAAACAAGTGTCACACAATCTTGCTAACTCCTAAATATGTGTGATTAGTACAAGCAATTTATTGCACTATTCTGTGAACATTTGAAAAACAAAAACCAAAATATTTCCATCAATTTAAGGCCTTACAAAAAACCGCAATACCAGACAAATTCAAATCATTCTCTAAATGGAGTTTGGTAGTGAACTAGTATTTTGTCCCTGCCAAAAGAACAACTTTCTCTTATACAAAAGCCATGTAAGTTCAGGTAATTATTGCATCTAAGGCAACGGGTACAAAATTTTTCTTATTTTTCACCTCATTTTGATGGTTCTTTGCATTCTGCATTGTCTTCACGCTGAAAGACATCACCACTAGTGGAGGAGGACCAACATCCTTAATTACAGTCACCAGGTCTGGTTTCAAAGCCATTGCCTCAAATTTACACCAACTGATTGGCTGATTCAAGAGCTCTGAAAAAGAACAGATACATCAGTATCTACTTACTAAAAAACAAAAAGTACTGTAATTATGACATCTGTGACTAACTGAAATATTCCTCAATCCTATCCTCTAATAAGAATGACATGGGCCGGTGAGATGGCTCAGTGGTGTAAGCGCCTGCCTGGCAAGCACGAGGGCCCGAGTTCAACTCCCAGAATCCACATATGAAAAAAAAGGGCCGGTGATATTGTTCAGTGGCACGGGCACCTGCTGGCGCGCGAAGTCCTGAGGTCGACCCCCGGTACCCACAAAAAAAAAAAAAAAAAAAAAAAAAAAAAGAATGACAACATTTCATTAAAAATAAGCCACATCACTGGGTGATATGCAAATCTGTGTGTGTGTGTGTGTGTGTGTGTGTGTGTGTGTGTGTACGCGCACGCACTTGTGCACACATGCACGTGCTCATCTCTTGGAGAAAAGATCTATAGATTTTATAAGATGCTCCAACAAATCCATGACCCAAGGAAGGATTAAAAAAAAAACAAAACACTGCCTTGGAGAAGTCATAAAACGTCTTAAAAGAGATTTATGAAGACAAAACATAGTATCTTAGATATAAGTGCTGAAAAATATCAGGTAACAAGCCAAACAAGCACTATCCACATTGGGTGGGGATTCTCCTCCCTTCTAAAGGTCAGCAGATCGCTGCAGAGAACAGCTGGGCCATCTCAGCCAGGTCAGAAGTACGGTACATGCAAGAACAGCATAACGAACGATGGGCCCCAAACAGCTGCCTGCGCCAATGCCTCCCTTCAACTAAACTGCCAAGCATTAGAGAAAAAAAATGATTCTAAATGTATTCCTTCTGAATACTCAGGAGAACCTCAAATAAACAAACAAAAAGAAAGTAGACATATTACAATAAATAGATCTGAAAATGCGTTTATCAGCAATCTACTTAGCATTATGATTAAATTTTTCCTTACGTGGATTTTTTACTTCAAGCCAACAGGGTCCTTTGATCTTTCTGTTCATCAAGAACAGTTCCAAGCTGGATGTGTTGGTCCCAAATACATGAGAAAAAGTTTCCCCTTTCAAATCCTGAGGAAGCTGTGGCATTTCCGCCTGGGGGGAAAAAAAACAAAAACCTTTTTTGTTTAAACCATTACTTCACATTTTTGAAAGTCTATATTTGAAATAAACAAAAGCCTCTCTATGAAGCACCAGAAGATACCCCTTTGATACATATGAAATGTAATTTGCCACAAATGAAATCCAAAACAATTCACAGTAGGAAACAAAAACAATTCACAATGACAAAATAATGCATCTTGATGACACCCATTAGAAGAAAAATAGGCCAAGAAGCTCCTCCAAAAGAGAATTTCTGTCCAGAGCTGTGCATGCCTCACTGATAAAGAATAGCCAAGTAAGTACCACTCCATTAGAAGAATGAAAGCAACAGAGTGGGATTCATTGCAAATGCGTCCATGGTGTTTTTTATCACCACTGTTAAAAACATTTCTTACAAGTTTCCCTTTTCCAACATCATGGGATCAAAAACACTAGAACAGAAGTAAAAAGAGGTTAAGGTCCAGTTAATTAACACCCAGCAGTAACGACCTTGCCTGTCACAGGAGCAAGAGCAGCACTATAGCAATGCTACTGACACTCCTCTCTCACCTTTGTACTGCTCACGAGACACTTCAACAGACTAATGATGTCCAACTTCGTCATGTGGCATTCATTCCACTTGACGAACAGTTGTGCTGTTACAACTTATTAATTTAAAGATGCATACTTGAAAGCAGAGAAAGGCAGTGTAACTTGTAGTCTATGTACTTAAATTAATTTTATCCATTTCAATTATTCATTACTTCAAGTCCACCTCAATGAACTGTAGGCTTGAGGAGCCCTGCCAACACTCCTAATTGAAAGTCAGTTGAAAGTTCAAAAACAGAAAAATGTCATTCTCAACTAAAATCCAGTAATTCTCTTTTGTTTGACTTACCGAGTATCTAACTTCCAAGTACTCGGATTTCTCTGGAACATCAGGTATCTCAAAAGCATAATTCTTTTCCACTATCTGGGTAAGTAAATTATTTTAAAAATCATTAAGACAAAAACTTTTCAAAAATTACATTGACCAGTATTACATAAACAATACAGTATATATTCCTGCATTCAATCATCACAAATCTAGCATGGCATGGTGCCCACACACGAAGGTAAATAAAGTCAAAAAGACACATTTTCCCCTTTCAACTAGGAATAAAATACCAATAACCAAATGCTAAAAGGCCCCAACACCTGTGTTCTTCATCATTACACCACATTATCTCTGGATTTTTTTAAATCTATTTGTTTGCAGTGCTTGGGATCAAACCCAGGGCCTTGTGCATTGCTTCTGGAATTATAAAGACGTGACTCATTAGCCACAGTTCGAGGCTCTAATAGTTAAGAGTACTAGCCTTATCTTTAGCAAATCAATCTTCCTTTATTGCAATCACTGGTAATAACTAGCATTTTAAGTGGGCTACAGCCCCCCTCCATTATGGCCAAAGGCATCAATATCTCACTAAAATCAAGATAATTTACCATATATATATGAACAGAAGTTTTTCCTTCTATATGAAATATCATCATAGTCCCTGGTTCTTAAAGATAAAACCCTTCTTAATCGTCTAATCGAAATGCATTGGCAGAGCTGGGGATATAGCTCAGCGGAACAAGTGCCTGCCTGGCAAGCGCAAGGTCCTGAGTTTGATTCCCGGTACCAAAAAAAAAAAAAAAAAAAAACCATTGGCAATAACTAACTTAAATAGTTTCTTCTCCATTTCAGAATAAGAGTACATGACATGTTGCAAGCAGGAAACAATTTGCTATGAGTTATTTTTCTATTTAATTCATAACCACTATTTTATAAGCAGTTTAAAAAGAAAAAATATTTTTACAAATTTAGTATGTTTCTACATTCGCACCTATAAGATTCCCACTCCATGAATTATAGCCATGGAGAAGGCATTTTGCATGAATTTCTATGCAATCATTATTTGTTAAATCTGGAAATGAACAAACAATAAAGAGAGCTAGAAATAAATTCACCAGCAAATACAAACCTTGGACTTGAACTTCATAATTTTGTATTTATTTGCTATTTTCTCATCAAATTCATCATAAACGTCTTTCATTGTAACTTGAGTTCCTGTTTCTTTCCCTGTATTTGAATCGATTTTCTGTTCTCCCATGGAGAGAATGAAGAAGAAAATAGTTATCTGTATATAAGATCTTTCCAACAATCAGAAACCCAAGTCTACATCAGTTTTCATCCCCACACATTTAAACACTCAACGGCACAGTTTTACTGATGAGTTCACAGACACAAACAGACCCAAAAAATGTACGAACCCAAATGCCCACTTCCTCCCAATGCATCATAAAAGCAAATCAGAGATAAAGATGATCAATTCTACAAAATGGGAAAGTAAGTGTTGTAAATCCTGACCAAGAAGTTCCACAGTTAAACTGAGATGGGTAGGGCTGCGACTGGGAGAGGACTGGAAATGTTAAAAGTTCCAATAAAAAAGGAGGACCAAATGGAACTGACCTTGTTAAATAGCCATGGAAAGAATGTTACTGCTGCCTATGAAGCAAAAGCACGAAAACTGGCCCAAACGCCACTTCACATTGATTGATTGATTGATTGAGGCAGGGTCTCATTATGTAATGCAGGCTGGCCTTGAACTCACTTATATAACCCAGGCTGGTCTCAAACTCACAACGATCCTCCTGCCTCAGCCTCCCAACTGCTGGGATTACAGGGGTGTGCCACCACAGCCGGCCCACCACTTCACATTTTAGATCAGAGTCCCAAGCCTGATTATTATGGAAATGAAGAGTAAGGGAAAACACAGCACTACATTTTTTAGCTCAGATACTTTTACACTAACAAGTTAAAAAACTGAATTCTACTTCATTTCTCTATTTTTTCCCAACCTCTAATGGAGTCACTGATAATCAGCAGCCACTGGGCAGGCAGTGGAGAATTGCTACCCTATTGAAGGACAGAGTTGGCAGCAGAACACTCAATGAGTGCCATATACAATTACTGAGAACTAAAAGCTAATCACGAACATTCACCATTTCACGGGGAAGGAAGTAGAGCATTCGCTCGATGTTTTTCACCATGACACAACAGCTCACATGGGTCTTGGCTGATTCAATCCAAACTTTGCCAAACAGAAATACCACACCTAAAAGAATAAAGGCAAATCATAGGTAAAGAAACATTTCAATTACCTCAAATTAAAGAGGCAATATAAAAGCTCACTGAATGTGTCCACACATTTATGCCTTCGTGATAATTCATTTTGACAGAACATACACATCTGCCACCTACTTCCTAAAACCAGCTCTTTACTCAGTAGCTATACTACACTATCATAATGGTACAACCTACAAACCCCGGGACAAAGGGGACAGAATAATTCTCCAACTTGGTATAAACACTTTCCCTGTAACCAGCACTAACCAGATTAAAAGAAACAAAACAAGCAAATTATTCTCTAACTAATCTGCTATTTAAGCCTCTTGCGAGAACTTACAAATCTAAGATTATAATTCTAAATTTTTAACACTCGTATTTACTGATGAAAACATTCATATTATTAGATAAATGTGATACATCAATATTTTTCTTCATGTAAAACTATATTTCGGAAAAACAATTTATCTATCTCTTACTCCATATAATGATAAATATCTCATAATTGGGTTCTAACTAAAATTTATTTCACCCTTCCTACCTCACAAGCTACTTAACATATCTGCCTAGGTAGTATTTTTTTTTTTATTAGTACATGTTTGTGTTACATAACGATTACACTCATTATGGGTAGTGGACACACCATCTTTTTATGTTCCCTTCCCCTCCACCCCTTCCCCACCTGCCATCCCGTGGTCCCCTTCCCATTTACAAAGATCTATCTCCCTGTTTCCTTCTATCTACTGTTTATTTTGTTCTTTATTTATAACATTCCTTTCCCTTCTATTTCAGTTTAATGAATGGTTTGGTAACCAAATCAGTACATATTCTCTTTTTGAGATCCCTAAGTAATATAAACTACAAATTAAAAACATGCCATTTGAGACATAAAGTCATTGTTCATGAAGACTGGCCATCAAGAAAGGACTCCATGGGGCGGGGTGTAGCTCAGTAGCACAGCACAAACCTGGCATTCATGAAGCCCTGGGTTCAATCCTAGTACCAGAAAAGAAAGCACTCCAAAAATTTGATAGTCAACCCAAGTAATGGTCAGTGCAAAATCCTAGGATCCATAAATTAGACAGCAGTAATCAACACAACCGCTCAACATGGCTGCTTATCTGAGACACTAAGAAGATTGTGACACATCCAAAGGCCACTGTTCATAAGGCCAAGTACGCCAGTTTCACAAGACAGCTCATTAGTGTTTTCTTCTGTCTCTAGTCCTGGTAGAAATAAGATCATCATTTCTGCAGATGATTAAAATTCTTACAAGAGTTATGTGATTTTTCAGCAGGGTTGATGGTAGAAGCCAGGGAGATAAGGAAGAGGGAAGGGAGGACTGTCAGGCTGATTTAAAGAAAAAAAAATCACTATAGCTCAGAAAATTAGAAGTCATCCTCACAACAGTTAAAGATGGAAAAATAAAACTGCATGCAAAGAAAAATAAAGACCCTAATATTGGATTCAAAGATTCAAATAGCTCATTTTACAGTCAAACTAATATCACACTTCATGCAACACATGATACTGTTTATGCCTCATTTGCCACAAAAAGATCATGGTAAACAAAGATTACATTCCTCCCAAAGTTACCAGCTAAAACCAGGTGCAGTCAGGATTATTCAACCTTGAAAAAGTCATAATGAAGACAGGATATCTTCCCATATGCAAAGAGTAAGATTCTTTTCATAATTATGGCACATTCAGCAACAACTGACTGACTTAGAATGTGTGAGAAAGTGAGAAACAATAACAGGGTCTTTGGGAGTGCTTCACTTCTATTAGCAGCATTGATTTCACCAAAGCGCACGATCATTACCTACTATCACAACGAAACCGTTCAACCCTCTGAGATTAGAGCTATTCTGTTTAACCCACTGACATCAAAAACAGAAAGATGTGCCACTGCGGAGGATACAACCTGAGAAGTACCACAGAACAGCTGGGTGGACTGAGGGTGAGAAGCTCAGGCTTCTGCCACTAAAGAGCCAGGGGCCTTATCTTTTGGAGCCTCAGTGTCCTCCTGAGTAACTAGATGATCTCTGAGGCCTTCTCTGGCACTATAAATTTCATTCTACCTTAGCTTCTGGATGACAGACAACAGATTATTAACTCTTTCAATAGCAAAAGAAAAGTAATTGAGCTGGGCATGGTGGCATTTACTAATAGTTTCCCTTCTCCCTCTAATAGTCTCCCTTCTACTTTCATGTCCTCTTTTTTCCTAGATTCTACACATGAGAGAAATATACAATACTTGTCTGAGTCTGCCTTATTTCGCCTAGCATGATGACCTCTAGTTCCATCCATTTCCCTGCAAAGGACATGATTTCATTCCTCTTTATGGCTGAATAATACCCCATTGTGTATACATACATTTTCTTTATCTATTCATTCTTATCTCACACTGCTATAAGACTTCAAGTGGCAAAGTGATTAATGGCAGCAAATGCAACTCTGGTTCTGTAAAACCTTTCATGTCCAGCTGAAGGGCTGTCAATCATTGTGCAGTTTATTTCAGTGACCACTTATTAAACACCTACTATGCACCTGGCACTGTGCTGGACACTGGGAAAAAAATCCCAACCCAGCAGGCTTAAAAGCTTTAGGGAAAAGCAAAACAGATTCAAATCATTTCAAAATACTATGACAAGGGGGCCGGTGAGACGGCTCAGCGGCTTAAGCGCCTGCCTTGCAAGCGCGAAGGCCCGAGTTCGACTCCCGGAACCCACATACGAAAAAGGGGCCGGTGATATCGCTCAGCGGCACGGGCGCCTGTTGGCGCGTGAGGTCCTGAGGTCGTCCCCCCGGTACCCACAAAAAAAAAAAAAAAATACTATGACAAACACTACAGTGAAAAAAAGTATGATGGGGATCACAGAGAGAAGGCTGAGGCCCATGGTGAGGTTTAGGAAAACTCCCAGGAAATGACACCAGGACTGGACCTTGAAAAATAAGCAGATGAGGGCAGACAAACAGTGTATAACAACACAGGTATAAAGAGCAGCAAGATACACACAGTGAACTCTGTCTAGGGCAAAAATTCATGGACAGCAGGCGGTATCAGAAACCTTGCTAAGGAGCTTGGACTTTATGTTGCAGGTAACAGCTACTGAAGATTTTTTTTAAATGAGAAAACGGTATGATCAGATTTACCCTTCGAATCAGTCACCCTGGCAGTAATGTGGAGGATGTGAGCGGAGACACCCATTAAGAGGCTGGCACAATGGATGCAGTAGGCAAGCAGGGATCAGAGGTGGCAGCTGTGAGGAGATAAGGCTGTCTCCTTTAGGAGAAGGAAACTATCAAGGTGAGGGAAGTGAGGAAATAGTATCAAGCTGGCTTCCAGGTTTCTGGTTTTAACGGGACCATTAACCAAGACAGGGACTAACAGCATTCAGCAGACATAGCAAAGCACAGTGAGAACTAGGATAGGAAAGCTGACCACACTGCATGGCTTCAAGAGGCACGAGTTATACCGCTGCTGGGGCAGCCCTGGCTTCAGCAATGAATGAGAAATCCTTTGCTCGGTCTCATGTAATCATACTTTCCAGCCTACCTTCCAGCACAAAGGAACAAAGAAGCAGTCAAAGAGGTGAGAGGGTCTAACCAAATCATCTTGGCCCAGCTAATGCAGTCTAAGATATCATTTCTAAGACTGACTATTTCTTTACCTAAGAAGCACACGGCAGCGTGCTACTCCAGTGGCTCTGCAAAACTATATACATATTTGATAAGAGAAAACACGTTAGTATTAACACTTCATTAACATTTTTACAATTAAAGTCAATGCCCAATTATCTTGAAGGTAAATCTCATCCTGAAGAATTCTGACCGTAATACCCTTCTTGCTCATATACTTGTTTTACTAACATACAGGTACTTCCTCTATTTTTATTGGATGCAGCCTCTAGGAAACCACTTGAAAAATACAGGTTGCATATACTGTGATCCAAAAAAGGATTTAAATTCAGACAAGTCTATTTAAGGATGTATACTGTATTTTATATTAATCTAACAGACCTCATCATGACCAGTCCCACAATGAAGGGTTCAAAGAGGCACAAAAGGAAAATGGACAGCATCCTGGATTTTTCATAAAGGATTAAACAACATAAATTTATTATCCAGAGTTCTGGAGGTCAGAAGCACCAATGGGTGATCAGGGCTGCATTACTTCTCGAGGCTCTAGGTGACAATCCCTTTCCTTGCAGTTTCTAGCTTCCAAAGCCTATCTACATTCCTTGGTTGTTGGCCCTGCATGACTTGAACCTCTGCTTCCCGGTCACATCCCTTTCTTGGCCTCTGATCCTTCTTTTCATAAGGAAACCTGGACTGTACTGGGCCCACTTCAATAGTCTCCTTATCTCAAGATCTCTGATTTAGTCAAAATCTAAAGTTCCTTTTACCATGTAAGGCAACATATTGTAGGTTCCAGATGTGAGTATATACATATCTTTGGGAAGACCATCATGCTGCCTATCACATCTCAGTTCCACAAAGCTGAGAAGTTCTCCCGCTGGTCTTAGAAAAGAAACAGGCAGAGCTGACAGAGGCAGCTATTTAAATGCAGTCCTTACATCCTTAGCTAAGTCATTCAGGGCCAAATTGTCAGGGATTCATTTAATGAAAAACAAATGAGTTATTACAAAATTATTTTGCCTATTTTTGCATACAGAGATGACAAAGACTTTAAAAAAAAATAGAATCTCCACCATTTCTTTCCTTTTTAGTTTTGTGAGACAAGGTCTCCCTATATAGTCTGCTGGCCTTGAACTCACTATATAGCCCAGGATGGCCTCAAACTTGCAACAATCTTCCTGCCTCAGCCTCTCAACCACTGTTTCTATATAGTAAAAAAATCATTTGGAGGTGAATTTTAAATTTGTAAAAAGTTGTACTGAAGAACTGGAGTAAGACATTCAATTTGATTCCAGAGAGACAGACCCACAAGCAAATATAGGAAACGTATGTTCAATTCAAGAAGAGCCTTTCTGACAGTTATTTTTGTTCAAAATGGAATGAGCCATCTCTGCCATCACAAGGGCATTCTAGGCTCATCTTAGGTGACTTTTTTCCCCATATAAGGAGGGAATCACAAGATCCCTTATTGGAAGGTCAGCCCTATGGACTTTTTTTTTTTTTTTTGTGGGGTGGGTACCAGGAATCAAACTCAGGACCTCACGCTTGCCAGGCAGGCGCTGTGCCGCTGAGCTATTTCCCCGGCCCCCTATGGATTCTTAAAGAGAATGCATTTTTGTTGTTGTTATTGTACAGCCATTTCCTCCAACTCCCTCCTGGCTTTTTGTAAGACAAAACTCACAGTATTAGGTCCTTAGGATGACCTGGGAATCAGTCTTAATTCCTCCTTTCCGTTACCACCCCCATCAATCCATCAACCAATCTGTGCTAAAGTACATGTAAAATGTCTTCACTTCTCTTCTCCCCAGCCACCAATGTCCAAGTAACAAGCACCTCACCTTGGACCAGCTCATCTCCAGGGTTTCCTCACTTCCCTGCTACCCCGCTCCAGGCCATCCCTCTAAATGTACATATACACGCACTGGCGTGCACACATGCACACAGCCAATTCTCCACAAAAACCAGAGTATTCCTAGAAGAAGATTCAAACTCCTTGATCTGGCTTTTAAGGTCCTTTATTATCTGGCCTTTGCCTTTGTCTCCAACTTCACTGTATACCAACTTGTCATTTGATAACTATGCTACAACCACACAGGCCTCCTGCTCTCTCTTGTCAGGCTTTGGTGATTACTGGTCTTTTCCTCAGCTCTGTATGTACCTCACATCTCAGCCCAGGGATCATCTCCTAAGACAGGCTTTCCCTGGCCATCCTCCAATAAAAGCCCTTTACATCATTTATAAATTTATCTTAATGCCAACTTCCCCCGACCTACTCCTACTCCACTGAAATGTAAGCTCCATTACAGTGTCAGGAATCTGTCCAGCTTATTTACTTCATCTTGGTACCTGACACACAACAGGTAGTCCAATTTGCTGAACAAAGTGATAAATTAATGACTGATTCCTTTTAAAGTGCATTCCTATAACTTCAGATACATCAGTGGTGAACTACAAACACACATTCCTAAACCACATATAACTGATCTTTGGAATAAGCATCTTTGAGAATTATTCACACCACAGCTCCTCTCTATCAGGGTAGCTCATGCACTTTGCAAGGAATGAGTACTGCTCTCCTACAATGCACGTAAGTGAGGGCAAAGCCTGTGCCAATTACAATCACTAAAGTAATATTTAAGGGAAAAGGTGCTATTCCATAATAAAGGCATACGGTTACCTTATGTATGATTACCTGGTTGGTTATACTGATCTTCATAAGCGTCCAGCCAATAAAACTGGAACACTTGTTCCTCATCTGCCCCTTTTACCAATGGGAGGTGATTGGAATCCACTTGAACTTCTTGTGCTGAGAAACTGCTGTCATCTTCTTGATCAATGTCCCAACAAGAGACATCTGGGAGAACACTTCCCCTGTAGAAATCACATTTTCAAAAACCTTTCAAAATTCACAAACTGGAGTGCTATTTCCAGAAAAGTCATGAAATGCTCTTACAAGCAGGATGTGGCCCCCTTCCAAGGATCTGCCTTGTGTTTCACTGCCTCTGCTGGCTCACTCTCTTGGTCCCAAGTCTTGGCAGCCACAGGCTCCATGTTCACCTCCTCGGCTTCCAGGGGCTCATCAAAGTCACCATCTTCAAACTCCATTACCCCTGACTCCTGCTCATCTTCTGGATGTTCTGGCCGCACCAGCTCTCCTGTAGGTATCATCATACATCCCCGTCATGTGCCAGTGCCGCAGGGCACAAAGGTGGACAACACTAAAGTACGAGCATATCCCTTTTCCTCTACTATGCTTGCATTTCTCTTTAATCTTCAAATTGCATGTTAACTTGTACTGCTATGAATTCAAATCTTTCACACTTAGACTTGTCATCAGAATACCTTCAAAATTGCCCCCATATCCTTCTATCACAGGGTCTCTGCTTGTGACAGCAACAGCTGAAACACTTTGCCCTTCTGCCCAATATCAGACTTACCAGCAAATTCAGCAGGTTTAAGAGGAACAGGAGTTAATGGAGGTTCCTTCCTAGGGGCAGGGGAAGTAGTTTTTCCTGAAGGAATTACCTGTAAACATTTTTAAATGTTTAGTCAGTTAAGACCTGCATACTAAAAATATGCAACTCTCCTACCCTGACCAGAGATAATGACAGTTCCCATTTATAAAAGGATTTTATGTATTATTAATGTAACAGCTTCAATTATTTTACTGTTACCTAGGTTTACAAAAAAATACTTGTTTCCCAGAGGAAAATTACTGCATTTAGCACAGTTGTAATACCTATAATAAACACATACTAGTTACTACAAAATTTACTATGAAAAAAGCAGGCACATGCTATTTTTAAAATACATGAAACTATACGTTGAATGGCAGTCCTAATTTAAAATAAAGATCAAAAACAAATTGAAAAGCATTTCACTCACACAGAAAGCAACAAAATAAATTTAAAGCAAAACTATAAATCAATCACTTTACTTTGGGGGTGTGCACTGAGAAAGGATTCTGTGAAGCTCCAATGGATCTTTTCTTTTTTAGTATCATTACAGGTGGTGGAGTTATCTGAGGTGTCTAAAGGAAGGGGTAAGACAGACATTTACTGCCATGCTTGGTTTACCACATAACACAAAAGTACATTTCTTCACTCACTAAAGCCCAAGAAGTAAAGCATTTTTTCCTCCCCCCCACAGGATCTATGTTCATGTACTGCAGTTACTATAGCAACACTACAGAAATCACTAGAAAACCAGAAGATATTGAATCCACCCCTCACAAATTTTTTTCTTTTTAAAATTTAAAGTCTTTCACTTATCCTTCCAGAATACTAAACTTATACACTATCAAGATAGAACTACATAGTGTTGTCGTTAGTCATTTTAATCAATGGTCACTTAGAAGTATACTTCTAAGAGTTTAGCTGTTATGAGAAATGGCCAAATATCAAAATTCACAGTGTCACTAAGCCTATTAGAGTCGTATCAGGAGTAGCTGACTCTTCTCTCATTCCCACTCAGAATTCAAGATGAGGATCTCACGGCTGATTGTGCAGATTGACAGGCTTCAATCTATTTAGGGAACATACATTATAGCAACCGAACACGAGCGGTGAGCATTCACAGAACTGACTCCTGGGTGTATTCTTACTACTTCCAACACACACCCACACAGCCCTATCTACATAATCACATAGCTGCAACAGCCAGAAACCACTCACCTAAAATGGTCAGAAGAAACTAATTGGAAGATTTTGTTTTGTTTTCATTTTTTGTGGGGTTCTTTTTGGTGCCGTCTTTAATGTTTTCAGTTCTAGCAATAGTCAGCTTTATATAATTACTGAATTGTTTCTTCGGCCTACATTCCCTGCTTATTTTACAAGTCTCAGAGATTCACTCACCTCAGTATTCAGATCTTGTAGAATGTCACCTAGCAGATCATCCTTGGACAAGTCTACAGCTTTCTGGATATAAGAAAAGAAGGTAAGATGAGAAAGCCTTGCATTTAAATTTTTCACTGAGATCACACACGTCTGTGAAAGGAAAAACCTAACCAGTCAGTTCTTGTCTCTTCGTTTCTCACTCTGAATGCTCTCATGTATTATTCACAAGATTATTTTTTTTTTGTGGGTACCGGGGGTCGAACTCAGGACCTCGCGCTTGCCAGGCAGGAGCTTATGCCACTGGGCTATCTCACCGGCCCTATTCACAAGATTTTAACAACCATCTGTGTATATATAATTTAGAAGTTTATGGCTTTCATCATCTTTTTTTCATCCTCATTCCATGATCTTCCTGCTAGTCGCTGAAATTAAACATGTCAATTCATCTTTTCTGTCCAATTTCTGTATCTTTCTAGTTCTAACCTAAATTAGGTGCCTAAATAGGTATCTAAATTCACATGAAATGTAAATTCAACTTAGTGAAATTGGGAAAATGTTATTCAAGTATGTACTGAGCACCTATTACCTATATAATCAAGTATCAAATTCATTTTATAAAAGAAAATACAAAATATAAGGAACTATGAAACTCACATCTGCAGTTTTCTTTCCAGCACTAGCAATGAACATTGACTTGATATTGTTTGGTTTTGTCACTGCAGGTTTCTTTACATTCTTCTTGTCTTTGTTGTATGTTTTACCATCTTTTCCTATTGGAATATAAATCATTTAGAAACATGCACCAGCCCAAAATCAAAATGGAAAACTAAAAGGCTAGCCATCTGTTCTCTGTATATGAAAATTTTAAAAGAAAAAAATTAATAATACAAAAATATGAGATTTTATACAAGATACACAGGGAAGAACCTTTAAAATAAGCTAAATTTGGGAAAACTTGAGCCAAATGTTATTATGAAAACTGACAAAATACGAGTTAAATATCGGGATGAGTTAGGTGTGACTATTTAATTGCTACTGGTACTGTGAATAAAAAGCTTTTTTAAAGCTAGGAGAGTTGTTTTGTTTCTTGTTTTCCCCACCAAAAAAATGGCAACCTGGAACCAAGAGATTAGCCTAGTAGCCTTCAAGAGATCATATTCTTAGTTTCATACTGAATCTGACAGGACAACTGAACTATAAAGAAATAGGATTACCGGCTATACGACTATATCACCCTAATTTATGAGGAATAGTATGTGGACACATGTAATACATCATATCAACACTAAACATCAGAGACATTTCCTCATTAAAGGAAAACTTTTGCCATATGTTTTCTCTTATGGCCATGTGGAAATCACCTATGAACTTTCCTGACAATTTTAATCTCGTTTTCTGATTCATCCTAGAATAATCACAATCTTCAAGAAAACCTAGAATTTATAATTAAAATAATGTGGTAGTGGCAAACATATAGATAGACCAGATGAAACAGAAAATAAAGTTTAGAAAAGGACCCAATTACTTACAGTAAATTAGCATATAAAAGGTGGCAATTTATATCACTTGGGGAAAAGATGGACTTTTAAATAAGTAGTGTTGGCTAGCCATTTGTAAAGTAAAACAGTATAAACACTAACATGAAATTTTTAAAAATAAAACTAGGGTTGGGGATGTAGCTCAGGGGCAGAGTGCTCACCTAGCATTTGTGAGGTCCTGGGTTCAATCCCCAGTACCAGAAAAAAAAAATTCCTTTAAAAAGATAATTCTTTTGTAACCTGGGCATAGTAAAAATCTTTCGTGGGTGTGGTGGCACATGCCTATAATCTCAGCACTCAGGAGGCTGAGGCAGGAGGATCACCGCAAGTTCAAGGCCAGCCTGGGCTACACAGTGAGACCCTGTCTCAAACAAAACAAAACAAAATCTTTCCAACTATAATTCAAAACCACTTGTGAGAAAGAAGATTGATAAATTCAATTACACCAGAAAGGAGAAGCAAAAACGGGACAAAGTTTTTCAATGTATAACACAGATAAAGGACCAACTTCCCTGATAAATATGTCCTTGATATAAAGAACTTAAAAAAAAAAAAAGAGCAAAACTCAAAAGGAAAGTGAAGTCGTACATGGTGGCACACATCTGTAATCCCAGAACTGTGGGAGGCTGAGGAAAGAGGACTGCAAGTTTGTGCCCAGCCTGGGCAACTTAATGACTCAGCAAGACCCTATCTCAAAATAAAAATATAAGAAAAGGCTGGGGATGTAGCTCAGTGTGAAGGCTCTAGGTTCAATCCCTAAGACCACAAAAAAAAGTGAACACAAATACGCATAAACAATTAAGTTTTATGAAAAGACCCTCAACTTCATGGGTAAAACAAATGCCAAATGCAGAATGCAACTATACTGAGACACCACTTCTCACACAGCAGAGAGGCAAAAAGTCAAAAGCTTGACAACATACCGTTAGCAAGGCTTTGAGGAAACAGACACTCAGACACTGTTCATAGGTATACAACAGATAACTTCTATGAAGATCTTGGCAATGTCTAACAAAACTTTATGTGCATTTATTCTCTGAGCCAGCAATCACATTTGCAAGAATTTTCCCTGAGGAAATCATCACATGTACAGAATTACCAGATGTGGCACTACTGGTAATAGCAAATTATTAAAAATACAGTGGATCCTTGACTTTTTTTACGAAGTCAATTCATTCACGAGGGCTGGCTGTAACGCAAGTTGGTTGTAAGTCAAGACTATTTCCCCATAAGAAATAATGGAAATACCCATAATGAGTTCCAAACCTCCCAAAGCACCCCTTCACTAACTTTTTCATAATAAAAAGGGTTGTATAATGTGCATAATTTACCAGAAACACCAATAATTTTCCTAGTGTATTCACCAAAAAGTTATAAAATATGCCTAGCTTACCAGAAACAACAATTTCATATGATACTCACCATTCAAGTTGACATCTTTGGCTCACAGGAAGGGAGGATGAAATGGAAGGTGATTGTTTGGAAGGAGAGTTCCTTTCCATAAGAACATCAGGAACCTGGCTCTCTGGTGTCCTTTCTCTCCTTGGGGGAGTCTGTGGCCCACTAGGACCTGCTTCTGGCTCACTAGGTCTCAAACTTTCAGAACTAAAAACTGGTCTATGGTTGTTCTGTCTTTTCTTTAACACTGTTCTTTTCCATTGTGATTGCCTTCTTTCCCCTCCCTTCCTCCCTTCGCTTCTTTTCTAGCTTTTTGGGGGCCATTTTGATAGCAGTAATCGTAGCAATTATATAAAGCACTGACCAAAATCACATCCACAAACACACACATTTGGGGTCAGACTGACACTTACGTACACTTATATATGCTTTTCTGGCATCGCAAGTCTTTGTTTACAACCACACAAGCAGCCAGCATTTGGGTCGTAACTCAAGACTTTGGTCATAAGTCAAACCTAAACTTTCCGGTCATAACCCAAGTTGTTCACGTGTGAGGCCAGTCATAACTTGAGGGTTCACTGTAAACGTGCATCCAAGGAAATCACTTGAATAAAGTATAATGTATTCATCAATGGAGTACTGTGCAGCTACACAGACATATAAATAAGAATGATCTCTATGTACTAATACAATTCTCAGGATATCTTAAGTGAAAAAAAGCAAAGTACAAAACTACATGTATACACATGAATACATATATACATATATACAGACATTATCTTTTGTCTAAGAAAGAAAATAGAAATAGAAATACGTAACACAATTCCACTCCTGGGTATATACCCAAAAGAAATGAAAACAAGATATTCAAACAAAAACTTGAACACAAATGTTCATAGCACCACTATGTAAAATAACCAAAAGGTAGAAATAACCCAAATGTCCATCAACTAATGAATGGATAAACAAAATGTAGTACCCACATCCATATAATGGAAATATTATTCAGTCAGAAAGGAAGAGAGTACTAAACACACTATAATGTGAATGAAATTTGAGAACATTATGCTAAGTGAAAGAAACCAGACATGAAAGGTCACATATTGTATGACTCCATTTACATGATGTATACAGAATAGGCAAATCCAGAAACAAAAAGTACATTAATGGTTGCCAAATGTTGAAAGGAAGAATGGGACGTGACTGCTTAATAAGTATGGGGTTTCCGTTTGGAGTGATGAAAATGTTCTGAAACTGGATAATGGTGATGGTTGCAAACACTGCGAATGTACTAAACGTCACTAATGATAAATTTCAGGTTACATGCATTTTACTACAATAAAAAAAGGTATTTTTCATGTGCCTAAGACTATTAAAAGGTTTGTAGGACATCTGTGGAAAATGTAAGAAAAGAGAATTGCGTGGAGAAACTTACATTATAATTGAGATCATTTAAAGCAGTCTGAAAACAATATAATTAATGGTCAAAACCTTTAGTAAAAACTCAGATTGAGTATGAAAAGAAGAGGTATGAATAGCCAGGAAAGCTTCATGAGGGGGCTGTAATCTCACCATTAAAGATTAGCAGTATTTAGATAGAGAGACAAAAAGATAAACAATATACATTAAACGTGAGGTAGAATTCTTCCACAATTTGTTTTATTGTGTTTTGCCACTGATTTTTCTTCATTGGAACTTGACTGATATTTTACTTTTTCTCTAATAGAAAACAGCATGCCAGGGATTAGGCCTACACCATAAAGAGTTGACCTTTTACTTCTAGACAAAACTACAATTTCTTTTAAGTTTTTAAACTTATAAGCTCCTAGTGAGGGACACTACAATAGTGAGGATGTATAAGTGGTGGTAGCAAAGTATGAAATAAAAATTTCTACAACTAGTTGTCTTCCAGAATGTCAAATCATTCTATTCACTAATACACTAAAGAGATAATGACTACAGAAACACAGCAATGGCTCATTTATTTCACAAATACTGCATACTTCCTTTGTATCTGCTATTGCAATCAGCACTGCGATTGTGACAGAGACGCTCTCCGAGACGCTCCCTGTCCAGTACAACTTCCTAATTTATAGCCGACAAACTAAAATCTAGGCAGGTGATGAAACTAGGTCAAGATGATACAATTAGCAATAGAGCCATAATTCTAATGCAGGCCTTCTCAATTCAGAGAGATGAAAGCAGTACACGGACTCAATCTCTTCTTCACGACTCACACAAACTAGCAGTACACAATTAGCCACACTGCTACCAAAGGGTCCCCATGTACTGAGTTTCTACATTACATAGGTTGGCAGAAATTGGGAAGATGGTCCACATATTCTAACTAATGAGAGAACAAATAACATCTTGTAGGAAAAAAAAATACATGCTTGTTTTCTGTAAACACAAACATAGGAAGAAGGTATCAGAAACTAATAAAAAGTTATCTATAGAGATGGGTAAGAAACACAGCAGAAGGTACAGGGATGAGAGCAAGATCTCTCTGAGTGGATCTCTTGATATCATTTTGATTTTTTTTTTTGTGGGTATCGGGGGTCGACCTCAGGACCTCACAACGCCAGCAGGCGCCCGTGGCCGCTGAGCGATATCACTGGCCCTTTTTTCGTATGTGGGTTCCAGGAGTCGAACTCGGGCCCTCGCGCTTGCCAGGCAGGTGCTTAGGCTGCTGAGCCATCTCACCGGCCCTGTTTTGGTTTTTTTGAGACAGGGTCTTTCTATATAGTTCAGGCTGGCCCTGAACTTACTATGTAGCCCAGGCTGGCCTCAAACATGTGCCACCATGCCCAGTGAATTTTTAAATCACATAAAAATTTTACAAAATTCAAAAACTAAAATTAAAACCAAGAGACTTCTTAAAGTTTGAATAAAAGCACATGAATCCATATAATAAATTTAACTTTTAAATATAATATTCTGATGATAGATCCTTAGTAGGATATATACAAAGAACAAATAAAACTGCAAAAAAAAATTTATAAACTTTACTTAGAAAGGGTTGTAAAGTATTTAGTAATTCTAAAATTGTTCTGTGTATATCTTAGAAGACAGGATTTTCACTCAGAGTGAAGACATAAAATTAGGAACATGACGAATACATTAATTACAAAGGGGAAAGGCAGCTTTACAACAAATCTGACATAGTATTTTAACCAAGAGATCAAATTTATTATCAACAATAATGGAATGATGGCATTATATGCCCCTAATATGATCAATAGGAAGGACATAACTTCATCTACACTGCAGATGTTCTGGCAACATTTATTTAAGGATAAATATTTAGCAAGGCATGGTGGTGCATACCTATAATCCCAGCACTCTGGGAGGCTGAGGTAGGAGGATTACAAATTCACAAGCGGGAGCACAGCCTGGGTAACTTAGCAAGACTGTCTTCAAATTTTATAAAACAATAAAAAAGGGCTGGGGATGTAGCTCAGAGTAAAGGCCCTGGGTTCAATCCTCAGTAACAGGGGAAAAATTGTGGGACATTCAACAAAACAACATCATGGTCCCTTTAAAGATTTCAATGTCATAAAAGCCAAAAAGAAGCTGTGGGGAAGGAAGAGTTACTATTCTACACTAAATAAGAGTAGCTGGCCACGGCGGTGCACGCCTGTAATCCCAGCACTTGGGAGGCTGAGGCAGGATGATTGCCGTGAGTTCGAGGCTGGCCTGAACTACATAGTGAGACCCTGTCTCAAAAAATAAATAAGACTAAAAGAAGTGTTTTACATTTTTAAAAATTGCTATAAAAGACATCATGGGACTAACTGGAGAAATTTCACTGTAGATAATGTATTAGATAATATCATAGTAATGGTATTGTGATTTAGCAGGTAAGTGTCCTTATTCTGAAGTTGAAATAAATTCACTGAAAAAAATTTCAACAAATTTTCTGCATGTGTTTGAGGAGAGGAAACAAATGCTGCAAACATTAACCTGCAAAGAGCAAGGCAGCACAGATGTATGGCTTCATGGCCAAATACAGTTCTCTTACTCTTACACCATCACACAGTCATCTTCACATTTTTCTTTTCTTGAAAAGCACCTTTGAGGAATATAAAAACCTTTCTGATTCAAGGACTATACAAAAACAGGTATGATTTTCTTTAGGAATAACAAGAATGTTCTAAAATTAATGCTGGTGATAGCTACATAATTCTGTAACTACACTAAAAGGCAGTGAATTGTATACTTTAAATGGATGAGTTGTATGGCATGTGAATTATATCTTAATAAAGCAGTATTTTTAAAAAACCGGCAGTGAGTGGGCCATAGTTTGCTGACCCCTGATCTACCACTTAGTGGGAAAAGACTAATTAACAAACTAAACTAAAAAACAAACACCAAAGAGCATTTCCCATTCTCATTTTACAAGAACTAAATCAGGCTGTTTACTTGAAAAAAAATTGCCAATGACTATAGCTAAGAAATTCTGACATAATCATTTATATCATTTTAAATTTCAATTAAACAAAGCAAGTTGATTACACTAGTTCTGAACCTTGTTATTGTACTGTACAATTATCAAAGAGCTAAAATTCTAAGTACTTCAGGAGGAATTAAAAGACATCACTTATTGTTGCAACCCTCCAGAACCGAGTATTTCAGACTGAGTTAAAAATCTAAACTTTTTGATATGTAGACATGAAACTGTTTCCTAGTGGTGTTTTGTTTCTTATATATAATTTTCTTCACAACTATGCTTCTCTATTAGAACATATTCTCTGTCTAAAAACAACTGTGGTAGGCCCTTCTCCCCCCAGGGAGATATCAGAATACCAAGTCATTTTGAATTTTGGAAAATTCTTGAAATCACAAACAATATGCCTGAAAACAAAAGGTAGATACCTTTCTCACTGGTGTCAAGAGCATCATCATCAAGGTCATCATCAAAAATCTCTCGGCCATCTTCCACATAGCCAGTTCCATCTGCAGGAACAAAATTTAATATTGGAATCAAATTTCTGAAAGTAACCAGTAATATTTTCGCCAAGACCAAAAAACACTTTTTTATACCACTCACATGTTCTGTTGGCCTATGCCATTTTAAGTGTAGCAGAATCCTGTTCAAACAGGTGTCCAACAAGGCACAGCGTCCACACAGCAGATGTGGAGTCAAAACCAAAGGATATACAGGCTACTATACCTAGCGAGGTAAGCCAGGGAAATTTGGCCCATGGTATCAAAAACTTGGCCACAAAAGGTTGTTTTATTGCAGTTTTTTTCTACCAGAAGAATAAAAAATAAGACTCAAGAATATCACAAGCCCAGAAAGCCATCCTAGTCTACAGAGAAAAACTGGCAATACAGCTGAATGCAATTACAGAAGTAGAAACACAGTCACAGGCACAGTCTGTATCTTCTTCCTGTGGTCAGTACTAACATGCCCAAGAAAGCAGAACCCGCAACCAGGAAGCAGTGAGCTTTTTAGAAGGGGCAGAGGAACAGTAGGACCAGCCTTTAACTGCTCAAGTTACCTCTCACACCTACAACCTGTGTACTCCTCATAGCAACACTGCCAGACAGTTTTCTGACCTCTGCATGACAGATGAAAAACTTCTGGCTCACTGATATTAACTTGTCAAAGGCCACAGAACTGGAGAGTGGAAAAGACACAACTTGAACCTGCATCTCTTAATTCCAGATGAGGTGTTAGGCCCCACAGACATGTGGCTACTCCCATCTCCTTTTGTTTTTTTCTTTCTTGGTGCTGGGGGTTAAACCCAGGGTCTTGAACATCCTCTCGATTTCTACACAGCCGCTTCCCGGTGGATTTATGCTATATCCTGAGGTATGTGCCTAGACTCTCCAAAATGTCACCAATCAATTTCCTATTGTTCTGCATCCTCATCCTCAAATGACTAAAGAAAATCCAAACCAAATAAGATCTTAGCAATGCTTTCCATCTGCTCAGGCACAGCAGCAACTCCACCACACAAGAGTCAGTGAGAAGCAACTAACATAGTACCTGGAAGGCAATTTCTCCCACATACCATCATCCACGATCCAGTCATCATCCTGGCGTGCCTGAACCAGCTTCGAATACTGTTCTTCATCAACTTCTTCATAAACACTTGTGAAGTCCTCGACCTGCCATTATACAAGTTTGAAGATAAGCGTCAAATGGAGTGAAAGTGTTAAACAATTCTGATGAAAAAATTGTCAAACTGAAACTGGAATGGCAGCCTGATGGAGTAGCTGCAGCCAAATCATGAGTTCTGACATTCAACACCACTACAGGGTTTTCCTTAAATAGACATCAATTAACTTAGTATTCCTTTTAGGTGGGTGTTAACATAAGATATTAAATGATTCCATTAGCATAATACACTTGTCATACCATCAATTACTCATCTACTTCATAAAAAAACAAACTGAATTATAGCCAATTCTTCATTAGCTGCTTTGGGGATTATTCACTTGTAATTTCTAGACTGGTTTCTCCTATACTTAGCAAACCTGTAAGGCATACCACCCTCCTTCTCCACTACCTGAAGCATGCTTTATGAAAAAACAGTAATTCTTAATAACTGTTCAACCCACCAAATGAAATTGAAAAGGTCAATCTTTATCCATACCCCTCCAGAAATTAGCAAAGCAAACATATTCTATATTCTATAGGCAAATGAGAAGTCTTTTTTGAGCAATCTGTTTGCCTAACCACTGATCTCCCATCATTCTCAGGACTTGAAACTGCACGGGGAGTTCAACCTTGAGCTCTCTGAAAGGTAAGTCCAGAGAGAGCAGCAAGTCCACCAATCAGACTGGCTGCCTAACTGCCAGAGGGTCCAAGCACCATGAACTACTGATATTAATAAAGCAGACCACCTCTGCCGTCAGAGTAACAAACAGAAGACATGCATACACTGCTGCAGCTACCATGGGCAGGTCACTGACTTCTCAGATGACTAGTTAGCAAGATATCATCAACACCTCATTTTAAATTTCCCCCTTCTGTCAAGATTTCTGCTTTTCTGTTTTGTTTTCCTTTGGCACTTCTAAGATATTCAACCACTGAACTACATTCCCATTCCCTCTCCTTTTTTTGAGACAGGGTCTCATTAAGTTGCCCAGGATGGTCTTGAACTTGTGATGCTCCTACATCAGGCTCCTCAATAACCGCCTCCTGAAGTATGCATCACCACACCCAGCTTTCTTTTTTTTTTTTCTTTTTTTTGTGGGTGCTGGGGGTCGACCTCAAGACCTCACGCGCCAGTAGGCGCCCGTGCTGCTGAGCGATATCACAGGCCCTTTTTCCGTATGTGGGTTCCGGGAGTCGAACTTGGGCCCTCGCCCTTGCCAGGCAGGCGCTTACGCCGCTGAGCCATCTCACCGGCCCAACACCCAGCTTTCTGCATTTTTCAAGTAGGGTACAAGGGAAAACAACTACCTCCACCATAAAAGCTAAGGCTGTAGGAAAAAACTTGGACACAGAGCTTTGAAAGCATGATAGCCAGAGCTGACTGGATTTCTGCCACAAAGTATATAATAATTACAGGATTAGGCTTCACTTCCACATCTTTTTTTATCTACTCTACAGAGATCACTAGCGAATACTGATTTGGCCTTTCACCATTTGGTAACAGAAACTACGCACTCTACAAAATTAAGTTTTTAACAACCCAAACACAAACTAGTCCAATTAATATTATTATATTGACCAATTTTATTTGGGGGAGGCTGGCACAATAATTTTTGTTGGTTAAAGGCATATTTTATTTCTTATTTAAGTGATTTATTTATATTCTATCAAAAAGACGAGAACACTATTTTAAAAATTCATTTTGTTGTATCTTAAATTCTGCCTAATAAATCCCTTCATGTATTTTTTTTTGGTGGGTACCAGGGGTCGACTTCAGGACCCTGCGCGCCAGCAGGCACTTATGCCGCTGAGCAATATCACCGGCCCTTTTTTCGTATGTGGGTACCGGGAGTCGAACTCAGGACCTCGTGCTTGCCAGGCAGGTGCTTATGCCGCTGAGCCATCTCACCGGCCCAATGCATCTTTAAAAAATACAAATAAAGGGGCTGGTGAGATGGCTCAGTGGCATAAGCGCCTGCCTGGCAAGCGCGAGGGCCCGAGTTCAACTCCCGGAACTCACATACGAAAAAAGGGCCAGTGATATCGCTCAGCGGCACGGGCACCTGCTGGCGCGTGAGGTCCTGAGGTCGACCCCCGGTACCCACAAAAAAAAAAAAAAATACAAATAAAAATCATTTTAAGTAAGAAGTCGTTTTGATTCTACTTGTGGTGCTGGGCATAGAACCCGGGCCCTCGTGTATGCTAGACAAGCACTCCGCCAGAGTGACATCCTCAGCCCAGCAGACTGTATCTTTAAAAACAACCCTGCTACTGTTCGGCATGAACTCTTACAGCCATACAATTAATATCACAGTCTTTAAAGGGAAGTCAGCCACATTGTGCCAACACTCCTTTATAGAAGTATCTACACCAAAAATGGTCTACTCTTGCTTCATCGTACTCCTTTTAGCAAAACTTTATGATCTGATTGTCTCACTTAACTTGAACAAATGATGCCAAATGGTAAAAGTCCTCTTGTATTTGCTAAATTGCCCAAGTATAAGCCATGTTAAACATGTATATTCCAAAGTCAGAGTGCCTGACTTCTAATAAAGAATCTGCCACTGTGACCTCACTAAATTTCCTATACCTCAGAGAGCTTGCCCGCAAAAGGTTGTTAATCCTAGTATCTAATCCCACATGGTTACTGGAAGGATTAAATGAATACACATACTAGTAAAAGCACCTAGAACAGTGTGTTAGCTCAGAAAGTATATTAGTAGTTATTATTTTCTAGTATTGACAGTTAAGATACTCAGAGGGCGCTGAAGGTAAAGCTATACATTGTGATGCACTAAGCAGCCACTGTTTTTAGCAGCAGGCCATAAACAGTGGTAGAAGAAAATAACCAAAAGAGCATCACATTCAATCTTACCAGCAGGACATGACGGAAAGAAGGTCCTATTCTCCACTGGCCCACACATTGCAAATGAGATTAAAAGAACAATTCTGATTAAGGAAAAGGTGCACAGACTGCTCGATACCTTAAGGGTAAAGTAAAAGCACCTCTAAGTTGCCCCAGTTAGGTCATGGGACTTGCCACAGATGCAGCGTGCTAAATAAGGGAAAAATATAGTACAGGTATGTTCATTTTTGAATTTTAAAGTCTTCTGTAAAGTGCCTTACAGGAACCTTTAAGAGTCAAGCACTCTCCATAATCTATAAATCTACCTCACGCCCACACCTGTCCAATGCTAAGAAACTATATTAGCTTGAAATATGTATTTCTAACTGGTGACAAAGGTGACATAAGACTACCTACAGGGGCCGGTGAGATGGCTCAGCGGCATAAGCGCCTGCCTTGCAAGCGCGAGGGCCCGAGTTTGACTCCCGGATCCCACATACGAAAAAGGGGCCGGTGATATCGCTCAGCGGCACGGGCGCCTGTTGGCGCGCGAGGTCCTGAGGTCGACCCCCCGGTACCCACAAAAAAAAAAAAAAAAGACTACCTACAGGCTATGAATTAGATGAAGCACATAAGGAAGAAATGAAATGAGAAAAACAGTTACTCACTTCATATTTATACTTCTCACCAGCTTTAGCCTTTTTCAGTCTTTCTAGAGCTTCCTGGCGTCCTTTCTTTGATTTTTTTTCTCGCCGAGCTCGAGAAGCTACAAAACTCCCTGAGTCTGAAACAGCTGAAAAAAGCCAATTTACATGAGATGTTACAAAACTGTCAGCCATCTTCCCTCAAAACAAACGAATGTGTTTTAGCCCATAATAATAATACACAATCTTAATATTATACAAATGAATCCTTTTTATAATGTAAAATAATTCACAAAACTCATGGTCAAATATACAGATCCTGTGGATCTTCAGAAATCCTAAGATCCAGTTACAACAACTGAAGCCAGTGTTAACCTTTTTCTCTAAAAAGAGAAAAATCTCAAATTCAACTGATATCCTGCAGAGACTTTAGAGAAAGGAGATCAGCCCATAGCCTAATTAGCTAGCCCACAGCCTTCACATTAGAAATGACAGGCTGCAAATAATCCAGTGGGTCATAAAAGGACTATTCATTTTATATTTTATTAATCAATACTCGAAAGGATTTAAGAATCGTCTGCTCTTTGCAAAGTACTAGGTGCTATAAGGGACACAAAGACTAAAACAACACGGTTCCTGCACTCACAGAACTTAACATTAATATGGAATATAAGTAGCAACTGGATCTAAAACAGTATTTACAAATAATACATATCCTAACAGAGGTTTAGTTAAAATATCCAGAATTTCAAAGTAGAAACAGAATGAGAGCTGGAAAATTTAACAAAAGTAGCTCTGAGTATTGATTCTATAATTGATTTCAAGGCCTTTGTTGGTTATGTCATTATAGGATGATAGCAAAAAATTACAAAGGTTAAAATGCATTTCATCAAAAATTACTGAAATACCAAGAGGGCCTCTGTTTATTCATTCAACTTTCTAAGTATTCATACTTTTGGTCATTACAAACTAACCACCTCACACACATACTGAAAAGAATTCATTTACAGAATTAGACTTTCATATATCAGCTGATGAAAAAGCAAGTCAAGACAACAATGTTGCCTGCAGGACATGACTTTAGGCTCAGCATGACTGCCATCTATGTCTGGGAAGTTGAGTATTTTATTGTATTTGGTGCTAATTAATTTATTAAAAGGGAAAAAAATGAGAAAAGAAGGATAAAATGGAAACAAAGCTTTGTAAATAAGGAGGGGAAGAGGGGTTGAAAGGAGGGGAAGGGAACAGGAAAAAAAAAGAGGAATCAAGATATATCATGTACAGGTACAAATTCCCTATGAATGGATCATTATGTATAACTAAAATGTACCAATAAACTTAATAAAAAACTTTTTATTAAAAGGAGTAGATAGAGGAAAGGAGATATATTGATAAGAGGCACCCTAAAAGCACTAAAACCACTGGAATATTCACATTAAGCTGTTTGACTAAGCTTAGCTGAAATAAAAGATACAATCAAAAGAACGTGTACCAAATGCAAGCAATAAACTGTTGAAAACCGTATCTTAAAGGTGAAGTGTAATTAGAAACCTTTTTTTTCCCAGCTTTCTGGAAATGGAATCTCTATAACATCTCAGTCTACTGTCTGATTTCAAATTCATTTTTAGAAAGGTATTAAGTAAAAATTAAAGAATCCAGGTACTTCATGATGACAGTCACAAAATCCTGGGTGCGATTCAAATGATTTTAAAAATCTTGAGCAGGCCTAACATGAGAAAGTTTTAGATTATTAAACATGACTAATAAGAGTGAAAAGCTAGCCTCACTTTGTTTCCTTAAAGACTCCCTTGACACCTGACAAAATCTATAGGTATTTAAATGGGCTTACTCCACAGGTAACACTGTTGCACGACACAGGGTTTGAGGTGCAATTATTAAGACAGAGTTGCCTGTCCTCAAGGGGCTCACAGTCAAGTAAAGCAAAAGGACCTGAGACTACCATCATAACATAAAAATGGTACCACAGAAGAGGTAAGAACACACTACAAGCAAACAAAGGAGAGAGCCATTAATTTTGCCTGGGAAATCAGGAAGGGTTTCACAGGGGAGGTCTCCAATATAGGCCTAGAAAGAGGAGTAAAATTACTACACCATCAGACAATGGGGTTATAAAGTGGCATAATCAGAGGAAGACGCATGAACCAAATTACAAAGGGATGAAAATTCAAGGTGTATTCAGAAACTGAGAGGAAGTCAGTGCAGAAGGTAATGTGAAAAGCCGGGTGTGGTGGTGCATGCCTGTAATCCCAGCACTCGGGAGGCTGAGGCAGGAGCATCAGGCCAGCCTGGGCTATATAACGAGTTCAAGGCCAGCTGGGACTACACAGTGAGCCCCTGTCTCAAAAAACCAAAAAAAAAGGTAATGTGACATGAGAGTATAGACTGAGTAGGAGAACCAAGAGATTAAGGAGAAGCAGCACATCCCAGTTCTGCCATTTACTGGGTGACATGAGATCTCTAGTTGACCAGTTAAGCAGTGGACAGCTACCTTATTGTTTTAACCTGCCTAGCATCAAAACTGTTAGTGAAATTCCTCCCTACAAGGCCTGACATTTCACAGAAACTATACCCCACTACAGAAGCTAAAAAAGGCAGGTGTTCCTTCTCAGTCACCCTTGCAGCTAGGGCATAGGCCAGTGATGGTGAACCTTTTAGAGCTTCCAATGATAACAAACAGCTGGCTGTGGCACACGTGCCACAGGACATAGTTTTAGGATGCCACCACAGGCATGCGCATATAAAATAGGCTCTACCGATTACAAACACCTGCTCAGACTTTATTTTTTTTAATTTTTTTTTGTGGGTACTGGGGGGTCGACCTCAGGACCTCGCGCGCCAACAGGCACCCGTGCCGCTGAGCGATATCACCGGCCCCTTTTTTCGTATGTGGGATCCGGGAGTCGAACTCGGGCCCTCGCGCTTGCAAGGCAGGTGCTTACGCCGCTGAGCCATCTCACCGGCCTCAGACTTTAAATCAGAGGCTAATGTCCCAAGGAGGAGGATATGGGCTTAAAGAAGATTCTAGAAGCAGCAACAGATTGAGAATATGGGGCAACAGTGCCAAGCAATATCCCACTGCACAAGCTACAGCATCAAGTACTTGGTCATGGTTGGCAACGACCTTCTCACTAGCCCAGTTCTGTGCACAATTTTAATCACTGTTTCTCACTAAACAGCCCCCAGGTTGGCTTTCCTGTTCTCCTGGATTCCTGCAAACAACACAGTATTCGAATAAATTTCTTTTCTGTCCAAATCAACTAGAGTTGGTTCCTGCAGCTTACAGCAAAAGGACTCTAACTAATGCAGAGCCTCAGAGTCCTTACCCATGAAATGAGGTCACCGTACCTGTTTCATAAAGTTGTAAGGATTAAAGAAGGGTGGCTATCTTACTTTGCACTTACAAATACAGAAGAAAATAATGTTTGTGTATAGATACAGGGTAGTCAAACACATACATATATACCTCACATACACACACCTAGCTGAACCACGGTGTAGCCTCAGAAAGCAAAAATAAAGCAAAGCAGTTTCCTCGGGGAAGACTCAGTATAGCACTGCATACAACTGGATGCTTGCCACCTCAACTCCATGAAGACAGGAACCATGTCTAGTCTACCCATCATCATAATGCCTAAGCTTGGCAGAATGCTTATGCCTAGCAGGCACATAGTAAATGTTTGCTGAATGAGCCACTGTACCCATTTTTTGATCATTAGACGCTCCCATCTCTTTTCACACATAATAACAGCTATTTATAGACCTTTTGACTTTCCACAGCCATTTGTCATGGTGTTCCACCTTCTAACACTTAAGAAATACAAAGCCTAGATTTTCTTTTTTGGAATATGTCTTCAGTGCTTCATGTTAAGTAAGACAGCAAAAAAAAAGCATGGAAAAAAAATCCAGTTACAGAAGCTAAATATCTGGTTCAAAATTATTAGAGTACCTCCACCCTCCTCCAAAGCAGACAGAGACACTAGCCTGCAGCAGGCTTTCAGGTAATACAATCTTTCAGTCTGCTCTAAAGGAAAAATTCCAGTCACAAGTCCCCAGCAACTACTTAATCAACACCATGACTTAAGAGGGGTCTCAAGATTGCTCAGTATCCTCCAGAGAGTGATTTCTTGATGTTCACAGATGGCGTACAGTTTTAGGATGAAGAAAGGGCTTAGTGGCAAATCACTGATAGAGGGCTGCAAAGACTGTTCAGGTACTCACATCCTACATCCCATTTGTAATCCAGGCTAGTCGACCCTCCAAAATAAATTGTCTTTAAAAACGAAAGGCTAAAGAACAAATTGAAATCTGTGATTTACAACGAGCTGAATGCAAAGGAAGCTGATTAGGAAGCATGTTCTCATTAATGGTGATGTATTTGAGTGACAGGAGATGTGACCCTTGGGCCAAGAAAGTGAAGCATCTGATTTTAAGTTAGAAGTTCACTGAAGTTAAGTCACACTTTAGTTGAACGCTGTTCAAAAATCAGACAAACTCATTTGCATTCTTGTATTCTATTTTTGGAAATAAAAGATTTACCACTGCCAAACTGAGTGCTATACAGGGCATCTGAAATACTGCTGAACTGATGCATTTTTTTCCTGGAAACTTCACCAAAATGGCTAGATTTGACCACTACTTCTATGCACCACTTAAAGAACTTTCCATAAAAGTATTCGAAAGGAAAAGAATTGCATAAATGCAAAAAAATGCATCAAGTAGAAACCCATTTGTATCTGGTGACAACACAGAGCTTGCTTTCCTGCTCAGTTACAATATGCAGCGATTCTCCTGGGACTTCCTAGAAAGGGAGACGCTATTAATGGTCCGTCCTAGCACTCAAACCGACACTTGGGGTGGGAGCAGCGAAATTCTTCCGGTCAAGACAGTGCCCCACTGGGACCAGTCTGGATGAAGTTGTGCCCAGCACGTGGATGAGACTCACCGAAGGAAATAAAAACGGGTAGCGAGACTCTGAGGCAGAGGTGAGGGAGCCTCTCAAACAAAAAAACCTTGCAGTGGGTGACTCGGGTTTATCAAGAGTGAATCGCCCTGCCTGGAAGCCCCTTCCGAACCCCGCAGGGTCCCCGCCCAGAATGACCAAGATCTGCACCTAGACCAGCGGAGCGAGCCAGACACGCGCCTCCCTCTGAAGAAATAAAGCAGAGACACCCCCCCAACACCTGCAATCATGCCACTGTCTCCCACACTCCCAAACCGGTGCCCTAAGCACGGAGTTGTCCCTCACCGCTCGCCCCCAGCTCGCAGTCATCGCCGTGCACGGGCGCCATGGTCTCAGTCTCTCGATTCCGCGCCAACAAGCCCGAAACTGGCGCGGGGGCCGAGACAGGCGCCAGCCCGAAAGCCAATCAGCGGCTTGGGAGGCTGTGGACTTCCGCCCGGAAGGCCACTGACGTGCCGCGCCGCGCTGCGCCCCGCCCCCAGGCTTCCCGCGGGCGCGGGTTTGATGACCCCTGTGATGACCCCTTAGGGAAAAACCCGAGCTGAGGAGAACCCCCAGGAGAGCGGGAAAAAGAGGTGGTCGGGCGCTGAAAAGGAGTTTCGCGGAGACTCTGCGCAGGCGCACGCACGCTATTGGGAAAAGATTTGGACGCCTGAGAATAAGGGCTCTCTGGTTCTGAGAGGTGGTTATTCAGGAAAAGAGGCGCGGGCGGGCAGCAGGTGGGCGTGGTTGGACCGGGTTCGTCCCAGCCTGGGAAAGCGACTGCCTCCTGGTGCGCACAGGACTTTTGCCCAATACTTTGCCTCTCAGAGCAGAGTGTGAACACAGTCGCTGTGTGAATAAATATATAAATATATATATATTTAAAGGTATATGCACTATTTTAACCAAATGACTAAAAGTAGCCTTACCGGTATGCAGCAATCTGACCTCGTATGTCTCCTGATAGATGCACTTGAAAAAGAAAAAACATCACCTATGTGGTTGCAAACATCCTCTAACCTGAATCTAACCATAAAGAAACAATCAGATGTGTTCAAAGTACACAACAACCTACAGAAGTATTCAAAGTGCAAAACGACCTACAAAGCATCTGGCCTGGACTTCTCCCAAAATGTTAACGTTGTGAAAGACAAAAAGGGCATTAGGTTCTTGTACAGTGCATGCAATGTATGTATCTTATTTTATCTTTTTCAAATTAGATGTACCGTTTCTGATTGCTTGGAAATTTTTTCGCTTTATAATTCATTTAATATGATAGGATATGATTGATATATTGTGATACATAATTCACACTTTGATGCACTGTTTAAAGTTCTACTCCAGATTTATGCCTACATTTCCCTTTTAAAGATTGTTAGAAGTTTTATAGTTTAAGTTTATTCCTCACAAGAGGGAACCATTTTGGCTAGGCATCAGTAAGAACCAACTCTTTCCCATACCAATTTCACCTGTCTTATCATTTTCCTCATGGAAGCTTAAAACTAAGAGTTTCAAATCTTATTTCTTTTTCATTACTGCTATGTTCTGAAAGTTTGTGTCATCCCAAAATTCAAATGTTGAAACCTAATCACCAGTATGGTGGTATTAGGAGGGGGAGCCTATGGAAGGTGATTAGGTCAAGGGGGAGAGGCTAATAAATGAGATTAGTGTCCTTACAAAAGAGTCTCCAGAGAGCTACCTTGCTATTTCTGCCACGTGAAGATGCAGCAAGAATGTGACCTCTATGAACCAAAAAGCACTCTCACCAGACTCCGAATCTGCTGGCACCTAGAATCTTGTAGTTCCCAGCCTCCAGAACTGGGAAAAATTAATTTCTGTACTTTACAAGCCACCATAACAATTTATGGTATTTTGTTATAGCAGCATGAACACAGTAAGACAACTATAGACTTAGTTTGGGGGCCAGTACCTGTAGAACACTTTCATATCACGATATGACTTCTGGTCCTGCACATTCAGGTTACAACTCCAGATAAAGCAGCATATGAGATAGGAATATTCTCGGAAGCTAGTCCTAAACCAGGAGTTCTATCAATAACTTACATGTATGTGAAAGTCTCTTCAACCTGCATAAACAAATGACACTGACTAAACGAAATGCAACATCAATTTAACTTTTGCCTAGGGTAACCCCAAAATGTCTGCGTCCACTCCAGCACCACCAGGAAGGAAGGGAATTCTATCAAAAGGACAGGTGAAGCTGATTGTTAAATCTTTAGGAGCTTTGTAATCTGCTTGTTAAAATCAATAAACTGAAATCAGCCATAGTTGTAGTATTTGTAACATGAGAATTGGCAACTGATACAAATCAGAGCGCCTTTTTTTTTTGGGGGGGGAGATGACCAGCGAACCAGAACGGAGTAAGAACGTGGCTTTTTAGTATTCATGCAGCCGCCATAACATCCCTTGGCTGCCTACCTTCAGACTCCTACATGAGAAAGAAAGAAATATTAAGCATATTTAAAGATACTGTCAGTTTCTCTTACATTTAGCCAAAACTAATTCTGTGAATTATACTTATTTTACTTTATTTACCTTATTTATTGAAACTCAGTAGAGTAAACAGCAGGTGGGGATCCATCCCACTTCCTTCTGGGCAGCATTATCTTCAGAGCCACCGCAAAGGGCAGTGTCCAGGCCACCTGCAATGGCAGAAATGACCAGGATGCCCTTTACAAGATATGATTTTGACTTAGCATCTCCCTTTGTGTCTGGTTCTCCTGGCTCCCTCATAATTCTGTGAAATACCTGATATTCTCTCACAAACTTCTTTTCCTCCTCCTCCCCATCCTCTTTCTTCTCCCTCCTCTCCCTTCTCTTAAATCAGAAGTCAGTTTCTGTTGCTTGCAACTAATATCCCTGGCTGACACACCGTTTTTATTTCTTTGCTTTAGTCTCATCCCATACTCAGGAATCCCCTGGTTAGGATTTCAGGTACACCAGGCAGAAGAATGCTAGGTAGAAGATGAGAGCATTCCAGCATTCAGGAAATGATGGTCTCTACAATCAATTAGTAGGTGTTTATTCTAGTTAAAACATGTCTCTTAGGAGTTTAAGGAAAGTAGGACTGTCCCCAAGAGACCATCTCTGGTTGTCCTAATAATCTAGTCAACATGTATAACACTGAGGACAAGACCCTAGGCTACAAAGACCAAGAAGGGATGACCTGAGACTTCCCTGCAAGAAGCCAGCACTTGGCACTCCCAAACCACAATACCACACAATACCCTCTCTAACTAGGGAACCTCCCCATAAGGCTTGACCTTCATAAATATATCTCTGACTTATCTCTCACAGTATTAAAAAGTAAATTCAACATTTTTGTTCATTCATCCCTCTCAGACAAAATAATCTTTTTGAAGATATGGTTTTCTAGATTTATTAAATTGAGAGGAGGGGGAGACACACTACAATTAGCCATTAATCATCCCACTTTGTAACCATTCCTTTTTCAGATCTGTTAATAACAACTCGGCTATTATTTGATTCCAGAAAAACCAATAACAATTTAAATGTGTGCTATACATGTAGATATATTACCACACATTATACCCTGTGAAATTTAATCTTGGATGAAGACTAGAATATAAAACAGTGAGTTTTGGGGCCGGTGAGATGGCTCAGCGGTGTACGCGCCTGCCTGGCAAGCACGAGGGCCCGAGTTCGACTCCCAGAACCCACGTACGAAAAAGGGGCCGGTGATATCGCTCAGTGGCACGGACACCTGCTGGTGCGCGAGGTCCTGAGGTCGACCCCTGGTACCCACAAAAAAAAAACAAAAAACAGTGAGTTTAGAGGCTATATTCTTTAATGATTTAAATCTTATCTGCCATAGCCCTAGTGACTTCTAGACAGAAAATTTATTTTCTTAGGATGATCATAAAAATTAATTAATAACAGCCAGGCATGCTGGCACACAGCTGTAATCTCAGTACTCAGGAGGCTGAGGCAGGAGGATCACTGTGACTTCTAGGCCAGCCTGGGGTACATAGTGAGTTCAAGTTCAGCCTGAACTATATTCACAGCAAGACACTATCTCAGAAACAATTAACAAACAATAAAAACAAAAATATCTGCATATACTGTATATCTTAACTAAAGAGCACTAATTAAATTAAGTACCTAGAGTGAAAATTAACCATCTTCTGGTACCTCTTTTATGTGTAGTTAATTTTAGACACCCAGGCCAATGCATCTGTATTCCTTCCTCAAAGCCACTAGTGTATGATGCCCTTGGTCCTGCTGTCCTAGAAAACAATGTTAGATCTGTACCCTCAAGTGATTCAGCATGAATTATTGATCAATAGACAGATCCTTTGTGATAACAGCCTTGGCTCCCACCATAAACATGTCGTGTTATTGTGAATAATACCTACCACCAAAGACAAATAGCTGTGCTAATGCTTCAGAACTTTCTAAATGAGCAGCCAAAACTACCACTTTATGAATGGAAAACTAGAACTCATCTGGGAAGTATTAAAGTCATTGGAATGAGGGCCGGGGATGTAGCTCAGTGGCACAGCACCTGCCAGTCAAACGCGAGGTCGTGAGTTCAATTCCCAGTACCAAAAAAAAAAGAAGTAAAGTCATTGGAATGAAGCTAAGAAATATGAGTTAGAATGTTGATCATGCAATTGGTTAATAGTGAATTTCAGCAGAGAGTGGCGGCATGAGGGTTTTGCACGTTACATCTGCTCAACGTTCTATAAAACAGTGCCTTAACTGCAAATTAAAATCATGCGAGCAATTCTTCAAATTTGCAATACCTAGTAGCTTCTCAGACCTACTAAACCAGAATTTTTTTTTTTTTTTGTGGGTACCCAGGTCGACCTTAGGACTTCGCGCGCCAGCAGGTGCCTGTGCCGCTGAGCGATATCACCGGCCCCTTTTTCGTATGTGGGTTCCGGGAGTTGAACTTGGGCCCTCGCGCTTGCCAGGCAGGTGCTTATGCCGCTGAGCCATCTCACCGGCCTAAACCAGAATTTTTGAGGGTGGGGTTCCAAAACACAGCCAAAGTTGAGAACACATGGTCTAGATGAGGCATTGCTAAACCTTAAGTGGCATGACTAACCTGGACAGTAATGTTCAGTCAAACAATACCCGATCACGAGTGCTTGGACATGCCACTTTCATAAGGAGAGAGGGTTGATCTTCCACCTGTATCATAGCATTTAGCATATGGCTTCCTTTGAATTGAATGCCATCTGCGTTACCCAAAAGATTTTAAGCCAGGTCAGCACTAGTTTTACTAGAAATAATACAAAAGATTCCACCTTTGTTATTAAGTATCTGTCACCAACAGAAATCACAGTCTGACAGCATTTCTATGGTTTGGGTTTAAGAAATGGAAAATTCAGGGCCGGTGAGACGGCTCAGCGGCTTAAGCGCCTGCCTTGCAAGCGCGAAGGCCCGAGTTCGACTCCCGGAACCCACATACGAAAAAGGGGCCGGTGATATCGCTCAGCGGCACGGGTGCCTGTTGGTGCGCGAGGTCCTGAGGTCGTCCCCCCGGTACCCACAAAAAAAAAAAAAAAAAAAAAAAGAAATGGAAAATTCTTTTTAGTTCATGTAGTCATCACTTTTTACTTCATCATATTATCCTTCTCATTCCTTCAACAGTAAAGACAAATTATTTCACTTCCCTTAGTCCTTAACTACTTATTGAATAATTTCCACCAGTGAGTCAAACTTGCACAGTCAATAGTTGAACCACAGTCAAGAGTTTGTTTAAAAAAAAACACCTGACATGAAAGTAGAAGGGAAACTATTAGACAAGAGATGGAATGTAGATCCCAATTACCTTCCCCCTAAAGAACTTCTTTTAACATTTCTTGCAGGGAAAGTCCGCTGGTGATGAATTCTCCCCGTTTTGTCTGAGAAAGTCTTCATTCCTCCACCTTTTCTGGTGCTTCAGCAGCTTTATTTTTTTAACACCGTGCATATAAGGAGAAGTTATTTCAAACCAGCAGATTAAAATTTAAAAGCATGAATACATTATAAACATTTAACTTCCTAAGGGAGACTAATCACTCAAAATGGTAATTATCTAAAACACTGAAAAAATTTAGTAATCACTAAAGTTCTCAGTCCTTGGATATTAGCTAAACAGAATTAGAAATAATGAAAACTTTTATGGTGGACACAACATTTTTGCATAACAATATTTCAAAATCCCACTTAAAGGTTATAAAAGTCAAAATAACAAATTATAAACATCCAAGTTCTAAAAATATAAAACAGAACTAGTGCATATCCATGATAATGGGAATGAAAACAAAAGTCCACTTATAAATTTTTCACACTTTTTTTTGTTCTCTGAGATTTAAACATCATCACAATCAGAATAAAGTTAGGAACATTTCTGATCATTGCCAGAATTGCTTTAGGATTTCCAATTCTCTTGTTGATCTTAATTTAAACAAGTAAAAAGAATCTCATAATGGGAACAGTGGCACATATCTGTAATCCCAACTACTCTGGAGGCTAAAGCGGGAAGATCTCAAGTTCAAGGCCAGCCTGGGCAACATAGCAAGACCTTGTCTCAAAATCACATAAAAAGGGCTGGGAATGTAGCTCAGTGCTCCAGTGCTTGCCTAACACTGTGAGGCTCTGGGTTCAACCCCCAGTGATATAAAAAAAAATCACTTTGCTTTGATATTTTGCAGTTGGAATGTGATATTCCTGGGTGTGTTTTTTGTTCAATTTTTGTATTTATCCTGCTTGTTGTTCTCTAAGCTTCCTGGATCTGTGGCCTTGTGTCTATCATATTAATGGTATATTATTTGGAAAGTTCTTGGCCATTATTTCAAATATTTCCCTTCTTCTGCTACTGATATTCCAATTACATTTATATTATACCTTTTGATATTGTCCCTCACTTCTTTCCCTGACTTCAGCATTTCCAATTTTCTCCAGCTCTTGTCCCTTGTTAATTCATGTTGTTTTTTACTTTTGTTGTTGTCATTTTTGTGTGTGGTACTTGGGATTGAACCCAGGGCCTTCGCACTGGGTTATATCCTCAGCCCTTTTTGAGTAAAGGTCTCCCTAAGTAGCTATTATGCCCAGGTTGGGCTCAAACTTTCAGTCCTCTTGCTCAGCCTCCCAGAGTGCTGGGATTACTGCCATGTACCACCAAGCCCAGCAATTACAGCTGTTTTAATTTTTTCCTTAAGTGAGACAAGAGTGGAGAGGGTTGAAATTCCCTTCCCTTAAGTAGACTAATGTTTCAGTCTCACCCTTTGAGAAAATCTTGCCTTCTGACTGTTTTTCCCCCCTGAAGAGCAGTACTTTGTGATGGAGAACATTCTGGAAAGGTTTCCCAATGGGGTTACTGTCCCCTTTCTCTGCCAAGACCCCTAGGGGTTCATTCTGAGTTCCTCACCATGAGGATCTGGTGGTTTTTCTAGAGAAAAAACCCCCAAAACTTCAGGGGTCCCCCATGACTGTCACCCCAAGGAGTGTCCTACTGTCACACTCAGTCTCCACTAACACATCAAAATTACCATGTAAGTGTTCCTACTAGTTTATGACTCTAGCAGCTTCTGCTGCAGGGAAACATATCTCTCCAGATTTAGAGGTGGCATTTTGCCCTGTTACCTCAGTTCTCTGATAGGTCTTTAAAAAGTCATTGATTTTCAGTTTGCGCACATTTTTTTGGATGCAAAGATGGTAGTGACAACTTCCCAGCTTGCTACAGGCATGAGCTGAAACCAGAAATCTCTTAGCCATCTCTTGTATATCACCTTATTTTATTTAGAGGGAGGAAGAGCAAATGGTTTTACTGTTCTTGTTTGTTTTACAAATATACTGGAGACTCATGGAATGCTGCCATCGCTGGATGCAGTCCTCAGCCACAAGTCTGCACCCTCCTGGAACAGGGTCTTGCTAAGTTGTCCAGGCTGGACTCAAACTTGTGATCCTCTTGCTTCAGCTTCCTGAGTAGCCAAGATTACAGACATGTGCCACCACACTAGTCTGGTTCTCCTTTCTTGACTGTGCCCATCACCATACCACCCACTCCAATAGCAGGAAGTCTGTTCAGTCATCCCTTGATCCCCTTCACAGATATAATACACAGATTTTTGGATCCTGTGTTATCAGCAGTTGATTGTCTCTACTACTGGAAGACACAGGAAAATCCACTACGTCCTTTGGCATCTTGGAAGCCAGAAAGAGACAGAAAGTTGTGTATGTTCTTTGATGACACGTTTGTTTCAATCTTTTTCCCATTTAAAAAGTTGTGCTATTTGTCTAATTGTTAAATTATGATGTTTTTGTACGTCCTAAATAAAAGTCCTTTATAAAATATATGTTTTGGAAATGTTTTTTTCCAGGCTGTGGCTTTCTTTCTTTTCTTTCTTTCTTTCTTTCTTTCTTTCTTTCTTTCTTTCTTTCTTTCTTTCTTTCTTTCTTTCTTTCTTTCTTTCTTTCTTTTTGTTTTCTACAGTACTGGGGGTTGAACCCAGGGCCTTCGCACTGAGCCATATATCCGGCCCATGTTTTATTTTTTATTTTGAGACAGGGTCTTGCCAAGTCACTAAATTGCCCAGGCTGGGCTCCAAATTGAGATCCTTGTGCCTCAGTCTCTCGAGTGCTGGGATTACAGGTGTGCACTACCACACCCAGCTTACCTTTTAATTTTCGGAACTGTGCCTTTGAAGCGCAAAAGTTTTTACTTTTGGTGTTACTCAATCTATCGCCACCCACCTCTTTGTTCGTGCTTTTAGTCTCCTCTTTAAGAAATTTCTAACCCAGGGTCACAAAGATTGTCTCCTACATTTTATTCTAGAAGTTTCATGGCTTTTACATTTAGGTTTACATTTAGATCTATGTGGTGCATTTCAAGTTAATTTTTGTATATGATGTGAAATAAGAATTAAGCTTTAATTTTTTTGCTTATAGATTGCTCTGGCATTTTATTTTATTTTTAATTGCGGGAAAGATTTACCATAACAAAGATTTACCATCATACCCATTATTAAGGTGCATTTAAATGGCGTTAAGTAGAGTATATTCACATTGATGTGTAACCAATCTCCAGAACTCTTTTCATTTTACAAAGCAGAACTCTGTACTTATTAAACAACAATTCCCCATTCCCCTTTTCCTTACCCTCTGGTAATCACCATCCTGCTTTCTGCCTGTAAATTTAACCAGTCTAGGTGCCTTATATAAATAGGATCATACAAAGATAATAGGATTATCTTTTTGTGATTGGCTTATTTCACTTAGCACAATGTTCTCAAGATTCGTCCATGTTGCAACATGTGTCAGAGTTTCCTTTCCTTTCTAAGGCTGAATGGTATTTATTGTGTGTATTCCATTGTACAAACCACAATTGTGTACATCCATTCACCTATCACTTGGGTTGCTTCCAGCCCTTAGTTTTCTGAATGATGCTGCTATTCTGAATGTTATTCTAAATGATGCAGCCCTTAGTTATTCTGATGAATGGCACCATTTTCTTTTTTTTTTTTTGTGGGTACCGGGGGGTCGACCTCAGGACCTCGCGCGCCACCAGGCGCCCGTGCCGCTGAGCGATATCACCGGCCCCTTTTTCGTATGTGGGTTCCGGAAGTCGAACTCGGGCCCTTGTGCTTGCTGGGCAGGCGCTTAAGCCACTGAGCCATCTCACCGGCCCCCAATGGCACCATTTTCTTAAAATTTTTTTTTTGCCTTGGAATTATTTTGGCACTTTTATTGAAAATAAATCTGCCACATACACATGGGTCTATTTCTAGATTTTCTGTTAAGTCCCATTTATTTATGTATCTATACTAATACCACACTGTAGCTATGCATGTCTTAAATTCAGTCCAACAGTGTTCTCCAACACTGTTCTTCTTTTCAAAATCGTTTTAGCTGATCTAGGTTTTTCATTTTCATAAAAGTTTTAGAATCAGTCAATTTCTACAAAAACGTCTGCAGGAATTTTGACCGAGATTACACTGAATCTATAGATTAATTTGGGGGATGTCTTGGTAAGTTTCAGCTGTTTATAACAAAATGCCTTAGACTCAGTAATTAATAAAAAATAGAAATTTATTCCTCACAGTTCTGCAAACTGGGAAGTCCAAGATCAAGGCACCAGCAGATTTAGGGCCTTGTGAGGGGTCTATTCCTCAAAAATGGCACAGGAAATCTGAGTGTGTTCTGCTTCTAATCACAAACTGATGCCATTGTTTTGTCCACAGTGAAGAACATTTGGAGGTGGAGAAGTTCTTAGAAATCCTTTAACTTGTACTCCTTCCCACAAAATAACTCTTCAGGGTTCCCATTTGAAGGTAAAGGCTCTTTTGCCTTGGTAAGTGAGAGAATGGAGGTGAGGGAAAGGAAAGGGGGATACAATGAACCAGGCTCTCAAATCAAGCACAGAAATCTTGCATCACGCAAGGCTTCTGGAAAACAGCTAAAAGCCATGAGAAAGATATAGAGGCAATTACAAAATACATTACATTGAATTTTTCTCAGATTAGTTCCACATCAAATAGGTAGTTTTTCTGTTAGTGAAAAAAATGTCTGCAATACCCCAGTGATCCATTAAAATAATTGTTACAAGGCGGGAGACAGGAAATAATTTCTGAATTACTTGGCTTATCACTCTAACAGTTTAGAGAAGTTTTATTAACAGGCTAATGGATCAACAAACTTGAAAGACACATATTTGCTTCCAGCTATGTTGTTTTATGAAGTTGCTACAAGTAAAACTACTATGTTCCTAAAATGAAAACTACTAAATTCCAAAAGGTACTTGTTCTCTGCAATTTCCCAATGAATAGCATTTTACTTGATATCCACCAATAGTTTTCCAGATCTTAACTCAGTCCTCAGCATTATGTGCCTCCAGTTCTTTCAAGGAAACTAAATTGGTGCTGAATATTATGAAGCAAAACAAAACAGGGTAAAGGGAAACTGACAGCGACATGTTAGGGTGGTAAAATTGATTATTTAAGTCAGGAGAATATTCAGTTGAATAGAGGTCATATATTGCTTTATAATTCCATGAAAGCTGATACTGGCTTTCATTTTTCACTCAACTTTGGTCTTGGCGCAACATAAATGCTTAATAAACCCAATGGAAACAGTAATATGCAAATATACTTATACTCTACTCTTGAACTTGGATATACCTTGACATCATATAATGAACTATGATTCTAGACCAGTTTTTCACAACTCTTGATAGCTAATTCTAGGAGATCAGGAAAAACAAAAAGGTAGGACCAAGGAGGCTGTCATCTCATCTGTTCCCTGGCTTTATCTTGGGGCTAAGATCCCCAAAGCAGCCTTAGGTAAAGTCATCCCTCAAAGAATTTCTACAGCCCAGTTAACCAGCAACACACAGCAAATGATGAGAGGCAATTACAAAATATTGTATGGTTTCACGTATTCATTTAATAATCTTTTTTGTGTGTGCACGTGTGGTACTGGGGATTGAACCCAGGGCCTTCGCATTAGGCCTACTTCTCTGGCCATTTTTATATTTTATTTTGAGACAAAGTCTTACTGAGTTGCCCAGGATGGCCTCAAATTTTGATCTTCTTGCCTCAGCCTCCCAAGCAGCTGGGATTACTCATGTGTACCACCACAACCAGGTTAATAATCATTTTTAAGCAACTTTTATGTACTAAGAACTATGCTAGGAATGGAGGAAATTATTTCACCTCAGTCCAGAATCCAGCTTTCAGTCACTTAGATTTAGAAAATCATATGTTCCTCCCTTCTCTGCTGTTGGTGGGAGTGTCGACTGGTACAGCCACTGTGGAACTCAGTGTGGAGATCCCTCAAAAAACTAGGGTTGGAGGTCCCATTTGACCCAGCTATTCCCCTTCTGGGTATCTTCCCAGAAGAATTAAAAACATCGTACCACAGCGATATATGTGCACCCATGTTTATAGCAGCACAATTTGTAATAGCCAGATCTTGGAAACAGCCCAAATGCCCATCAACTGAGGAATGAATAAAAAAGTTGTGGTATTTTTATACAATGGAGTACTATTCAGCCATAAAGAAGGATAAACTGGAGACTTTTATAGGTAAATGGATGCAACTCCAGAAAATACTCATAAGTGAAATAAACCGGACGCACATGTGTAAGCATCGTATTGTCTCCCTAGTATGAGAAACTGAAAGAGTAAATAAGATCCAAAATGTACAATAGACATGGTGAACCCAAAAGAAACTAGTCAAAAGGAAAGAGAGACTGGGATAGGGGAATAGAGAAAAGAAAGGAGGGAAAAGAAAAAAAATGTATTTATATATAAGATGGTTAAGATAGATACACTACTAATTTTACTTAGTTCATTGAAGAGTAAGGTTTGTGCCAATAATGTTTGGACAATTGAATGCTAATATCTGGTACCCTGAATAACTAACTTAAAGATAATAATACGTAATGTATTAACCATTGTTACCCTCCTATTATGTTGTTTTGAAATTTTGTTCTTTTTTATTTGTTTTGTTTTGTTTTTTCTTAAAAAAAAAAGAAATAAGAAAATCATACGTTCTTATATTCAGAGGTGATCAAGCTTTTGATGACAGATTACCACTCATTAACTGTAATTAAAATTACAGTAAAATTTCTAAAATGATTTAGAATACCTCTAGCTAGGCCTGCCTCTAACATTTGTGGGAGCACAGCAAGAGTATGTATGTTCTGTCTTAATTAACTCAGCAAATAAACCTTGTAAATGACCTAAGAAGAAGCCATGTGGCTTGGAGTGCCTTGCTGGAAAGGCACGGAAGGGGGAGTCAGAATCCCTTCTCTGTCCCACACCACAAGGTGGAGCCAACCCCAGACATCTGGGTTTTGTTCAGTCCTCCTGCTAAATGTCCCTGCTCAACCACCTCCTGTGGCTAGGGATGTGTAACTCTGCTGCAGGGAGCTTACCCTAGGGAGGATGACCCTGGGGAAGAGGCCTAGTAGGCCCTGGAAGTAAAACTCAGAACATTTGGGTGAGAACTCCAGAGTGTTCTAGAAGAGGGATAGGATATCTAGGTGTCCGCCCCACCCCCTTGACCCCTTGGACTCCTCAGAGGACAAGAGCCAAAGCGAGTCCCTTCAATGTGGTGCTCATGGCCATGATTCAGGACACTCCCTGCTTACTAGTGAGGAACTGGGATGGCAAACAATATACTACCAGGAAATTAGCGCAAAGAAGAGGGTGGAGGTGAGACCTAGCTCACCATCTCTCCTGGCATAAAACATCCCCTGGCCTGAGAAAGGATACTTGTCCTTTGAATTCAGATATGTATCTCCCTTGAGGGGGGCTCGCACAGTTTGTGTTCCCAACAATTGCCTTATCCCTGAGGGCCAGGGTCTGCAAAGGCTCCCTGCAGACTAGGAGAATACATGAAGCCACTGGAACTGTTTGGCCCAGAGGGGGAACCTTTCTAAAAGCCACACAAGGTGCCATACGGGGTAGCTGAGATCTGTTCCCCATCCATTCCCAACTAGTCTGTGCACCGGGGCAGTTAGTTGCCACTGCTGGGACAACTCTCAGAACTCTGGTGCACACCTTGCGGTGGACCACTGGTGTGTGTATGTGTGTGTGTGTGTGTGTGTGTGTGAGTGTGTGCGTGTGCGTGGTACTGGGGACTGAACCCAGGGCCTTAGCACTGAGCTATAATCTCCAGCTGCTGCTGCTTCTTCTCCTTCTCCTTCTCCTTCTCCTTCTCCTTCTCCTTCTCCTTCTCCTTCTCCTTCTCCTTCTTCTTCTTCTTCTTCTTCTTCTTCTTCTTCTTCTTCTTCTTCTTCTTCTTCTTTTTTGAGACAGGGTCTGGCTATGTAGTTCAGGCTTTCCTTGAACTCAAACTATGTGGCCCGAACTGGCCTTGAACCTTTGGTGATCCACCTGCCTCAGCCTCCCGAGTGCTAGGATTACAGGTATGCGTCACCACACCCAGCTTTCAGCCCTTTTTAAATTTTTTTTTTGAGACAGGGTCTCGCTAAGTCACTGAGTTGTCCAGGCTGGACTCAAACCTGTGATCCTCCTGCCTCAGTCCCCCAGAGCACTGCAATTACAGGTGTGCACCACCAACACTTGGCATCCCATGAGGAATTTTCAATATGGACCCCTGAGACCATTTTAGTTCATGAGACACTCAAAAATACAGAAGACCCCAGAAGGCCACCAGTAACTTCTCAGATAATAGACACTTTCATTAATTCAAGGGTAAATTGCTTAATTTACTGACCTGACTAGTTCTATGGTAAGAATATTTTGTAGGTGTATTGGGAGCCCTGCCCCTGTTCTATTTGCTTTATAGTCGTTATAAATCAAAACCTTTCACCTTTCTCATGTTCATGAGAAATAATCACCTACTCTAAACAAGAATTAATGGAGGGAATAGATTGGCAGTGATTCTTTTGGATATAAGAAAAGAGAGTTGGAAGTGTAATCAAATGCACTATTATGCTAAGAGATGACAAGAGGCAATTTCAAAGGAGGCCTCTCTTTTCAACCTTTGGGCCTCAACGACACAAGAGTGATATTTCCATTACTGAGAAGAGCAAACCAATGCAAATGCCATCAGCACTCTATATCCACTGGTTGTACATCTGGGGATTCAACCAGCCATGGAGGGAAAATGTAGTTAGGCTTACAATGGTTGCATCTGTACTGAATATGTACACACTTTTTTCTTGTCATTATTCCCTAAACAATACAGTATAACAACTATTTACACAGCAACTACATTGTGTTAGGTATTGTAATTCATCCAGACATGATTAAGTAGGAGGATGCATATAGGTTATGTGCAAATGCTACACTATTTTACATAAGGGACTTGAGCAGCTGTAGATTTTGGTATTTGAGGAAGGTCCTGAAACTAATGCCCCACAGACACTGAGGGACGACCTAGAAGTGAATGGTTCTTCCTGACAGCCGAAGCAGGCTTTGGTTAGTTTCAGAGAAATTTTCCAGTTGATTTGTCTGTGCTGCACAGTTGGGCTATCATTTCAATGGATCCAGTGACTCACTCTGGAAGAAATAATGTGCTTAAGACTTGGAGGTTTTTTGTGTTTGTTTGTTTGTTTGTGAAGGATCTTACTAAGTTGCCCAGGCTGGGCTTGAACTTGCAATCCTCCTGCCTCAGCCTCCCAGAGTACTGAGATTACTGGTGAGCACCACGTCTGGCTATTTTTTTTTTTATAGCTCACTACCTAGAACCCATACTGAAGTGTGGACTTTTAATGGCCAATCCCACCTTCTTTTGGAGGATGATGGGGGAGGTAAGAACAAAGATGAGAAGGTGCAGGAGGGAAGAAGGAAGAAATATTGGCTTGAATCTGAAAAGAGGGGAGAGCTATAGGGAACTGTAGGGAGAAATCCCATACAAATGTTTCCTTGGCCTCCTTAGACAATTTTAGACTCAAGTTTCATGAGATTTTCTTTCTTTCCCTCTAAACTACCCCTCTGTGGGGATTCTCTCCAAACAGTCCTTGTATTACTTGGAAAAATAAGCACATCAGTCCAAGTTCAGTCAGGAAAGTGTTACTAGCTGTGGAGGAAGGGATTTATCATAGGAATTAATCCTTGAACCACTGAGAGAAGTGTGAGGAGTGGAGGCCCAGGAGGGAGTTGGAGGATGGGAGAAGCCACCCAGCAGCAGTCCAACAAGCACATCATGCTGCCCAAATGATACAGGAAGCCAGTGGGGAGACCTGTGAGGAGCTGCTCTCACCTCTGAAGGCCCACAGCCAAGTATCTAGGATGGGCCTGGTACTGCCGTTGGTCAAGAGGTTCAGCAGCTGGAAAGAAGATCTGGACACTGAGTAAAACAGTGAGGATAAGCTGGGCCCCATCACCTTCACCTCTGTTTATCACCTCACCTTACTCCAACAACTTTCGGGGAGTAATGACGACTGCTTCATTCTCGCTTTCCAGATCTTGTGCAAATTCCTCTTTTGGCCACCTCTAACATAGAGTATTATGGGACAGAGATCCTGGGAAATGTGATGGCAGCTTACCAAATTAGCACACTGCACTCCACCACACTAGGAAATTCATGGCAGATGCATTGACATGGCAAATGCATTGCTAGGGGAGATCTGCGAATGCATCGAGAGACCTCCCCTAGCAATTGGCTCAGCACCCTGACGGAGAAGATGCCAGGCAAATGGATGAATAGGAAGGCCAAACAGTATCCTTCAACCAAATAAAAGCACATTTTACAGTCCTGGAGCTTAGAATGTAGGAGGAGTTTTTTCTGCTGGGATGGAACTGAGGAAATCTTTACGTGGCTAAGGTGAATTTAGGTGGACAGCTGTTTTCATTCTGAACTGAAGTAACAGCAACCAAAATTCCCATAGCATTTCGGTGCAGCCACATTTTAAAAGAATCTTTTTCTCAGAGAGGCCTGAGCACATGCATATTTAAAGAGTTCTTTGCTCATATAGTTATCTGAAGGGATATTACCTTAGTACAAATTATAAATATGTCACATCGTTAAAATACACAAATTCATTATCAGTGGAAGGGGTAATATGTTTATTAGAATCAATTAAAGTACATTCAAGTGATTTATTTTCTCTGTCTTTATTTTCTTATTTAAATAAAGTGCCGAGTTGTGTATTAACACTTCAAGGTTTTGACTACTTTTTATCTTGGAAAAAAAGAGACAGAAAATGTTTGTCATTCCAGAAGCATAATCAGTTGAGCTGGCACGCAATGACATAGTTAATTCACCAACGGAATTTGTTGCCATAGCTCCAGTGAGGGACAGGGTAGATTAAACAATGGCCTTTTTCAAAACTGCAGCTTTCACCACAACCTGCCTGTGCCCACACAACAGGCCATCATAGTGCCATTCTGGAGCACAGCAATTGTCAGTGAACAACAGCCCAGAGGGGACAAGAGAAGCCTTGTGGCAAATAAAGCGAGAGCACGGAGCAACTTGAATCTCTGCTTATTCAATAACTGGACACTCCTAATTCCTACCAGCTTCTCTTTAAGTGCTGGGCATAGAGGGCTGGCTTGACCTTTAGTTAAGTGTCCCTGGTAAGTCCAGAGCAGCATAAATTTCATTTTGTGACTCAAAAGAACTTCAAAGGGAAAAGGATCCTAGAGCTGAGGGAAAGAAGGTCAGGAGCAGACATGGTGGGCCACCAAGAATGCACCACGGAAGAGGACACCAGGAACGACTGCACTCCCAAATTCTGGCACAAGGTAATATACGTGCTTCCTTATTGATTTTTGCTGTTTTGAATATCAAAGTTGGTTCAAAAAGTAAAGTCCTATTTATCTGCGAGTGTGATGGACTTGTGTTAATTAACAGAGCCACACCAAAACTGGAAATATTATCTACTTCATCTTAAAGTGATAAAAATGAAAAACAAAATGTGCTAATATTGCTTTATCTCCTAATAGAATATGTAAGCTCCATGAATAGAGTTAGTCAACAGGAGTAAATTCTCATTAAAAAAAAATAGTCAGGGGCTAGGGGTGTAGCTCAGTAATAGAGCATGTGTTTAGCATACATGAGGCTCTGGGTTCAATCGCCAGCATCAAATGACAACAATAAAAAGCAAAGTCAAATCAATATGAGGAAATGTAGGGAGTTCAAGGCAAAAAGTGATATATCATGGGAAGATGAGGGCATTGGAGAAAAGTTTTAACAAAATGTTCATTATCCTAGGCCGTGCATGGTGGCACACGCTTGTAATCCCAGCACTTAAGGGCTGAGGCAGGAGGATTGCCATGAGTTTGAGGCTAGCCTGGGGAGTTCAAGGCCAGCATGAACTGCATAATGAAACCCTGTCTCAAAAAGACAAAAAAATTTTTTTCATTATTCTATAAAATGACAAATGTCACAGAATCCTGATTGTAACATCCATTTCTGAATTCCACGCTATGCAACTGTTGGATAAACTATACCATTTTATGTGGTACCCAGAGGAACGTGCGTTTGAGGGTAAGCCTTGCTAAAGGGAATGAGTTCTGCATGGAGAAAGTTTAGGCAGTGGGACGAAGTGCTAAGTAAGATTCCAGAGGCAGCTTTCCCAGGAAGATGTGATTTCCCTGCTTAACAGTGAAACAACTTTCACTTCCCTAACCAGAAAAGGGTTTCTCAGGCCTCAGGACAGTAGTCCTGCTTTTCCTGTCTCAGCCCTCATCCATGACCTTCCCATGTGCCTTGGGATCAATGTGGATGACTGGCTTAAGCACCACATGCTTCCAAAAGTAGTCTGAGTCCGTATCTAGTGGACACTTAATCTACATGATAGATAGGTCCTTTTCCTGGTTACCTCCATGTCATCTCAAATTTGGAGAAATTTACATATTGAAAGCTCAGGAGTTTTACCCCTAATTAGAATTAATGGGAGACAGTCATCCCTAATTCCAAAAATAGATTTGCAATGGTTTCCAAACAACGCTATTTGGTTCTTGACTGGTGCAGATATGGAAAGTTGAGAAGATCTTTCCAGGTTCAAGTCATATAGACTTAAATCTGTGCAAACATCACTCCATACTCCCACATCTTTTGTGAATTGTAAAACAGACAAAAGGCTCCAAGTTCATGGTCACCCAATAGCATCACTTATCATCATAATAACGGCTGACATTTTTAGTCCTTGCTAGGCGGCAGGCCCTGTGTAAATACTTTTTACGCCTTATTTCATGTAGTTATGCTCACCAAAAGGGCTTAAGCTCCTAACCACTCACATATTTTGCTAATTTGTGCCTCAGTTCCCCTCAGTTAAGTGGAATGGGTTTGTTTAACCTCCTAGAGTTATTAAAATAGATTACATTATTAATTGCAACAATAGGGCCGGTGAGATGGCTCAGCGGCTTAAGCACCTGCCCGGCAAGCGCGAGGGCCCGAGTTCGACTCCCGGAACCCACATACGAAAAAAGGGGCCGGTGATATCGCTCAGCGGCACAGGCACCTGCTGGCACGCGAGGTCCTGAGGTCAACCCCCCGGTACCCACAAAAAAAAAATTGCAACAATAATAAAGTGATTGAATTAACATTTTAATCACAAATTTCAGTTCTCGTTGTGCAGTACTTTTCTCACACAAGCTACCTCAACTTCTGTAAATTTAATTTTATGACTGCCAGCCTTTTTGTGAACCATACATTAATATCCTAAGCTGACACATGACCTTTTATGGCATTGCTAATGGTGCTGCTTGTCAGCCAATAGTTGCAAGCATCAATAAATACTGTATCTGAAAGCTGAGAATAATGAATTTAATAACATTTTAGAGACCTTTGAGAATGAAAATTCCTTTTAAGTTGGAGTGGTTATATTTTACAAATTTAATTTTGCTTTTTGGTTGGCACGTATTTGAAAATAGGAGAATACCCAAATATTAATTATCCTAATCCCTCTTACCCCAAATCTTGTGGATATAATATATTATTTATATTTTCATTTTCAAATGAGAAAATTTGAGTTCCCAGAACTTAAGTAAATCGTCCAAGGTAGTAATGGTAGCCCTGGAATTCAGGTTCCTAGAACCCAATTTTTCTTTTTCTTTAAACCCACACTGTGAAGCCCAGTGTGGTGGTATATGCCGGGAATCCCAGCACTCTGGAAGGCTGAGGTAGAGGGATTACAAGTTTGAACCCAACCTGGGCAACTTAATGAGACCCTCTCTCAAAATTTAAAAATAAATAAATAAAATAAGGACTGGGAATGTAGCTCAGTGCAAAGGCCCTGGGTTCAATCCCAGTACTGCAAAAATCAAACAAACAAAAAACACCTTATGTGATCAAATAAGGTAGCACTAGCCATAATTTAAATATAATAATGCTTAAAATTTAATTCCTCAGTCACCCTAACCACATTTCATATGCTCAGTAGCTACCTGTGGCTAGTGACTACTTTTTGGGGGACAGTGCAACTATGGAATATTTCATAATCACAGCAGTTCTGTTACATAATACTGCTTTAAACCATAATGTCTCTTTTAGATATGTTGACACGTCCTCAAAATATACTGTAGTTCTTTGCAAGTAATATGGATTTAAATTTTTACATTAAAATCTCATTCATTTGAAATCTCATTTGCATAGTACCAAGTTAACTTTGATCTGCAAATTAATAATATAGATAAGAGTCAAGGAGACTGTTAAATCCACTTCAGAGACCAAAGATTTTTAAGCACCATCAAATAACTCCAGAAGCACTCACTTAGATGCAAGCAATTGATATGATAATTACACATCATTTTTATTTATTCATTAAAACAGGGATCCCATGAGGTGCTCTTATAGGAAATAATGTGGTTAGCCTAGTTATTTCTAGTAACCCTTTTGCTATTTCTACGTTCTGTGTAAAATCATTTTATACTACTGATTTACCTTCCCCTCTTCCTTTGGATCATACAATAAACTGGTAGTATAAAATTTTGCATAACCGAAGAGCTAATTCCAAAGTGAGCTTTTTTTTTTTTTCTTCCTGGTTTACTAGTCTTTGCTGCCAAGTCTTCAGGGTGAGGTAGTGCTTCCTGTTTGTGAGAAAGAGATGACTTCTGAGCATTCAGGTTGGTGGGAAGGCAAAGCGCGATTTCGTTTGTGGATTTGGAAACAAAATCTTCCAGCTCCTTTGAGAGGGAGAGTTGGGTAGCAAACACGCTGCCTTTCCAAAGCTCCAGTCATTACTTAGGTCCATCAGTCCTAACATTATGTTGAGCGCATCTGCTAGTGCTGTCCCAATTCTATGTAATAAATAGAACAGAAGAGAGAATTAATTTCAAGTTGTTTAAAGAAGAATGGCACTTGCTCCCCCGCCTCCCACCCAGTGCTGGGGATCAAACCCAGGCAGGGCCTCACACATTCTAGCCAAGTGCTCTCTCAGTGAGCTACATCCCCACATGGAGACTCATATTTCTAAGTCCTTAGCTGAGGTGGTTTCTCACAGCTTGCTAAGACCCGTAGTACCAAACATTAATGCCTTTTTAGCAAAAATAAAACCCAATCCTTCAATTTAGCAATAAATTTCAAAGATCATGATTTGTTGCTTCCTTGTCTTCCTCAAGGAAAATTTCTAGCGCACGGGCCATAGGCAAAGAAAGAAAAATTAATAGAAACGATGTAGATGTGTATTAATATTTAGCGTTTATTTGGAAAGGATTAAACAATTTGGAACCCTCCAGATATATGAAGATCAGATAACTGAACATTTTTAGAGCCACCTAAAGAGAAAGCAGATATTTACATTTTTACTTTTTGTTCCAAAACATCGATTAGACTTTCTTTCCTCTCATCTCTAATTCCTGCAGGTGAACCCTAATATTATAAGAACAGGCTTGCATTTGCACAGCGTTCAGCTAACTCAACGCGTCTTTGTGTCCTTTGGAAACTGTGTGGTAGGGCTGATCCAAAGGTCACAGGTCCTCTTAACTCAATTAGCGGATATATAATCACTGTCATAGGTTGCGCAGCTGATACTTCTCCGTCTGAATATTGACAGGCAAGCACAAGATGACGAGTCTGGCTCACCGCAGTACACTAAACTCCCTAGGCACTGTAGGTTCCCACCCACTGTGTTCCTCTAAGAAAAGCTTTGGCAATTCCACATTCCCTGACTCCTCCCGGGCTCCTAGACTTGGCCCAATTTGCATGCAAAAGGCCCACCTTGTCAGAGGGGAAACCCGGTGCTTCCCTGGTTTTCCCACTGCTGGGAGCTATGGCGTCAAAGGGAGTTTTGCTGGTTTCTCTCATTTTTGCCCTGTATTCCCAAGAACTTGGAATCAGCTTTCTTTCTTTCTTTCTTTTTTTTCCTTTTTGAGACAGGGTCTTGCTGTGTAGTTCAGGCTGGCCTTGAGTTCACTGTGTAGCCCAGGCTGGCCTCAAACTCGTGACGATCCTCCTGTCTCAGCCTCCCGAGTGCTGGGATTACAGGAGTGCGCCACCACACCCGGCCCGGAATCAGCTTTCAAATATCATGGCGTAAAGAAAATGGTGAAACTGGCATAAATTAATTTTGCCCAATTCTCACAATGAGGCCTCAAAGCGGGAAATACATTTTTTTATTTCCATCCTGCCCTAGGTACCAGAACATTTTAAAATTCTCTTTGGGGCCGGGGATATAGCTCAGCAGCACAGCATCTGCCTGGCAAGCGCAAGGTCCTGAGTTCGATCCCCGGTACAAAAAAAATTCTCTTTGTCCTTTCATAAATGACAAATTTCATTCTCTCTGTCACACACCACATACACACAGAGAAGAGGTAAAGAATTTTAAAAAGTGGAAAGTATGACCCAGGACAAAGAGAAAAATATCTGTTTCAAATTTGTTTTCCTTAGTTCCATTGATTTAGGTCATAAATAAAAGCATTGAGGAATTTAAACGATAATTTCTTTTGAAAATAAAGGGCCGGTGAGATGGCCCAGCGGCATAAACACCAGCCTGGCAAGCGCGAGGGCCCGAGTTCGACTCCCGGAACCCACATACGAAGAAAGGGCTGGTGATATCGCTCAGCGGCGCTGGCGCGTGAGGTCCTGAGGTCAATCCCCGGTACCCACAAAAAAAAAAAAAAAAAAAGAAGAAAGAAAATAAAGATGAACAATGTTAGAAATTTTAACAGTGCTATCATATTTACCAAAAAATAAACCAATCTTTTTTGTTTTGTTTTGGTGTTGGGATTGAAGCCAAGGCTTTACACATGCCAAGCTTGTGATCTACCACTAAGTCACATCCCCAGCCCCCAAATCAATTTTCGAGAGTTTGCTTTACATATATATTCTTGGTCTGTACATTCTCAAAAGCGGAGACTATATCATTTGTCTTGTAGGAGGTACGATTGAAAATACAGTAAATACTTAGATTTTAAAAATGTATTATAGTAAAAAATACATTGCTATTAATCCCCTTCAAAATACTCCCCCTTGCTTCACACACACACTCATCCCATCCATCATTCTTGCCACATTCTAGAAGTCCTTTTTCATGTCTTTAGTTACAATGTCATGACTGCCTCAGTGTCCTGAATTGATTAAAAACATTTACCTTTCATGGTCAGTTTGACTTTGGGGAAGAAACACGTACAAGAACACCTGGTAATGTTTTTACGAACCTGCCTTTTCATTGGATGGCATGCAGCAGCATCATTTACCATGTTTTTTATCACTCCTCATGAAGACCCTCACAAAAGAAGACTTCCAGAACTGCTTCAGAAAGTGGCAAGAATGATAGGATAGATGTATTTGGAGCGAGGGAGAATATTTTGAGTAGGCTTAATGGCCATGTGTCTTTTACTGTAATAAATTTTTAATTTTATAGTCTCATAAGTTAGTCTCATGTGGCTGCTACACCTTTCTGTAGGATGGAAACTGAAGGACTTACTTCAATATCACAAAAGAATTGAAGATTTTAAAAATGGAGAATTAATAAAAGTTCTGTGAGAATTTCTCCATTCTACAAGGTAGGAGAGTTATAAGCATCAGGAAGTGTAGTAGAATTTTTCCTCTACACACTCTACTCTGTACAACGGGGACTAGTAGTTCTGTTCATTGAAAAATAAAATTATTATAATGGAGAGTCAAAAATGATAAATACATGCATTAAATGTCTCATTTAAATATAAAGTATATTATTAATTTGCCAATCTTTTAATTAAGCCACTGATATTATTGTCTTTTTTCATTTAGCAGACACGTGCACATTGCCTATTATTTGTGTTAGGTTAATTCTAATTGGAATGAAAACCTAACATACTTTTAAAACACTCTGGGTACAGAATCCTAGATTTTTTTGTGATTTTATCCCCTAGTTTTTACAATCATCTTGTCCTCAACAAGCAATTAATTCACATAACCATAAAACTCACATAACCATATCTTGTCTTTCCAAAACAACTTAGTTTGCTAAAAACTCTTTTGCATCATTTTATCAGTTTACAGAGTATTCAATTAAACTACATAATTACAATCACAAGTATGATGGGCCAGAACAAGTTTGGGAGAAAAATCAGTTAACTCATGAAAAATGTACAACTCAAGTATGTTCTTTGAACATAAAGTGTTAATTTAAAACCAACCAGCCAGGAAGAAATCTTTTGTGTTTGATTTTCATGCCTCAGATCTACCCCATACCCATTAGCAGTCACTCCCCTCCCCTTTCTCATGCCTCCAGCGCCAGGTAAGCCACTCATCTCCTTTCTGTTACATGGATTTGCCTATTCTGGATGTCTAGAAATTGAGGGGAAATCTCACAGATTAAACTTCTTAGACTTAACCCACTTTTTCTGCTCTTAGTTAACCTCCCATTCACTTTTCCCAATATCTCAGTCCATAGATAATCCCCAATTCCTATCCTCAGGGAGGCAGATTTGAGACCTGAGTCTCCCATCTCATATTTGACACCTTGTGAATAAACTTTCTCTTTTGCAAAAGTCGTCATTTCAATGATTGGCATAGCTCATGGTGGGCAAAATGACCTGGTTCAGTACAATTTCCTATAAGTGAGATCATATGATATGTAGTCTTTTGTGTGGCTTCTTTCACTTAGTGTACATTTTCAAGATTCAGCCATGCTGTGACACATGTCAGTACTTCATTCCTTTTTATGGCAGAATAATATTCGATTGTATGAATGTATCACAATTTGTTTCTCCCTTCAATAGATATATGTGGGTTGTTTCTACTTTTCAGTTTTTGCAAATAATGCTACTATGATTTTCATATACAAGGACATATGTCTTCAATTCTCTTGATATATACCTGGGAATGGAATTTTTAGGCCAAATGGTAACTCTATTTTTAACTTTTTGAGGAAGGACCTGTTTTCCAAAGAGGTTGTGCTGTTTTATATTTCCACCAGCACAGTACGAGGGTTCCAGTTTCTTCATATCCTCGCCAACACTTGTTATCTTCCAGGTTTTAAAAAATTACAATTTTAGCCTTCCTAGTGGGTATGAAGTAGTATCTCATGGTGGTTTTGATTTGCATTTCTCTAATGGGTAATGATGAGCATTTTTCATGTGCTTATTGCCTATTTATTACACCTTTGGAGAAATGTCTACTCAAATTCTTTGACCATTTTAAATTATTTTATCTCAAAGATCCATCTTTAGCTGGGTATGGTGGCACATGCCTGTAAACCCAGCATTCAGGGGGCTGGTGAGATGGCTCAGCAGCATAAGCGCCTGCCTGGCAAGCGCGAGGGCCCGAGTTCGACTCCCGGAACCCACATACAGAAAAAGGGCCAGTGATATCACTCAGCAGCACGGGCACCTGCTGGCGCGCGAGGTCCTGAGGTCAACCCCCGGTACCCACCAAACAAACAAACAAACAACAACAACAAAAAAAAAACCAGCATTCAGGAGGCTGAGACAGGAGGATCACCACAAGTTTGAGGGCAGCCTGGGCTATAAAATGAGTTCAAGGTGATACTGAACTATAGAGAAAGACCCTGTCTCAAAGAAATGAACAAACAGAAAAATCTATCTTTGCCCAGAAGCAGTGCTTCTCAACCCTATCATTATTGCCATTTTGATCTGGGCAGCTGTCCTAATCATTGAAAGATGTTTAGCAGCATCTCTGGATTCTACTTACCCAATGCCAGTAGCATCCCCCATGTGGCAATCAAAACTGTGTCTAACATTGCACGATAACCCTTGCGAAGGGGGCAAAATCTCCCCTAGTCAAGAACCACTGCTGTAGAATGTCCTTCTGAGCAGCTAGGAAACACGCCAGAACATAACTTGGTTTTAACAGAGTAGTGGAGGCAGAAGCCAGTCTGAGTGGGTTGAGTATGATGTTAGAAAGTGGATAGATCCTGTATGAACTGATTTTTCCAAATCTGATTGCTGAGTCAATTAACAATGTGATATATATATATATATATATATATATATATATATAGAGAGAGAGAGAGAGAGAGAGAGAGAGAGAGAGAGAGAGAGAGAAAGAGAGAGAGAGAGAGAGGGAGGGAGGGAGAGAGAGAGAATTGGGTAACATTATAAGAGAAACAATAGTTCAATACAATAACAAGAAGGAGTTGTAAGACTGTGTGTGAAAGTACTAGAAGTGTGGTATGTCTAGAACAATAGGATGCTTGATGAGGTTGAGTTCACAGTGAGCTGGTCTTTGGGGCAGAATATTGTCCCTTGACCCTCTCAGGCAGGAAGTGCAAATAACTGCTAAGCAGCTTCAAGCTCTTGGCTTCATTTCTCACACTCCTCTCATCTCTTAGTGTGGGTGTGTGTACATCTGTCTCTGACATAGAATACATGGTCGCAAGAAACAGCATTCACTTAAAGTAGCTCTTTCATTTGGGTGATTTGGTGAGAGGGGCGATGCAAAGGACTGTCTCATAGAATCCACAGACAGCAGAGGAGCAGGCCTCAGCCAAGACGGGAACCGGGGCAGATTTGAGAGGCTTTGTTTACCCTAATGCTCTGCCTTTAGGTCAGCTCCTGATGTACTCTGTCTGCATCTCTTAGTTCTTATTCTTGAAAGAAGGAATCTGAGGATCTGAGATACCACCGATGTCAGTAACTCCTCTCTCTCTCCCTCTCTCTCTCTCTCTCTGTCTCAAAACACACACACACACACACACACACACACACACACACACACACACACACACACACAATGTTGCTCAGGCTGGTCTCAAACTCCTGGGCTCAAATATCCTCTCACTTCAGCCCCTGGGTGTCACTGTGCCAGGCTTAACTCTCTTAATCAGGTATCCCAGCCCAATTTCCTGGGCTGTGGGGTGGAAAAGATTTTGTAAAAGAGGTGGGGTAGGGTGCGTGAGAAATACGGAAATAGGAACCACATCATAGATCCTTAAGGCAGTCCACTTCTGTACAGATTACCCCCCTTTCTATCTTCTCAAATGTTTTTATTTCACCGCCCCCCAAACTATACAAAATGCCTCACAGAAATGGCCTTGTTTGCCAGTTAAACACATGGTTATCACCATTAGCCTGTTTTTTTTTTTCAGTGTGTATAGCACAGTAGTCTTGATTTCAAATTTCCTGACTTTAGAAAGAGGGTGGAGGCCTGAGTGCAGCGGCACATGCCTGTAATCCTAGCTACTGGTAAGGCTGAAGCAAGTGGACTGCAAGTTCAAGGCCAGCCTGGAGATCTTAACAAGACCCTGTCTCAGTAAAAAAATTAAAAGGGCTGGGAATGTAACTCAGTATGATGCCCTGAGTTCAATCTCTAGCTCCGCACATGACAACAACAACTGGGAGGGGAATGGAGGGCAAATGACACATAGTGCTTTCTTTTGAACAATGACATAGTCGGGAGGCATCATCTAAATAGAGATGGACTATTTTAACAAGAAATACATAATCTGTTTGGGGAGCAGTTGTCTGAATCTGCTTCACCCCAGCTCTCCCTCTTGGCAACCCTTAGTTGGGAATAAAGACTGCAGAGCTATCAGGAGATGGTACAGCCTTTCCCCTAGTTAATGAACAGCCACCCTGCCTTCGCAGTCTATTAATTAAGAAGGTAATCAGTGCATGCTTGGAGTTTGATATTTGAAACTCAAAGGCAAAAAAATCAGAACACTACTCAGATTTTTTTTTCTCATAAAGAAATGAATAACAAATTCAGGCCACAGAGCTGGAGTAATCACATTTTGAATGATTTCTCCTGAGCATGCCTTTGATAGTCTGTATGTATTGGGTAAGAACAAAGATAGGCAAAGTTAATTACCTAAGAAAAGCTTCCCCTTAGCCCAGGGTTTCTCAACCTTGCTACCACCGATATTTGGGCTAAGATAATTCATTATTGTGGGGGCTATTCTATGCGTAGCCAGATGTTTGAAAGCATCCCTAGTCTCTAACCATTAGGAATCAGTAGTACCCTCCCTCTGCCAAGTTGTGACAACCAAAAATGTCTCTAGACATTGTTAAATGTTCCCTGTGGGGCAAAATTGCCCCTTGTTGAGAACTTCTGAATTAACTACTACTTTCCCTCTTACTCCCTATCCCCTGGAGCCCTCCAGAGTTTGCTGTTTTAAACCCTCAGAACAAAATATTTCATACCGCGGCCATCTACACTTTCTGGGGAATTATTTGAAAAGAAATTGATGGGACCAAAATTACTTGTCCCAATAACAAGAAGAGCTCTTTGAATTTCTGTTTTGAAAAGTAGGAGACAAAGAGAACAAAGGAAGATGTAATAAAGGCATTTATTTAAGGCACTCTGCTAAACACTTTACTTATATTTAATCCTCACAAAACCCTCAGGGGCATTAATAACCTTATTTTATTGTTGAGAAAACTGGGGATTAAAGAAGTCAAGAGATTTGCTCAAGAACACAGAGTTTGCAATTTAGTAGTGGAGTCAGAAGTCTGAGAGCAACATTTGTGCAGTTACACACATTGCCTTGGTGTACGCACTTAGAGTAACAGTTACCTAACTAAGCCAGGTGACCAGTTTGTATCCTTTTCAAAACACACCTTTTCTTATGGGGAGTTTAAAACTTGCCTCACGTAGAGTTTCTCGGTCTCCACATTATTGGCATCACACACCAGACCAGGCCAGGCCAAGGTCTAACAGTTCAGATTCAGTTTATTACTTACATAGACAGTCAAATAAACAGTAGCTGATGCTACCAGCTACCCACGGTCCTTGTGCCACACACCAACAAGGGTAATGCTGAAAGAAAATGGGCCAGATGACCATTATTTCCAGTGCTGAGGAGTCCACTATACATTGCAACTAAATGTTTTTCTATCTACAGCTCTATTCAAAGCGGAACAGGGCAGGAGGCGATTAGAAAGAACCTGGAGAACATCTCAGGGGAGATAAGGAAGTGAGTGGGAGACAGGCTCAAAGCAACTCCTCACAGGCCTCCCCTCCTCTCCTTGCCAGGAGGAGCATAAAACCTTCTCCACTGCCCACATGAGCTGAAATGCACCATCCAAGGTCATCAGTGGCCAGGCAGGGCCATTTTCCTATCGTGGTGGACTGTGCATGGCAGGATGTTTATCAGCCTCCATAGCTTTCATTCACTAGATTCCTGTAGCACCATCTCCAAGTTGTAACAAACAAAAATGCCTCCAAGTATTAATAAATTTATCTTGGAGCAAAGCTGTGCTAGAACCACACTGATCTAGAGCTCTATCCACTCCTCACATCCAAGCAACGTATTTCATATGCCAATATTTCAATATATATTTCTAAAATGAAGTTTTGAAAACACAAATGCAATACCGTTATTATACCTGGAAATTGAAAATTTCTTCAAAACATTCAGAAATTGTTCAGATTTCTAATTGTCTAATGTTATCATTTTTTTACAGTGTTTTGAATTGGGGTCCTAATAATACAGCATACACAGTGTGAGTGATGTCTCATAGACTTCATTTAATCCACAGGTTTCTTGTAATTTTTTGGTTGAAGAAACAAAGTTTATCCTACAGAGTTTTCCACAATCTGGATTTTGCTGATTGCATCCCTGTGGTGTTGACATATTCCTTTATCCCTTCTGTATTTCCTATAAATTGGTCTGAGATCAAGAGGTGTGATCAAAGTCAGGTTCTCTTTACTTGAAAGACTGTTCCATAGATGGTGTGGGAGTACAGAATTACGTGGGGTTATCTGTCTTCCTGCCCTGTTGCCAGTAGTTAATGCTCACCATTCATTAGGCGCTAGGAAGCAGTGATAATTTATTACCTCCATTACTTTCTTACCTTCTTCATTACTCACTGTAAGATGAGACACTCCTCCTCAGTATTTGAGCACCCAGAAAGTGCAGAAAAGGCAAGGAGAATATGAATGTTTCGCTGTAGTTACCAGTTTTCAAAATAATGCGTTTGTTCTCTAGCACCCTCTGATGCAAACAAAAGAAGCTTTAGGTGTTTTTCTCCTGATAGTACTATGGACTCACGGATTTAAATATACTTGATTTATGAAATTCCAGCAATAAGAAATGAACAAAAGGGCCGGTGATATAGCTCAGCAGCATAAGCGCCTGCTTGGCAAGCACAAGATCTTCAGTTTGACTCCCGGTACCCGTGTATAAAAAAAAAGAAAGAAAGAAAGAAAGAAAGAAAGAAAGAAAGAAAGAAAGAAATGAACAAAAGATTGGAACTGAAGACTTTAAGTGCTTGCTTTTTGCCCGTTAACCAGATAACTAGAACTGTCTGCATTATCTATGCAGCATGGGTTTTTTATTATTTCTACCTAAAGATATCTCTTTTTGGTAATGACAATTTTTTTTTTATCCTGGTTTTCCTCAATACACTCTTAACGGTTTTTAAATTATTTCATATCTGGTCAAGTTGAGATTTTTAAGAACTTCATTTCTAATTTGTAACAAAAGTTTACAAGTTGATTTTTTCAAAAAAGTCAACAAACTGCAAGCACCTGTTAATAAAGGTCTTAAATAAAAAATAAAAAATTAAACATATTTGATTGCTTTCAATCCGTTGTAGTTCTTACTCTTATCAATGCTTAAACTTTCCATCTTTGGCTGGCAGGAATCTCTTCAAGCAGGCTCCTAAATCCTTTTGACAGTTGCTATCATTTAGAAAGATTTATAGAACTTCCACATATTCATATGAATACTGTTATCTTTACAGTTTCACCTAGTGAGCCCCTGTACTTAACAGTATTTTTGTAATTGCTCTCCAACAATGTTACTCAAAATGCAAATTTCAGGTAACACCTGGGAACCTGATCAAAATTCAAGTTATTGGGTCTTTCTTGGTCTAATGAGTTAGGTTCTCTGGGGCCTAGGAAAGTGTGGTTTGACAAATTCTACAAATGATTCTTCTCTGGAATCTCTGCTTTATGAGAATTGATTTCAGAGCATAGTTTTGGGTACAGTGTTTGGCTTCTTATATCTAAAGTCAGGGTTACAGGGATTATCTCTGATCCTTTAGGGGTCTCCCACTGGAATATGCTACCCTCTGTTCTTGTTGGATATCATTAAAGGTAAAATCATCTTGGGGAGGATGTATTTTTCTGATATTTTTGAAACAACCAAAAGTCAATGGATATTTGACAGGTGCATGATAAATCTATTTAATACATCTTTGGGCCCAACAATTCAAATTTGATTATATGCCGGTAATAACCGATTCTCATGAGTGGTCTTGAGGAGTTCCCATGATGGAAATGTCAAAAGACTTATTCCAAACGTGTTTTGAGCAACAGCAGTGTTCCATGGGCTAGGGGCTGCCAAGGTTCACTACTCATGGTTTTGGCTCTTTTGAGTTCCCGTGTTTGAATGGTGGAATGAGTTTATTCAAACTCTGTTTCATAAAGGATTCTTTTCCTTTGAAGTTGTGGGTATCCCATGTTTACTTACTTGCTTACTCTAGAGAATATTTTCTTGTAGCAAGGGTGGGCTTCTGAGCCCACTGGCTGCATATAGCTACTCTCAAGCACCACTCAGGAGCCATTTGACATAGTCTCTCATTTGAAACTTTAGTAGACTGGGTGTTGAAAATGATTGCTTTTGGGCATATTGAAGGTTTTTACATAGCCAAGCTCCTGGGACACATACAGAATAGGGTTTCTTTCTCTCAATGCAAACCAAATGGAGATGCTTGGGGGAAAAAAAGAGAAACTAATGGGGGGGGGTCAAAATCCATGTCTTAATAAAATCCTTCATCTCTGCTTCATCACAGTGGTCTTACACTTTTAAAAGTCCTGTGCTACCAGAATCCCTAGGGTGTGGAATCCCCAGACCTCAGTGTTATTGAAAGCTTCTCATGTAATTATAAGGTACAAGCAAGGTAGACAAACTTACGGAGTGAAGCACAGATGGTGAGACTTATCTAGACATGATCTTGGATCCCTAAAGTGTTAGGCTCTCTTTTTTCAAAATAGGGTATTTGATATACTTGTGGGCTTTTGGAAAGATCATTTCTCACCAGCATCACCCATTATTACTCAGGGATGTACATGTCACCCACAGAGAAGAGGACTTAGTGAATCCACTTAAGCTTGTATTGCAGAGGAAGAATCCATTGATGCTATTTTTTTGGAAAGATTTATTTGAGGATGCAAAAACATCAGTTTTTTTTTTGTGGTGCCTCATGCATACTAGGCAAGCACTTTACCACTGAGCTACACCCCAGCCCTGACATCATTCTGAATGTGTGTTTCGTGATGACATCCTGCACTGACATTTACTGAATGAGTCAAATATGAGGTTTATAGGGAGTTAATAAAGGCTTTTATCTAGCCGGGTTGTATCATTAAATGTCAAAGAAATGAAATGAAAAGCTTTCAACATGAAGGCTACCCAAAGAGAGCCAAATGATCAGAGCATTGAAAATGTTGAGATACCAAGGCAGCATATAAGGAATCAGGGCTTTGACGCCCCACAGCCTTGAATTTGAAACTCACCTATGCCACTGACCAGCTCTGTGACCTTGGCCAAATTATTTAACAACTCTAACTGTTGGTTGTTACCTGCAAACCGGGCATAGTGCCTGTGACACAGAGGAGGACTTCATAAATTACTAAGTATTAAAATCACAGACAATACATTATTCAGAGATAGATTATTCTGGAGATGAGATTCCAGGCCCAGCTCATGCTAAGAAAGGTGCAGCAAGCACACTAATAGCCCTATGAATATGTCTGTCCTAATCCTCAGAACCTGTGAATGTGTTACCTTACATGGCAAAAGGAACTTTACTGATATCATTAAATTAAGGATCTTGAGGTGGGAGAGCATCCTGGGTTATCCAGGTGGGCTCAGTGTAACCACAAAGGTTCTTTTAAGTGAAAGAGGGAGACAGAAGATTTAGAATAGAAGATGAGACTACTGAACAGTGGCTGGAGTGATGCCGTTACTGGCTTTGAAGATGGAAGGAAATGGAACATGAGCCAAGTAATGCAGGTGGCCTGTAGAAGCTGGGAAAAGCAAAGACATGGGTTCTCCTTCAGAGCCTCCAGAAGAAATGCAATCATGTCAATACATTGATTTTAGCCCACTGAGACCCTATTATAAACTTCTTGCCCTGGTCCAGAACTTTAAGATAATAAAACTGTGTTGTTTTCAGCCATTAACTTTGTGACAAATTGTTACAGTAGCTGAGGAAACAAATACAGAGAATTAAGCCAAATGTCCTTGAGCATTCAAACATTCCGAGTGCAGATTTTGCAAAACAGTCACTTTGGAGACTAGGTCATTCAAAATCTATTAGTATAAAATCCAAGGATTGTACTAATAGTTTGCTTGTTAAGGAATGTATGCATCCTGGCATCTTACTTACTTGCCAGTCAAACTCATTTGTATCACATTCCCAAGGCCCCAGGAAAAATCATCAGGACCCTGCAGTATCTGCTGCAGTGCCTGGAAGCTGGGCCTGGTGGGACAGCAAGAAGGAATAAAAGTGGTTATGGCAGATTGATAACAAAGAAAGACAATTCTTTAAGCATATATGAGGAAATATAAATGTGCACAACCATTCTGGAGGACCATTTGAAAATAGTGTCAAAAAACATGTATCAAAAGTCTTAAAAAGGCAGGTACTCTGACTCAGCAATTCTACTTGTAAGAAAAGCCATCCTAGGGGGAAAGCTGGACTAATAAGCTATCATTCACATACTTGAAAAATCCTCTCATGGTTTCTATAATTGCTTATAGAATAACGCATGGGGTTACTGAAGGACGACAGCAGTATATTCATTTATGTTGGATAATTAAGACTGGCAGATGTTCATTACTGATAGTAGCTGATTCAAACCTGGTTAGATTATTAACCTGGAAGTTCCCTAAACCACTTTTGGTACGCTGGATCTTTTTCATTAATATCATTGAAACAGTGATTGTGGTTAATAGTTTCAATGTTAAATTGGTGCCTGGCCTTGTACATTTATTGTAAACTATCATCCAATTTTATAGACTAACTAAATTAAAATTGTATATGTCAGTGAAATTGAACTATAAAGTGTTGGAAATTACCTATCATCTAACTTATCCACTGACATTCACATAATATACTTGGCTTCCAAAAGTTGTAAATTCAAAGTATGCTCAAATCCAGGTGAGGAATCTATCAATTTTTTTTCTGTTGTATTGTGTGTTTTAGTTGTATGTCTGGACCCAAACTCCATCAAGGAAGGACCAAAATTTACACAGCCTCAAGTGTGATGGCGGCTGCGTTTGGAGTTTTGATTAAACTGCACTACATGTGTGATTATTACTTGTAAACAGATGATTAGATATTAATTAGACAATAAGTGATTGTAAAGCACTTAGAAAATAAAAGTGTTTATAAATACCAAGTAATAGCAACAATAATTCTTTACTGACTACACAGCTGCTTATGTCGATAAGAATGATTTATTCCAGCTAAAGGCAACTTTAATTTGTGCCAAAACAAAACAAAATGAAACAAAAAACTGCCATCATATGTTTTGTTACAGCAAAACAAAATATATCATATTCATATTCACAACTTATTTTTATTAACATTTAAATATAGCTCATTTTGATCTTAAAAAAATCTTTAAAGATCTCAAACACAGGTGCAGCCATTATGGTACAGTGACCTTGAGTGCTAAGAACTTTGGGGCATCTAACTGCAAATCTCTCTGACTTAATGTCAAATATTAATTTCTTTCAAAAATAAAATGTAAGAGGATATTTTGTTAGCCATATTTTCATTTATGCAGTAGGTTTGTCACATTGGGTCTCTGCATTTGTTCCTAGTGCCTTAAAACTGGGCTTACAGCTGGGTGTGGTGTAATCCTGGCACTCTGGGAGGCTGAGGCAGGAGGATCGCAAGTTCAAGCCAACACCTGGGCAATTTAGTGACTTAGTGAGACCTAGTGTAAAACAAAATTTATTTTTAAATTTTAAAATGGTTGGGGATGCAGTTCAGTGCAAAGGCCCTGAAACGGTACTACAAACAATCAAACAAACAAAACTGCTTAGAATCAATAAATTTTGTTCAAATGGATGAGTGAAGCCAATTCTCTTTTGGTTATTAGTTGCAAAAAAAAAAATCCATTTTAAGCAAGCTCCAGGTCCTGAGTTCAATTCCCAGTGCAAAAAAAAAAAAAAAAAGAAAAAAAGAAAAAGAAAATCCATTTTAAGAATTAAACGAATCACTTTTGTTCTACCTTTTTTTTTAACTTCCAAACTGTTTTTTTTTTTTTTTTTTTTTTTTTGGTATCAGGAATGGAACTCATGACCTTGCACTTGTCAGGCAGGCGCTGTGCCGCTGAGCTATATCCCAGGCTGTTCTACCTTTTTGATCTTATTTTTTTTATGTTTTGAAGCTCTATTTTTTCTCATTATTTTTCCCCTAATGGCCTGTAGGGGTCATGGCCCTGTATCAGCCTGTTCTTGGCCCACTGATGAATCTGGCAAAGCATCTGTGTTAATTTTTCTGTCATAAGTAAATGCAGGCACCTACAATGAGTCCAGGTCCATGGATGCACAGATTTACAGAAGTAAACTAAGTGAATGAAAATGAAGAGTGCTTCATGTTGCATGAATTCAATAGAAATGGGGCAAAGGGGTAATATTGGATGATGAGATATACACAAGTTACTCAATAACTTTGTTTATAAAGCAGAGGCAACTGCTGTATGTCACAAGAGTGAAGCAGTGGAGTTTGGTGGGAAGAGTTCAACTTTGATCCAAGAGACCTGGATTCAAGTGAAAGTATCACTTTCATTATCAACACTGTTAGTTACCATGTTATGTGGTTCCAATCACTTAATCTCTCTGAATCTGTTTATTCATTTGAAATTTTTCACTATTAAAGTTTGTCAATTTTGGCTGGGCATGTAGCTCAGTGGTACAGCACTTGTCTAGCAGGCACAAGCCCCTGGGTTTGATCCCCAACACCACACACACACACACACACACACACACACACACACAGTCTTAGTGTGTTGGGATGATATAATTTAACATGTAAAAAAAGCACAAGGGTGGAATGCTTTCCGCTGCAAAATACTTTTATCACTAAGTTTTCCTGGAACAAATGAAAAGGATTTATGCATGAGTTTCATTACTTAGTATCATGGAGTTTTTTCCGAGAGTCAGGTGTAGCCCCTAACCTTAGGTCACATCTGGAAAACCAAAGATGTAGCTCAAAATGCAGATGTAAAAGTAATGAAGTTCCATAAGAGGCAATAATGGTTTCCAGGCAATCTCAAATTATTCTGTCAACTTTATCCTGTATTTTTTCTTGTCCTTTGTAATAAATTACTTTCTTGGTAAGTCTAAGATAGCGAGAAAAAAATGAATAAAAATGGAAATGTAAACTAGTACAACCACTATGGAAGTCAGTATGGAGATTACTCCAAAGACTAAAAATAAAAATTCTATTTGACCCAGCCATACCTCTCTTAGGCATATTCTCAAAAGAATTAAATATATCATACTATAGGGCCGGCGAGATGGCTCAGGGGTGTAAGCACCTGCTTGGCAGAGTGAAGTCCTGAGTTCGACTCCCGAAACCCACATACAGAAAAGGGCCAGTGATATCGCTCAGTGGCACAGGCACCTGCTGGCGCATGAGGTCCTGAGTTCGACCCCCAGTACCCACACACAAAAAAAAGATATCATGCTATAGTGATACATGCATACCCATGTTTATACCAGCAAACAATCAAACAAACAAAACTGCTTAGAATCAATAAATTTTGGTCAAATGGATGAGTGAAGCCAATTCTCTTTTGGTTATTAGTTGCAAAAAGAAAATCCATTTTAAGCAAGCTCAAGATACAATCCACAATAGCTAAATTCTGGAAACAGCCTAGGTGCCCATTAACAGATGAATGGGTAAAGAAAATGTAGTATAGATACACAATGGAGTACTATTCAGTCATAAAGAAGAACAAAATCATGTCATTTGCAGGAAAATGGATGGAACCTGAAACCATCATACTAAGTGAAATAAGCTAGACTCATAAAGTTAAATATCACATGTCTCTTAGTGAGAAATGCAAAGTACAAATAAATAAATACAAATAAGATAAAGGAGCAATGATAGGAAATTAGAAGATACTCTTGGAGATAGAAAAAAGGACGGGGGAGGGAGAGGAAGTGAAGGGGGGGATAAGGAGATTGAAAATGAGCCAAATGTCATATGCATGTACAAATTTCCCAAAATGAACATCACTATTCTGTAATAAAATAAAATGAACTAATAAAAAATAATAAGAAGGAAATGTGGAAGAAATAGTAGAATCCGAAGAGATGGCATTGGGGAAATCTGGAACAAAGGTTCTACACGTGGCCTGTGATGACATACAAATTATAGCTAAATAACTTTAATTTTCAGTATGGTTGTCCTAACATTTTCACACAATGGATAGAAAGTTTCCAGGAACACGACTAGGTTAAAGATTGGAAAATAGAAGGGAAAGGGATTTTTAAAGAAGAGAAAGCTTAAAAGTAATGCCTACTTTTAAAAAGACATTTCTATATTATGTTTGATTCATTTTAGCCATGTGTGCTGAGAATAGGAAAAGTGTTGCCATAGAAATGTCATATTAGGATTTTATGATGAGAGGGCCTGCCTAGCCATGGAAGGCCCTGGATTCGGCCCTTAGTGCTCAAAAAAGAAACAAAACAGAATTTAGATTTTTAAAATTGCTGCTGCATGCCTCTAATCCCAGGTACTTGGGAAGCTGAGATAGGAGGAGGACCAATTCAAGACCAGCCAGGCCAACTTTGTGGCTGAGGATGTAGCTCAGTGGTACACTCTGGGGCCAAGCCCACAGTACTGAAAAACAGAAACCAAAAACTTTATGATAAGGCACTGGAATGGTGTCTTGGTTTGAGATCCCCCAGAAGCCAACCCTAAAAGAAGGATTCAAGTTTGAGTATCTTATTTGGGAGTCAATCCCAGGGAACAGCCACGGGTGTGTGAGCGGGTGCAACAGCCTTTCACTACAGGATGTGCTACCCAGCAAGCTAGCACTGCGGCAATGGGAACTTAATGCACTGGGCAATTTGGGAGTAGAACATGCAATTCAGAATTATCCCTCCTGAGGGTTGGGGTGGGGACGCTGGGGCATTTATACACTGAGGCTTTGGTTAAGAACTCTTGGGAGTGTGAGTTGTTAATCTCTGGATCCTTCAGCTCTGCCTCTGGTGTGGTGTAGGAAGGTAGGGCTTTCCGACGGTCAGAGAAGCCCTTAGGCAAAGAAATGCAGGTGCTGACAGCTAGCAGAAGGCCAGGTGTTGACTACACTGGTAAGGCAGGTTTCAGACAGTATTGACTCTAAAAGATTATTTAGTTCTTCTTTGTTGATCTTTGGGAATGGTATTTTTGACATTTTTTGTGTGAGGGGGGGTGCACTGGGGATTGAACTCAGCTAGGGCTTTTGCACTCAGCTATATCCCAGCTCTTATATTTTATCTCAAGACAGGTCCTTCCTAAGTTGCTCGGGCTGAACTAGAACTTGCAATCTTCTTACCTCAGCCTCCCAGAGTGCTAGGATTACAGCCATGTGCCATCACATCTGGCTTATTTTCAACAATTTCATGCTGTTAATATGAAGATGGCTGGTAGGAAGAAGGACACCATTTGTGGATCTTTCGAGCTGAAGGGAAGGTCTTTATGGTTCAGTTTTCTTCTCTGAAAAGTGCAGTAACTGATACCTATCTGACCCGATGTGTGCGGGGTTCCAAGAAGTCCGTGCTAAGTATCTAGCACAGTGCTAAGAAACTAAAAGATACTCAAGAAATGGTAGAAAGGGTAATGATGGTCCTGTCCTGGCAGCACTGATCTAACAAGAGCTCGCACTCGCCCACGAGGCATGTCCTATCTGGAGAGGTTACAGGACTCAGGAGCATTGTCCCCAAACATTCCCTGGGGGTTTTCTGAATAGCCAGCCTCCAAAGCACTTTTTCTGCTAACTGGAGACAGGTGTCTGCCATAGCTATGTTCCTCAGTTTCTTGTTTCTCCTCTCTGCAATCCATGTACCTTTCTATGTACTCTGTGCTAACCAATCCCGCCTCACCCACACCCCAATGCCCAGCCTTTGATACCTCTCAGCTGGAGGGTAATTTTCATTTATTTCTGATTATAAAAGTAATGCATACTCATTTTTGAATACTTGTTACAGACAGAAAAATATAAAAAATAAAACCAGAGTCCCCTATTTTAAAGATTTTGTAGCTAACATCTTGGCATATTTCCCTCAGTGCTTTTTTTCCCCATGCATGTACAAATCACATAATTGGGATCATTTTTTAGAATCATATTTATTAGCCTGCTTTTCTCACCTGACATTATAATGTTAACATGTTCCCATAACATCAGAATTTCTTCAAAAACATGACTCTTAAAGCATGTATAATACTATATGTGGATTTTAAAAATTTAAATCATTCCTGTTATTGCTGTAAATTGCATCTTTTTGCCTTTTGTAAATAATTCTGCATTAAGCCTATTTATACATAATTATTTGTGGGCTTCTCTAATTATTTCTTTTAGGAAATTCTCAATTGGAATCCCTGGAACAAAGGGTATAGACATTCTAAGGGTTGTTAGCATATACTGACAAATGTCCTCCATGGAGTTTTTGTTGTCGTTTTGTTTTTGTTTTTTGTACTGGAGATTGAACCCACGGCTTTTCTAGTGAGCTAAATCCCTATTCCCATTTATTTACATTACTGGAGATTGAACCCAGGGCCTTTGCACTGAGCTACAACCCCAGCCCTTTACATTTTTTTTTTTTAAATATTTTGCGACAGTCTTGCTAAGTCTCTAAATTGCCAGCTGTGCTTGAATTTGTGATCCTCCTACTTCAGCCTCCCAGAGTGTTGGAGTTACAGGTGTGCACCACCATGCCTGGCTCATGCAGCTTTTTTTTTTTAATGTGGGTACCAGAAGTCAACCTCAGGACCTCGTGCTTTGCTAGCAGGCGCTTGTGCCACTGAGCGATATCACCAGCCCTTTTTTCCTTTATGTGGGTACCAGGAGTCGAACTCAGGAGCTAGTGCTTGCCAGGCAGGCTCTTACGCCGCTGAGCCATCTCACCGGTCCCTCATGCAGCTTTTAATGATGTTAATACATGCATAGATTTTGTGTAACCTTTACCATAATCAGGATACAGAAAAATGCTATCACCCCAATAAACTCCTTTCTGCTACTCCTTTACTTTCACATCCTCATAGCCCCTAGAGGGTTATGGAGTATTTCATTCTATAGTATGGAATTAACTGGTAATTCGCAGCTAATTGTCCAAATTAAAATAACTCATTCAAGTATTTTTCAGACGTTCCTGAATCAGGTTGCAGTAGCAGCCAAGCAGTCTCCCAGGTGGGTGGATCTAGTTAGGGTCCCTCTTAGAGTGTTACCTGAGTCTACTCCCGTCGGGGCTGAGACATGCTGGGATTCAACCACTGGGCTGCAGGGAACCGAAGACCAGGCTGGGGTAGCATTAGTAAACATGGAGTTATTTTATAGATCTGACCCTCAGACAGAAATCTAAATTGCAAGGCTCAAGGACTTGGGATGGATAAGGGTCTAACATGGGTGCCACAGTGAAGATACTCATCCCAGGCAGAGGCAGCCTCTTAGTTTGATGGGACAGAAGATGAGGAGAGGAGGAAACAGGCAACTGCCCATTTTGAGCCAGAAAAGGCCAGGGTACTCCAGGCTCTGGGACAGGAGGGGTTCACAAGGACCCAGCTAGATATCGAATGCTGCTAAATAAGCAGGTGACCAGGAGAGCCTCCCAGTCTAAAGAGGCAATTTAAAGGACTGATTAGAAACCAGAATACATTTGAAAGTTAGGGGCTTCCCAATGTGACTCTAAGGCACTGGTTCTCAAACTGTAGCAAATGGCAGAGTGCTTCCAAAACCAGGAGTTTTTGTTAAACCCCAGATGGCTGGGCTCTACCACCTCAGTTTCTGACTCAGAAGGTTCGGGTTGGGGAGTGAGAATTTCCAACAAATTGTGAAGGCTGCTGCTGCTCCTTGAGGGGCCACACTTTGGGAAACACTGCTCTAAGGCAAAGAAAATATTGAGATAAGAATAAAAATCTCACTCTCATATCACTCAGCATGGATGGAAAAGGGGCTTTTAAACGTAAGGCAGGGCTTTGCTCTTCCATGTTGATTTGCTCCGAAGAGCTAACCCTACAATTTGAGGCGTTTTGGGCTTCCAGGAAAGCAGATAGGGTAGGAAGGAAATGGTTCCTCTTCAGAGGACAAAAGTATCAATAAATTCTTGTCTCAGTAGAATCTTCTTGAGCATAGGTAATAGTTGTCAACATTTCAGGATGTATAGATGTCGAACTATGCAATTCTCTGCTGCAGGTTTTTTTCTTATTTTGGGGCCAGCCCTCTCTGCTTGTTTGAGGAAGGACTTTTTCCTCTAGTACTGGGGAGTGAACCTAGGGCCTTTGCACTGCGCTATACTCCCGGATATATATATATATATATATTGAGACAGGGTCTCATTACGTTGCCCAAGCTGGGCTCAAACTTGTGATCCTTCTGCCTCGGTCTCCCAGATTGCTGGGGAGTAAAGGCCTGCACCATCATGTGGATCAGTGCTGTTTTTTGAGGGGGGAGGGAGTTAGAGGGGGTTGGCTTTTTTGGTTTTGTTTTATCTCATTGTTTGGACTACCGATTCTCAAAATGTGACCTCCAGACCTATAACATTAGCATTGCTTAGGCATTTATTAAAAATGCAAGTACCAGGTCCACCCAAGACCTGCTTAATCTGGTCTGGGGTCTGGCATGGGGCCAATAATTTGTATTTCTACCAAGTTTCCTGGTGATGCTGATGTTGGGGCTGCCGGTCCCAGGCCACGCTTCAATGAAAACCTCAGCTATAGATAAAAGTGAAGGATTCAGAAGCCCAGGAACTTGTCTTAAGAGGACTCCTGCCTAGGTTGTTTTGCTACTACACCTGCTGCATCCCTGCCCCGCCCTCATCCTTCAAATGCCAGCTCCATTACTTATGAGCTTTGAGAACCTGTGTAATCCCTCTAAGTTGCAATTTCCTCATCTGTAAAATGGGGATAATAATAGGATCTACTTCTTTGCATTCTTATGAAAATTAAACAAGATCTAGCTAAAAATTTAGCACTATGTCTGTGCTTAATAAATGCTAGCGATTATAGTTTTATTACTATTAAACATAGGCCATTTCACTAGAACAAACCCCTTTTAAGTTCTTTTCTTTGAGTGTATATCTTCAGAATGCTCCTCTTCAAAAGTGGATGTTCCCTGACAAGTTAAACATGAAGGCACACCATCTTTAACCTCTAGGAGGTTTCTCTGGTTGCCACGATCACTTGGCTGAGAGCAGCGTGCCTATGAAATGGGACCCAGGACTGATCAAATGGGAGCAGGGAAACAGACCAGGGAAAATGGAACCGTGCAGTGAGAAGCAGAGGGAAGAGTGGCTGAAGGAGGAAGCAGTTGGAGAGGGCAGTCAGAGGTGGGAGACAAGCTGTCAAAGACAATCTACCTCCTTCAAAGTTCCTCCTAGGGCAGCCCCAGGGACAGACTCCAGGGCTACATTAGGCCCCAGGGGATCTGCCAGCGTTCCTGTTGCAAGCAGCCCAGTGGGTGAACATTCAAGTGCCCACATTGAATTCCCTGAGAGGTCCCTGAGGACAGCAGGCAATTGGCACAGTGGGTTTGGGTTCAAAAGTGGCTTTGTCTTCAGCACGACCCCTATTTGGCAAATATTCGGACTACAGGGCATCATACAGTCATAGCAGGGACATGGTCCTTTCTAGTGGAGGTCTGCTATGTGCTTTCTCAAGATGTCCTGGGCCCCTCAGGAAGCGCTTTTATCTTATCTAGGTAGTGCAGCCCTGGTCCCTTGCCCAGAAGAGACCGAGACCTTTGCAAGTGTATTAAATAGAAGAAACAAAAGCAGCAAGTTAAGGCCCCGTGGGTACGGCTGGCCAGCCAATGGGGTCCGGCCGCTCTCCGGCGGAGTGGTACTATGATGACAGTAGCCAACCAGCGCGCTCCATGCAAATGAGGATACTGTATCCCGCACCAGCCGCTTCAGTGCCGCCTGGTTGTTATAGTGATAAACTGAGGCCTTGCCTCTTGGCTTCTCCGAGAAAGAAAGGGGCGGGGGTGTGGGGGTTAACCTCTTTGCTTCCCCCAGGCAAGACGGAAAGAAGGGAAAAAGAAGGGGGATGGGTAGGGAAGAGAAAAATACGCAACAAAGAAAACATTTTCTGCCTGGGAGGAGACTCCCAGAGGGTATAGAGCTGGAGGGAGCAGTCACTGGCCATGCCAGTACTTACCACTGATGCTGAGTCAGAAACAGGTATCCCAAAATTCCTTTCCAATGAGCCTCCCTCAGAAACCATGGAGGAAATAGAGCACACATGCCCACAGCCTCGACTGGTAAGTAAAGACAAAGGATGCAAATGTATGCGTGGCTATGGCACAAAAGAGTTCCTTATGCGCCCGGGGCCAGCGAGAAAAGGATGCTTAGAGGATTTTCATGTAAATGAGAATGGAGCTACCGCCTAGTCCTCCTCAGCTGTTTACACTTAGCTTCTATACCGGGCGCTGCTCTCAGTTTACAAAGCATTATTGTATTGGCTGGATAGGAAACGGGCTGCTTGGGATATGCTGTGTGTTTGTGATTTGGGAGGAGGAGATGGCCTGTTTCCTCTTAGGTGTATTCTTGTCTGGAGGTAAAAATCCTACAGTGCAATTTTAGAATGGTTTTCTCTTCGTAAAGCTTGCAAGGAGTCCCTCGTTAAGTTCAAAATTCTAGTTCAGGAATGATTCGGTCCTCAACGGATGTGTGTGTGTGTGTGTGTGTGTGTGCCTAATGACAATTTTGGAGAAAATGAAAACGACACGGAAGCAAAACTTCCCCATTCGGTTGACATTTTCTAAATACGTAAATAAATAAGTCCTTCAACGAGGTATTTAGAAATAACGTGCATTTAAAATGAATTGTAAAAATTTCGGAGTATGCTGTGAGGGTTTCCATTCAGGTAGTGGAAACCCGGAGAGGCTACATTTATTTAGAATGGGGATCATGCTTTTAATAATGAAAATGTGGAAACAGGGCACTCAGTGCTTCCTTCCATCACAGTAACTGGTATCCCAAATCTGATCAGTTTGTCTACCACTCCTCACGATCCCTTAGGTAGATGTGGAAGTTTGTTCTCCACCACTTCAGCATGTGTCCTCAAGGAATCAAAAGCATCAAATGGGTGATGGGTTTTTCTGTGGCTCAAAGTCCCATGGAAGCTGGGGAGACCTATCTTTGACCCCCCAAATCCCCAGAGACACACTAGAACTATCCTTTCTTAGTAATTTCTTCCAAGCTGAAAGGTGTAATATTTCTATTTGCTGTGGAGTTCTACCCTGGGAAGAGGTTTTTTAAAAAAGATTTTGTGATGTAGCATTTTCTGTGAACTCCCAAAATGAGGGTTTACAGCTTTCAAAGCCAACCCATCATGGAACTGTTATTTCTTAATAAGGGCCCCTAAGGGTTTAAAGGCAGGCTTAGAACAATTTCCTAAAAAGCAGAAAAACAAGGGAAGTTATATTAGAGCCTTGTGGGCTTTTATTCACTAGGTGTCTATTTTTTGAAACATGTTTTTTTTTTTTTTTTTTTTTTTTTTTATGTGGGTACCGGGAGTCGACCACAGGACCTTGCGCTTGCCAGCAAGTGCTTGTGCCGCTGAGCGATATCACTGGCCCTTTTTTTCCTTTTATGTGGGTTCTGGGAGTTGAACTCAGGACCTTGCACTTGCCAGGCAGGCGCTTATGCCGCTGAGCTATCTCACCAGCCCTGAAACATGTTTTTTAAGAGTGGTTTAATATTAACTGCTTCACAGACCTTTAGCCAGTTACTGAATGAAATATGCAATGTAGCAACTATGTTTTTATGGGATATAAACTATCCGAAAAAGTGTGTTACTAAGGGATTCCTTTGGGTCACTTAACAACTCATGGTTTAGCAACAGAAAAAAATTGGCTGCTAAAAGTGTGTTACAAGATCAGCCAGAATATATTTTCAAAGTAAACTCAGTTGTTCAAATTTGCATCACATACCTTTGTGACAAATTTGTAAAGGGCAGGAGAAAGGCAGCATCCAGCTCTAATTGATGTATCATTTCAGCCTCTGTGTCTTCTTGTCCTTCCCTTGTCACCTTTTAGTTATTCTGCTCCTTGTTGCTTCTGCCTGAGAGAGGTGGACAGAGAAAGTCAAGGGAAGAAAGTTCAAGTTGCTTTCCTCTTTCACTTTGGACAGCTCAAGCCAGGTGGTAACTCACAGGAATCTTGCGAAGCTGGCAGTGTTTATACCCTCACCTCCTGTCCATTTTAGAAATGAGAGAGAGTGACTTCCCCAAGGCTCACATTGCTTGGAAGGGGCAGAGGTAGGAATTGAACCCAAAGCAATACACCTCAAAGGTGGAAGATCTTTCCCCTTACAACACACTCTCAGAACATGCCTTTTCCCTCTTTTTGGCCATTCTGGTTTAAAGTGCATGTGTGTGTGTATGTGTGTGTGTGTTTGTGTGTGCGTGTTGTTATACACCAGCACAGGTATGGTAGGGATGTATAGAAGTTGAACCACTGAAGCAATTACTTTGATCTACTTTTATTAAAAAATTTCCATGTTGTCCTGGGCTACTGAAATTGACTCTACTTAAATAGGAGCTTGCAGCCAATTTATAAACCACCACTAATTTTCTGAAGCACCTTTTTCTCTTATTAGCAGACTTTGATCACTGTAGGGTTAGTTATATTTCAAATTTAGATTTACACATCATAGATCACCTTTCCTTTGCTAATGATTTTACTTCAATAACTAAGGCACATGTTAACTGCTTCACAAAGTTTGTGGATTAAAGAGAGTGAGTGGCACTGAAAATGTGAAATTAGCCTTTCTTTTTGTGGTTTTTAGTAGTTTCTGTTGACCTTGTAGATTTGTCATATTTTCATCTTTCAAATTCTATAAATTCTGTGTGCCTCCCACCACCCAAGTGTATCACCCCTAATCACATGTCAGTCACTTGCACCGAAGCCATCAACAGGGTATGGCTACCGAGTTACTTAACTAACTTTGGAAAGTACATGAAGGATTTGAAAGGGACCTGCTTCAGAACAAAACTCCACCTTTAGATTCCTCTTCCCAGGATGTCAGATTCCTTCTCCCAGTTGTTGAAACCAAGGGAGAAGCTGGCATCCCTGAACAAACAAAACAGGGTTCTAAAGCAATCCATATATATATTTTTTTGTGGGTACCGGGGGTTGACCTCAGGACCTCGCGCGCCAGCAGGCGCCCATGCCACTGAGCGATATCACCGGCCCTTTTTTCGTATATGGGTTCTGGGAGTCGAACTTGGGCCTTCGCGCCTGCCAGGCAGGCGCTTATGCCACTGAGCCATCTCACCAGCCCCAGCAATCCATATTTTAGATCTCTGTAAGGAGCAAATTGATAATGATATGGATATGATTGAATCATATTTCAAGGGTAAGTTTTTATGAGAGGAATATATGTAGTTTTCCCAACTGCTGTATTCTTCATCGGAGGAGTACACAGGAGAGGGGTAAATAGAACGATGCAACACTGCTGAAGAAATTAGAAAAGCAACCTCAGAAAATTATTTAGGTTTTGTGATAGAGCCTACATAGTAAGAATGTAACCTTATTATCTTTACCACCTTAACTTAATAGTGCTCTGGTTTGAGAAGTTTTTGAGAACTCTTCCTTCCACTATTACAATGTGTATTCTTAATGCTTGACTGGTTTTCTGTTCTTTAATATTTTCCTGCTTAAACATGATGTGAGGTGACTCATGAGCTTGATGGTCAAGAAGAGAGGCTGAGTGGCCTTGGGTGATATGATGCAATAGCTCTCCTTAGAAACCTACCTCCTAAGGGATGAGGACCCCCTGTGGGCAAGAACTGTCCTCATATCTACCCAGCCCTCGGATTATGCAGCGACAAATTCTGTGGCCCCAGCAGGTGCTCCACAGCCCTTTCTACCAAGGCCCAGGCACTGGTGAAAGCTGTGCACTTCAGGATTTGGTTAATGACCTTGGTCAGGTTCTTCCAGGGATGCATTCTGCTGTCAGAAGGAAGTTGTAATTCTAGCCTGCAATAGTCACTTCCATGGAGATGGATGTGCCACGGATCAACCGAGAAGGCCTTGGGGGAAGAAAAAGGTTGGTTCAATATGCCATGTTAGCAGGAGTTCATTTCGGGCTTTACTTCAAAGGGGAGCAGTGCCAGGAGACTGCTGTCTTGCCGAAGGTGCATTATGTCAGTTGTGATGTAGGATGCTCACCCACTGGTACTCAGAAAGATGACTGGGTCTCCAAACATTTCTTTCCTAGTATCACCATCTATTTAACAACTTAGAGCAGCGTGCATTTTGAAAGTGAGACATGCTTACTGTGCTGTATTGGTGAAAATAAACAAACACAAGCTTCCTTGGGCATTTACTGTGGTGAGCTGGAACTCTGCCCAAGATTATTATTAGACATATTCCTGCTGATCTCTCTCCAAACCCAACATCCATTTCTTGCAGATTGATAACAGTCAGGTGTATTGAGCATGGAATCAATGAATTCATTTCTCCCATTCTTTTAAGTTTGCTCTCTCACTATCCCTCCAAACTCCCAATTGCCTACTGCTAAACTCCATATGGATGAAATAAACCTAAGTCAAATATTAGATTGGCAGTCTCTTTGTTTTATTTTGGTTCTTGAACATACAGAAATCAAAAGGGTGCATATGTTATCATTCAGACAGTGAGAGGAGATTTAAAGTATTCAGCGATGCAGGGCTTTAGAAGGTAACTGAGAGAAAGCTCAGGGGCCTGCAAAGCCCTGTCAGCGGGATCTGCAAGGTGGTTAACAATGGTCAAACATAGTAATGCACCAGGTGCTGTGGAGAGAAAAAAAAGAAGCAAACCCGCAGCTCCTGCCCTTAAAGATCATTTACATTTAATAGAAGGCAGAGATTTGGTGTGTGGAAGCATACAAAGATGCTGCAATCCCTTAAGAGCCTTTTTGTGAATTTGATATATACTGGACTTTCTTAAAGGCTGTATTTTATCCACTGAGCAGCAGTACTTGCCAGCAGGAAAGACTCTGTTAACCTGATCCCCAAGTTAAGACAAGTTACTGCATTTGAAGAAAAGATTCCACTTGCTGACCCCAAAACATATTTTGGGACATAGAAAGGATGAGTGTGTTTTTGAGGGACCTGCAAGCCTGCCTTGTGGGTAGCATACTCCAGCCTCTAGAGCAGTGCTGTGCTATAGAAACACAACTTGAGCCACATACATAATTTTAAATTTTCTAGTAGCCAGTTTAAAAAGTTAAAAAAAAAAACTCCAAGCAAAACTAATTTTAGGGCCGGTGAGATGGCTCAGCGGCTTAAGCGCCTGCCCGGCAAGCGCAAGGGCCCGAGTTCGACTCCCGGAACCCACATACAAAAAAGGGGCCGGTGATATCGCTCAGTGGCACGGGCGCCTGCTGGCGCGCGAGGTCCTGAGGTCGACCCCCCGGTACCCACAAAAAAAAATAATTTTAATAATGTATCTTATTTAATGCAATATATCCCAAATATTATCATGTCAATGGGCAATTAATACAAAAATTACTAATGAGATATTTTACATTCTTTTCTTCATATTAAGTCTGAAATCCAGTGTGTAATTACACTTCTAGTGTGTCTTAATTCAGACCAGCCAATATCAAGCACCCAGTGGCCACATGTGGCTTTAGAGGGAGCTTAGATACCTGCCTGGCCAGCCCTGTGCAGGATGAGCTCTGAGAGGCCCAGAATAATAAATGCTTTTCGTGTTGCATGGTACACATACACATATATGTAGTCATAATTAAAACCAAACATCACTTTACTTCATATGTCACACCTTTATATTTTATGCTACCCTCTTCTGTTTCAGTGAGGAGTCTGTTGTAGGAATTTAGATGAGTTAAGAAGTTTGAAGTTACGGCAGGAAGCGGGAAGGAGAGTTCTGCATGGATGTGGAGATATTAAGGGGGTAAATGCCCCATTTTTGATCTTTGCTTCTGAGAGCCGGGTAGAGTAAGGGAAGGCTCAGTTTGCTGGCTCCAGCAGTGGGTGCCATCACTGAAATGGGAGCACCTGGAGAGAAAGGTTTGCAAGAGTGATGTTGGTGGCACCATGGAGACTTTCACTTGGAGGTGTCTAGTTAATGTTTGGTTCTGGAACTCTGGAGAGAGTTTGGAACTGGAGGTGTAGATCTGGGAGATAGCAGGATGGAGGAGATGGATATGACACTGATAAGAGGGAAAATTGAGTCACTTTCTGGACTGAGAAGGAAGTGGATTGAAATGATTAGCAGGAAGACTGCCTCAGGATGATCCCACCGCAGGGCTAATTCTAGAAAGTAACTGACCCCGAGCTTTCCTGTCAGATTCCTGGAGGGGACAACAGAAGAGTTGTAATTAAAGCTGTTAGAACCCTCCTTATGTCTGCCTATTTCTACATGAAATCTGGTTAAATTAATCTACTGTATTCCAGAATCTGTCCAGGATGGAATCCTGAGGAAGATCATTTAAAGAGTCAATAGAGGAGGGATCACAAAAAGGAGAGGTTATTTTTCAGGTGGCTAGGAGGTCAGTGGACCAAAAGCAGGGTAAGTTCCATGGAGAGAATGTTCAATAGAAGCAAATGCAGCAGAAAGATCAACTGAAATATAAAGCAAGAAGGGTCCTGCATGGTGGTACATTGCTGGGTAATCCCAGCACCTGGGAGGCTGAGGCAAGAGGATCATCATGAGTTTGAGGGCAGCCTGGGCTGCATAATGAGTTCAAGGCCAGCCTGAACTACATAGAGAGACTCTGTCTCAAAAAAAAAAAAAAAAAAAAAAAAAAGGAAGCGTTTTGGATTGGAGTTAGGATTCTTCCTAAATCAGTGGTGATATTCCCATGAACTAGTGGGAGTAGAGACTAGACAACAGTAGGGTGAGAAGGTGTTTAAGTGGAAGCTTAACTGAGAGGGTAAACAAAAAGAACAGATAGTGTCCAGTGATGGGTAAAACAGAGTTCAGGGTTGAGAGGCTAGCTTTCCCCCTTTCTTCCCTCCATCTTTCTTTCCATTTTTCTTCCCTTCCATCCATTCAAGATGCCAATGCTTTTCCTTGGCTCATTCTTTTAAGATGATAGCGACTTACATTTAAATATAAATGAGAAAGGCCAATGAGAGAAGGAGAGGATGAAAGAGACGAGGACAACTGATGAGGGGCTGCGCTCTAGTGCACGTGTGGAAGGACTGATTGGCTTCAGGCAGGAGAAGAGACATCTCTCCCATCGTGGTGGTGAGAATGCTGGCATAGATAGTTTGGGTAAGAATAAGTTATAAGAAGAAAGTTATTAAAAGTTGAAGACCCCTCTTACCTGGTAGTTTGTGTTTTATCTATAATGGTAGCAAAATCATGGTGGCTTAGTTTTGGCCGTTGCATAAGTGTACTTGTGTGAGAGCCTGGGAAATTGCGTTCAACCCCAGGATATTTACTTTCCTGAGGCTGCCAGGCTGGAAGTAAGAAGAAATGGAAAGGCTGGGTTGGTTCCTGGTGAGATGGAGTTGTGAGCACAAGTGGATCTGCTTGCTTGTGGTCTCTCATCAAGGCAAATCCAGAACTGCCCAGGGGAACTGGATTGGCCCACAGAAAAAGGGTCAGGGGGCCAGTGAGAAAAATAGGCTGATGCTTGGTCTCTACTCTCTGGAGACTGCAGTCTCATTCCAGACTGTTTTGTCATTGAAGTGTTGTATGTGTGGACTTAGGCAAATCATTTTTCTCCTGTGGACCCTAATTCCATCACCCACAATGGGTGATGTCTAGTTCTAGGCTGTAATTCTTGCTTCCATCACCATGGAACATGGTCTAGCATAGAATTCTCTGTTTGACCTGATGCTCCTAGCAAGAGTCAGGGCTACCATACTCATCATCTCCATTTGATTTTTATCCATTTGGTGTAAAAATAGGTTGAACGATCTTATAGTGAGACACATTGGCTAAATATGAATAGCAAATATTCATAAAGCACACTGGAATTTCACATTAATGCTGTACAAACCTCTTATGCTGTCTTCCACTTTATTCTTTAGATGCTTTTGCAAAAATATTGACAGTATTCAGAACTGTATTTGGAATTTTCTATTCATGGTTTAAAGAAACCTATGTTAAATCTTTTCTTAATGTGAACAATAGTCTCCTAATTTATCTATTTCATAATACTGAAGTCTGAAACATGGGGCTTTCTTTGAGGCCTGGAAGGATGACGCAGAACTAGAGGGGACTGTCTTAACAGATGCTGACCATCTCAGCTCAATACTTGGGGTTAAAGCCCAGCAGTGGGGCAGACCATAGCCCTAGAAACTATTGTTTCTTCAACTAGTGCTCACATGAAGCTTCTCCCCGACCCTTAGGGAAATAAAGGTAGAAAAAGAGTTTTTCTGTCTGATCACCAGGGGCAGGATGAAAAGGAGAAAACAAGGAAGGTAGGAACAAACCAACTCATTGCAAGCTAGGCCTATTTTCTTCCAATAATCTCCCAGGTGACAGCCTCTACCTTGCTAGGGTCTGATTACCCGTTGCTGGCCTCAGACCATAGTATTATTGTTTTAACATTCCTACCTTCCTCTTTATCCCAGCGTGAACCAGGTTGTATGGGAGGCTGGGGAAGCTGACCTTGCTTGGGGATGAAAAGATAGTTTAGCACTCAACGATCTTGAAGGCAGACTTGAAAACACAGTGATTAGAAAATAAAGCAGCGAGCCCCGGTAGTGTGTGCCTGTGTAATAATGTGCAGGGCTGCACGGGGCTAGCCTATTGAGCGGGATTCATTTTCATATAATCTCCTCCCTCCCACCAAAGTCTTTGACTTGGTGTTTTTGTTTTCCACTCAGTAATTCATGCATGCTGAACCTGAATCAGTGTAAAAGGACGCTGAGGGTTATTTAAACTGGCATTTAAGAAAAATAACAACAGCAATAATAGGTTAATAGAAACATCATGAATGATGTGTACAGCTTATTGCCAACCAAATAATGTTGAAAGCCCATTCCTGATACACGCAGGCTTCTGTGTTTCATTTCTAAGTGTGCCTAATATTGACTGTAGGCACAGTCATAATAACAAATTTTATTGTACCTTCAAATTGTTTAGTTATAAGGTAATTGTTCTGTACTAGGTTCAAGGCTAGAGGTCTCACTCACTTTTCTCTGTGGGCAAGTTGGGGGAATGGGATAACCATTCATAGTACAAACTGTGTTGGGCAATGTGTTGAATTCTCTCTGTGTTATCACATTTCAACAGGCTGCAGACCCATGAAATAAGAATTACCATGCCCCATGTTATAAGTAAGAAAGTCAAGAATAATTTCCCAAATATCAGATACTAGCCAATTAAGCTAAGATTTAAAATGAGCTCAGACTTCTAAACTCCCCAGTTTCTACTACACATAGTTTTTAAACGTCAGTGAGCATGGAGTCACCTGCTCAAGCCCCCAGGTGATTCAGAAGCAAGATGTGAGCTATGTTGTATTTAGCCTTCCCATCTCACATCTTCTGCCTCCAGGACCAGGAGTAGAAGCAGATCAGATGTCTAGGCTCTTCGCAGTAAAATTAGAAATTTAAAGTAAATTTTTTTGGCCCAGCAGTTCCTAGGAAATGTGTACATATGGCCACCAAAAAACTAATAAAAGGATGCTTGTAGCAGCATTATTCATAATTACTCCAAACTGGAAACTACCTGAATGCCCGCCAGAAGAGGAATGGATAGATTATGCTATATAGCAACGAGAATGAAGAATGTACAACCACCTGAATGAATGTTGACATGTTTCACAAACATAATATTGGATGAAAGAAGGCAGACATAACATAATAATTAACTACATGATTCTATTTCTAGAACATAGAGTAGGCAGAGCTCCCCTCTAGTGTTAGAAGTCAGCATAGTGGAGGAAGCATAGGATGGATGTTGGCAGTGGTCGCTTTACTTGATCTGGGTGCTACATGTACTGTTTGTGAAAGATCATTGAGCCACACACTTGGGATATGTTTTCTTTTCTATATTATTCTTTAAGACAAAGTTTGAAGATTTTCTGACCATACTAAAAAAGAAAGAATGTGCTCTACCACATGGTTCCCGTTTCCGGGTAATTCTGCTGATCTAGTAGATAACACTAAGGAGTGGAGTCTGAGCAGACTTGAAATTACAGCTCCTGGCCGCTAACAGAACTTCGATGCGCTGAATCCTGTGAGGAGCCGGTATATCCAGCCCCCAGTGGAGCCTAGTTGAGCCCTTGAACTGAATTTTCCTTATTTCTAGGACTGGTCCAGCTCTATTCAGGTAATCTGTGAATTAAAATCCGTGCTCCTCAATTTATATTGTTAAGTTTCTGTACTCAGAAGGAAGTGGGTGGAAACAATCAGCTAGCAAGAGTGTCTCAGGATAACCTCACTACAGGGCTAATTCTAGAAAGCAACTGACCCTGAGCCATCCTATCAGCTTCTTAGAGGGGGAAAAACAGAAGAGCTATAATTAATTCTATTAGAATCCTCCCTATATCTGCCTATCTCTACATGAAATCTGGTTAAATTAATTTACTTTACCTCACAGTCTTCCAGGATGGAATCCTGAGGAACGTTTAGACAGCCAGTACAGGAAGGATCATGGAAAGAAGACAGAAAGGTATTTCTCAAATAGGTGGGAGTTCAGAGGTCCAAGGGCAAATCAGTCACCTTATTGGTAATTATATAGTTTTTCCATAAAATATTGTTTTTGTTGAAGCAGTCAGCTACTTTGCAGAATGTATCTTTTTTGAAACATTTTTGCTTTAGTGGCTCAGAATAAAGGACTTTTATTATTGAAATAGAATCTAGCAAATACTTCAACTTGAGACATGTTAGAAATATCTGTACTTCCATCCAACTGTATAGCAAACCTCCTACACTGCGTAATTTGTTCTAATGCTTGTTTCTTCCAGTCTTCAGCAATGTTTTCTATATGTCTCCTGAATGTATTTGCTGACAAAGGTATGCACTTTAGTTTGACATCAATTTTTTTCCTGCACATTAGAGCAGCTAGTTTTACTGTGGCATGAAGAACAGATGTTCTCACAATGGTATGGGACTTCGGTTTTTTCCTCTGTTGAGTTATGGGAAACTCAGAAAAGGCTTTTCTAAATATCATTACCTTTAACAATATCTTGTGAAGTACTACATTGAATATCACATGACTTGAAACATCAAAACATTGAAACGAAACAATCATAGAGGTTTGTCTTTATGTTCTGGGTGCGTCATTTTAGAGTACCATGACAATTATAATAGCTTCATACCATCATTAGCTAATATCTCAAGGTACAATGCATGCTCAAGGTGAAGCTTAATGCTAATGGTAGCTGATATTTCTAATAGTCTTCTGCATGATAGATTTCGACTCGGCTGTCTTGTCAGATGGGGTTAGGTCGTCACTGCTCATATCTAATAATGTGGCTGATACAACACTCACACAGGGAGTAAAAGGGCCAGCTCTGCTATTTTCTTATTGCTCCCTTGTGTTCTTGTGTTTGTGTTATCTTTGCTTCCCTGTTTCATTGCAGGAAATGTTTTAAGCTACCTACTGATCTTGCGAGCACTGCTTTAGTTAAAACTAAATTTAATCCACAAAGACATTTGTTAAGGTTCAGGTGAACTGCATTATATTGCAATAAACTGAAAGCAAATGAAAATGTCAGGCCCTCCAGGCCACCCAATTTATACTGTCCCTTTAGGACACCTCATATGCTTTGTGGTGACAGAGATGGGTGCCCTCGTAAATCCATATATTAGAATTAGATGTTAGTAATGCTTCCTTTCTTGATTTTTGACATGGAAATAAATATAAGCATAAGTGTTTCTCTCCGATGGATTGTCTTGCCCATCCTACATAAGAAATCACTCCCCCAAGCCAGGCATGGTGGTGCACGCCTATAGTCTCAGCACTCGGGAAGCTGAGGCAGGAGGATCACAAGTTTGAACCTAGCCTGGGCTATATAGTGAGTTCAAGGCCAGCCTGAACTACACAGTGAGACAATCTCAAAAACCGAAAATCAGTGAATCAATGAATCAGTCAAACCACAGATCTAGATATTCTTAGTCTTGCCCTTGGAGACTATCAGGGAGAAAGAATTATAGTTTCAGGCTACATTGTTGGGCCCTTGTAGAAATGCTTTTCTGAACTGCTTTTTTTGGTTTCAGGGCTCTGCCTTTCAAGGAGGGCACTGTAAAAACAAACATGAAAAACAAGACTGTCTTTATCAGGGGGTTATTGTTGAGCATGTAGATATTGCTACAGTGTCACCCAGCATGTCCTTTCCAGAACAGGCATCAGGAAGGACTGTGTTTTTCCTCAACAGCTATTTTGTTTATTGCTTAAGGACAATATTAACTTTGTTCTTTTCCTCGCTATGACTGGGAGTTAAAGCCATTTCTGTGGTCTACCTCTCCCAAATGTTGAGGACCATGATATGCACTACTCTATGCTCATTTCAACCCTGATTTTTTTTTTTTTTGTGGGTACCGGGGGTCGAACTCAGGACCTCGCGCGCCAGCAGGCACCCGTGCCGCTGAGCGTTATCACCGGCCCTTTTTTCGTATGTGGGTACCGGGAGTTGAACTCAGGACCTCGCTCTTGCCAGGTGGGCTCTTATGCTGCTGAGCTATCTCGCCGGCCCAACCCAGATTTTTTTTTTAAACCCATATTTCCTCCTTTACCCCAGATCTCACAGTTATTTTAAACTTTCAAATTTTATTCTTTTTAAATGACCTCAAGTTTCTTTTTGGGAAAGAAGGTGGTGTATGAATATGATACATGATTATTGTTGATGTTTGTTATGAACTCCTTAGGCTCAATTACCTAAGAAAAATGGTTTAGAGTACGGAACTTCTTATCTGGAAGTAAAGTTTATTTTCTCTTAGAGCATCTCTGCATTTCGTGAATCTAAGATACTATTAATTGTACCTTGCACTTGCATTTCAGAGGTAAAAAAATGGCCACCACCGATTTTAAGACAATATTTATTGTACGGCTTACTTCTCTTAATCTCAGAGCTGTTAAAATATGAGGGAGAAAATAAACTTTAGAATTAATGAAATGTGGTCTTATTTATAGTACTAGGCATCTCCTAGCTATTCGACATTTGCCATCGTGGGGTTTCAGCAGTCGCCACGTGGGAGGGAGTTATAGTTTGTGGGTGATCGGTGTTTTAAGGAAGTCTGTATCCCAGGGCATACTAAAAATTCAGATCCCTGAGCTCCAGAAGAGCAGTAATTACTGGCCTGACCTAGATGCAGGTGTTTATACACAGGGTTAAAAAAAAATGGAGTTCTGGTGAGGGACCTCTGAATAAAGTTGGAAAACGTATTTTTAAAAAGATAGTTCAGATAACATTTTAACTGTGCTATTGTTTTGCTTTGAACTAACTTCAAAATGTTCTCAACAATAGGAAAATGGGGAAAGAACAGATTATTTTCAGAAGAAACTACAAATGACTAATAAACATTTGAATAATGTTCCATCTTTCTTGTAATCAAAATAATGCAAATTGAAACAGCATGATGCCATTTTTTGGTCTATAAAATTGACAAAGATAATACACATTGCCAGTGAGATGGCAGCTAGATAGGTGCTTTCATACATTGTAATGTGAGTATAAATGATACAGCTTTTGTAGAAGGTAATTTACCAATACATGTTAAAATGTTCTTCTAATGTTTATCTTTAAAATGTTCATAACCCTGATCTAAGTATTCAGCTCCTAGGCATCTATCCTAGGAAATAATCAGAGGTTCAGAATTATGTTTAAAATGTTATTTACCTTAGTAAAATAGAAATAATTTAATATTCAACAGTAGAGAAGTATTCATATTATGAGTTTTCTATTCAGTGGAATGTTTTATAGTTCTCAAAATTAGTGAGGTTGAAAACTATTTAAATGATGCAATCGAATAATCATGATGTATTGAGTGAAAAAAAGCCTATGCAGTAAGATTCCAAAGTTGCTGATATGTATGTATGACATATCAAACAGGCTGAAATCAAATATAGAAAGTCTTAACAAAAATTGTCCCTGGGAAGTATAATTATTGATGACTTCTGTTTTCTTCTCTCGATTTTCCCAAGTTTTCTATAATATGTATTACAATGATGAGAAAATCTAAGACATTGATAAATATATTTTCTTATTGTGTGTAAAGACTACTTTGATCTTTATCAATAATCATTCTTTCTCTAGCCCTGTTCAACAAATATTTATTGAGGACTTTCTATATACCAGGCACTGCTCTAGGGAGTAGAGATACAGCCATGAATATGATAGATCAAGTCTTTGCTTTCCTGGAGAAGCCATGATAGCAGGGAGAGAATGAGCATAAAGGCACAAATTCTCATCTGGGCCTCTCCTCATCCTGCATTCATGCCCTGAGCTGAATGAGTGAATTTAGTCCAAACACTTTTAGCATCACTTATGTTTGTCAGCTTCTAAACCCGTATTATCTCTAGCTTAGTCTTCTCTTCCAAACTCCAGACTTGTACATCCAACTGTTCACCTGACATCTTCACTTGGGTATCTTATAGGCATGTCAAACTGAGTGAATGAGAACAGCCTTTTCTTTTTGGTGATACTGGGGATTGAATCCAAGGCCTCTGCACTGAGCTACATACCCAGCCCTTTTTAGTTTTTAATTTGAGGCAAAGTCTCGCTGAGTTGTTACCCAAAGTGGACTCAAACTTGCGATCTTGTTGCCTCAGCCTCGCAGAGTGCTCAGAGTAGAGGTATGTGCCACCATGCCCAGCTAGAAGAGAATTCTTGAGCTTTCCACCCTGCTCCTCCCACCCCAGATCTACTCTTCCCATGCCTTCTCCATCCTACAGAACGGTAACGCAGTCTTTCAAGTTCACCAGACGGGTTGCTTTGCAATTATCTTGACTCCTCTTATTCTTCCACACTCTACATCCAGTACAATTCAAATTTTACTTACCCAAAAATCCATCCAGAATCTGAATACTACTTCCTTGAACTCATGTGTAGCCCAGGCTGGCCTCAAATTCATGGCGATTCTCCTGCCTCAGGCTCCCTGAGTGATGGGTTAACGGCGTGTGCCACCACACCCGGCTATTACTTCTTCTTCTTCTTCTTCTTCTTCTTCTTCTTCTTCTTCTTCTTCTTCTTCTTCTTCTTCTTCTTCTTCTTCTTCTTCTTCTTCTTCTTCTTCTTCTTCTTCCTCCTCCTCCTCCTCCTCCTCCTCCTCCTCCTCCTCCTCCTCCTCCTCCTCCTCCTCCTCCTTCTTCTTCTTCTTTCTTTTTAAGTGGGCCTGGGTTTCAAACCCAGGGCCCCATGCATGCAAAGCAAGTGCTCTACTGCTGAGCTACATCTACAGCTTCTCGCCACCTCCACTGCTATCACTCCAGCCTCTACATTCTTTTGCCTGAGTGTTATAACAGATATCTCAGTGGTCTTTTTGTTTCTACCTCTGACCTCTTACAGTTTATTCTTACCGCATCAGCCAGATAGTACTGTTAAAGTTAAGTCAGATCAGATCATGCCTTCTTCAAAACTCTTTAATGGCTTCCATCTCCCTGGAGTGAAAAACAGTCCTCACAAGCACTCTAAAATCCCCGTGTCTTGCAGCCTCCTGTCCATTTCTTCCTGCCTTGTGTCTCTGGCTACATCCCCTACTAGTTTTCCTTTTTTATCCTTCTTCCAGGCATACTGGCTTTCTAGTTACTCCTGGAAGAACCAGGCACACTTCTGCCTCAGGCCCTCTGCGCTTGCTGTTTTCTCCGCTCAGAATGCCCTTTCTCCAGAGCTTTCTCCACACGGCTCAGTAGATCCTTTATACATTTAGTATATCAGCTTCCTTGCCTATCACATTAACAGTTATATCCCCTACTCTTTCTCTTCTTCTTTGCTTTATTTTTGCCTATAGCACTTAATCACCTTTTAACATACTACATATTTCACGTTCTTTTTTGTTGTTCCATTATCTCTGTTATGAGGGCAGGATAGTTTGTCCACTTTGCTCCCTGATACATCCTCAGAAGCTAGAACAGTGCCTGGCGCACAGCAGGTACTCAGCTACTGTTTGTAAGGTGCTGACAAAATGATTAATAGGTAGGTATTATGAAAGCAATTTAGAAATTTTTAAAAACTCAAACATTGGGCCGGTGAGATGGCTCAGCGGCTTAAGCGCCTGCCCGGCAAGCGCGAGGGCCCGAGTTCGACTCCCGGAACCCACATACGAAAAAGGGGCCGGTGATATCGCTCAGCGGCACGGGCGCCTGCTGGCGCACCAGGTCCTGAGGTCGACCCCCCGGTACCCACCAAAAAAAAAAAAAAAAAAAAAAAAAAAAAACTCAAACATTTCAGATATTGCTGTTTTTCAAAATACTTGCTTACGAATATGCACCCCACACACACATTCAGGATACCTGAGCCTCCATTAAATTTCTTGCAACTCTGAATTTACAGGAGAGGAATATTTCTTCAGATTTATTTTAACATTGCGTATATCACGTGAATGTATTCTCATTGTAAAATAAGGCAAAATAACAGACACATGAAGAAAACAAGCTTTTATCTCAGCCCTCCAAATATCATCTCCTTCCCCAGAGGTAACTTACTGTGATGGAGAGTTTGGTGTTAACCCTTCTGGGCCAATGCTGTCCAGAAGAACTTCCTGTGATGATTAATGTCCTTTGTAGCACTGTCCAATATAGTATTCACTAGTCAAACGTGGTTATTGAGCAGCCGAAATGTGACTGGTGTGACTGAGAAACTGTTTTACATTTTAATTTTAATTAATTATAATTTGAATTTAAATAGCCACATGTCAACTATGGTATTAACACCGTTCTAAGCCATTTCTATATAATTAACCCCCTTTTATGGTATTGGGGTTGAACCCAGGACCTTTGCACTGAGCTACATCCCCAGCCCTTTTTTATTTTTAGTTTTAAGATAAGATCTCACTAAGTCATTGAGTGGCCCAGTCTGGGCTCGAAATTGAGATCCTCCTGCCTCAGCCTCCCAGAGTCCTGGATTTATAGACGTGTGCCACCACACCTGGTTTCTTCCTCTCTTTTTAATCATAAGTGGCCTCATGCTGTGTAACATGTTGTTTTGTGACTTGCTTTTTACATTCAGTGAAATATCTTACGAATCATGCCCTGTCGGTACAGATACACGAGGAGTGATCAAAAAATACAGAGACTGTTTCAAAGTTTTAAAACCTTATTACAATGACACATTGCCATTAATCCTCCTCAAAATACTCCCCCTTGCTTTGAACATACTTTCTGATGTCTTCCAGCAATTCTCAGTTTGTGGTTCTGATTGGTCCAGTTGTCATCAGTCAGTGATGCTTGTTGCATGAGTACAGGCTCTGTCAGCCATTTTTTGTGCTCAAGTAATATTTACATTGTATATTTTATATGGTACCTAATAGCTTTTGCTCGAGCAAATATTTGACAATATCTAATTGAAGAGACTCTACAAACAAAATGCACAACATATAATGTCTTTCCCTTTAAAAGGCGTGGTAGAGCCAGGTGTGGTGGCACAGGCCTGTAATCCCAGCACTCTGGGAGGCTGAGGCAGGAGGATTGCAAGTTTGAGCCCGGCTTGGGCAATTTAGCAACTTAAAAAAAAAAAGAAAGGGCTGGGGATTTAGCTCAGTGTGAAGGCCCTGGGTCCAACCCCTCAGTACAAAATAAAGCTGTTGGCAATATGGCTTGGTGTGGTATTGTAATATACTTTACTTAAGCAGAACTTGCATGAAAAACAGGCAACAAATTCACATGCAATGACCGTGTTCCTGAACTCCCAAATTAGGTAGAAAGAAGTTTGATCATGACCTGGCTCCAAGTCTGTGTCTTGCACATGTGAGACCTCGGGGCACTGGGTCAGGGCTTCTTAACCCTTTAAAGTCCTCACTTTCCTGCTAAGCACAAATTTTATGTACTTTGTCAACCTTGAATTTGAGATGTGACCCTCCGGTGGGAAATAGTCTATCCTCTGATGATCCCCACCAGTCCAGAAGCTCAGTTTCTATAATTTGCCTGTTGAAAAGAATAGGGCTTTCATTCTAAACTAATACCTATTGAAACTAATACCTTCTCCCACTCTAAAATGGCTTCCTCACTTTGGAAGATTGCTGCCCCAGAGCCAATCCTGTTTATTCCTTTATTATTTCCCTCCTCTATTTATCCACCCAAACATCTAGCTTCAATTAAAATTATAGCAAGTGCTAATAAATATTAGAAAATGTGATCTGGGTGATTGGGAGGCTGAAGCTTCCCAGTAATTTCCATGTGCTTCATCTGACCCATTTCACTAAGTCTGGGTAAAAACACGGTAACATGCTTTTATTTCCTCAATTAATTGTCCGGGCTCCCCCTTCTCTAATTACCAGGAATTTCAGCATCTCTTCTCTGAGGTCTCTCCATCCTAATTGTCTAAGAATCCTTGAGCGTTTCCTTAGTTCAGAGGGAGCCAAAAAGGCAACTGAATCTGAGGACTGCACCAGTGCTATCACTTCTTGCTAGCAATTGGTGTCACTGTTGGAGACAGGTCCTGTGGAAATATCACCTACTGTGTGGAGTTGTTGTAAAAATTAAATAAACAATTACATTTAAAGTAAGCTAGATAGATGGATAGATAACACAGTACTAAGTAGGGGCTTGAGACTTAGCTGTTGTGTTACTGGGACCCAGCTTTATATCTTATGCAGTGTGTAGAGCAGAGTATCCCTGGAAACTTCTGGCTTTGGCAAATGGTGAGGTATAGGTGGTGGCCTTGGTCCCCTGCAGGCTTCTAGACAGCTTGGCAGCAGGTGGAGCCGGTCCTTGCCCCTCTTACTCTCCATTGTTCTGAGCTTAGTCTGCCTCTTTATGTGGAAGAGGCAGAACCTGAAGAGCATAGAATTTCTTATAAATGAAAATGATTTGATCTGGCCCCCCAAAAGGAGGAGTTTTAAAAAAACAGTAATCTGGGGGTGTTTGGACTGAAAGAAAACATTGCTTTGGGTCCCAGGGCTGATTGCTAGCCAGGCCCTGACTAGGTCTTGCTGAATATAGAGCTTAACTCTCTACTCAAAGGTCATTCTGCCTTGCTTTGGAAAACAGTGTTCTGGAAAGTGAGGCTGTGGCTTATTTATTTTTGCATTCTCCCCATTCTAAGCACACTTCCTATATAACAGGAAGTAACCCCTTTCCACATCAGCTGCTGCGAAAGACACTTCCTGTGCACACACAAGCACATGCCTGCACTCAGGAATTCTGTGTGCCTTTCATCTCTTCCATTCTCCCTTTTTCCTGCTTCTAGGCTACCATAATTAAGACCAAAATACACAGCACACATAAACCTTTTCTTCACTTTTGAGTAACTACTGTTGTTTTACAAATTCCTCTATCTTTGCTTTAATTATCAGATTTCACACCTTCTCAAATACACCTTTCTTGGAAAATGGCATCACCTCATCTCTTTAATAAACTTTGTGACTAGCATGTAAAAGATCTCCAAATAATAATTTATATTAGATCGTATGAAAAAGGTTCACTGTCTATATGTAAAAAAGGTACTGAATCATTAATATATGCTGGTCTCATTTGCCCTCCAATTTACGCATTTGGGTTGTGTCCTAAAGTCCATTCATCAGGCAGTTTGCTTGTTTCTATAGGGAACTACATTTTATACTATTATATCAGAATTGCAGGATTATATAGTTATATAACAATGAGTAATGACAACAATAATAGCTACAATTTATTGAGTCCCAAGTATGTTATACATATCATCTCTGTTTTTCACAACTCTGCAAGGTAATTACTCATTTTAAAGATAGAGCTGAGGTTCAGATAAGTTAAGGAACTTTCTTTTAAGAGCACACAAAGTCAAATACATTTCTCATCCCATCTCTAGCTCCTGCTAAAGTGATGATAGACCATTCATAACTTTTCTTGCCACAGCTGTTGGGCCTGAGGGGGGGTGCTTGACCCAATTCCAACCAATCCTGGCTGTGGCCTGATTTGAAAAGATAAGTCTGGCCAGTCAGATTCTGCATTAGGAAATTTTTTTGCAGTGCTGGAGTGAAACCCAGGGCCTCATGCATGCTACCACTGAGCTACACCCTAGCCTGCCTTAGAAATGTCAATCCGGAAACATGGAAAGAAGCAGGAAGTTGGTGAGAGAGGCTGAGAAGGCCATGATGAACCATATCCAAGCTGAAGTTGTGGGGAACAGAAGACAGCAGAGATTTTAATGGGGAAGGATGTCAGGTAAATGGGAGTGGGCAGAAAGAATCAAGGGAACAGCCAGGTTGATGCAGAACGCTTGACACTCTGGGGCCACATTCTGCCCCTTTCCTCCTTTTCTGCAGATTCATTGCCAGAGTCGCCCTAAAATAAATCCTTCATCCCTTGAGCTAACTTACTGTCAATTCTTTTTCACTGGAAGAACCAAATTAAAATACACAGCCAGTAAATCCTGTGAAGGGGATTTGAACCCTGATTTTGTGGGCAGTTTCTACTCTTGTCATTGTACTCCTTCGCCACATTATAAATGTTACTCTGGTCCCCCAGAACCTACAAGGTCACCTTAATTTATCAGAAAAGGAACTAATAATGGACTCTAGTTCCCCAAATCCTTGTCCGAAGCCTTGGTTTGCTTCCAGAGCCCTGAAGAAGGGGAGGGGGGTAGGAAAGTCTCAGGCAACTGGGGGGGAAAGTGCTGTGATGGGGAGAGGGGACAGGTGCTGGGACACAGATGGCAGAGGATAGGTGCTCTTCAGGGACAGGGACTGGTCTTATCCCCACTAGTCTCAGCTTCTAAGGAAGTACCTGATATATATTTGGATGAGTGACTGAATAAATGAATGGCAGAAGTGGGTCACAGCCCCTGCTCAAATGGCTGGCTCCCTCCTTGGTCAAATCTTCCCATGTTAGGGAACACCTGTCTCCATCTCCACGAAACAATTCATGCAAGCACTCTGAGTAACGTTTTCAGTGACTAGTCAGCTTTAGCTTTAAAAATACCAAATGCTGTAGTGGTGACTGTGGTAATGACAGGGCTCAAAGACTTACAAATGGACAGCTCTGGATTGCATTTACCCTGTTTACAAAAACACCACTTGCTTTGTCTTCCTCTGTCTGCAGAGAGTGAGGTTTTCGTTTTAAGAGGCTGACTAAAAAATGCAGGGCCACTTCCTGGGCAAGCTTCCAAGTGACTACATCTTTCTCACAGCGTTCCCCAGAGCCCCAGCCCAAGCTGCCTGGGGCAGGGCCTGCAGCCATTGCTACCACAGTAACAGTTATCTGCAGCCCGCCAGAATTGCTGTGCTTTTAGGCCCTGGCAGGGTCCAGATAATGGCCTTGCCCTCTGCACTGAAGAGACTTCAGAGTTTGTGATTGGCTAGGCCGTGTGTGTGAAATACAGGAGATGTCGGGCCACGCTTCCGCGTATGATGTTCCTTTCAGCCCAGTACCCCAGGTGTGGGTGAGTCTAAATGTTTGAAGACTGCCCTCGTTGGTGGGAAATGTTCAAAGCTGGGCATTCTGACTTCTCAAGGGCATAATTTAGCATATTTTTTAATCCTGCTGAGCCTCAGTCGTCTTCTCTGTGAAACAGGGATAGGATTATCCTGTACTCTAGAAAGACAGAAGCACGTATCCATCAGAGAGTGTCGTGACACCTAAAAGTGATAACATATCCAGATCACCTCTCTGGTACCTGATATATGGCAGACACTGAAAAGCGCTTATTATTTCTGTAGCGCCAATAAAAATGGGGGAGGGGGAGGTTCAGTGACTGCCCAGTCTTGACTGCTAGCGGTACAACATTTCTCTGAGAGACTCAGCAGACATTTTACTTCTTAATCCTATCTGTGTAGCCAACAGAAATCAAACTTCGGGGGAAGATAGTGCTGGAAAATGGGGAAATGCATCAGACCACATTCCCTTTCTCTTTTTCCTTTCTAGACCCTGACTGCACCCGCCCCATTTGCAGATGAAACCAGCTGCCAGTGCCAAGCGCCCCATGAAAAACTGACCATCGCTCAGGCTCGCTTAGGAACACCAGGTGAGGCTGTGCTTCCAGCTCAGCAAGTGGGCCCTGTCTCGATACCACAAGTTTCAGAAAGGTGTATCATTATTTGAGCAGCACTCGCTTTCAATCAGAGACTTGAATGTAGAGACATCAAATATTAATGGTGATAAACTAGATTAACCAAAGTAAAAGTAGTCAAGTAAAAGATGCAGCAGAGTACCCAAGTTTGGGCCTTAGCTCCGTCATTTATTACTTCTACAGCTTTGAGCAAGTCATAAAACAGCTGAGTCCGTTTCCTCATGTGCAAAACAGGGACAAAAATACCTGTTCCACAAGGATTGCGTGTGTGTGTGGGGTTTACTGGGCATTGAACCCAGGGTTTTACATATGCCAGGCAAGGGTTCTACCACTGAGCTATATCCCCAGCCCCAGCCCCTTTTTTTAGAGACAGGGTCTTGCTAAGCCACTAAGTTGCTGAGGCTGGCCTTGAACCTGAGATCCTCTTGCCTCAGCCTTCTGAGTAGTTGGGACTACAGCCTTACACCACTGCCCCTGGCTCCAGAAGGTTTTTGTGAGAGCTAAATTAATTTAAAATTACCAAAGCACTTTTTTTTTTTTTTTGTGGGTACCGGGGGGTCGACCTCAGGACCTCGCGCGCCAGCAGGCGCCCGTGCCACTGAGCGATATCACCGGCCCCCTTTTCGTATGTGGGTTCCGGGAGTCGAACTCGGGCCCTCACGCTTGCCGGGCAGGCGCTTAAGCTGCTGAGCCATCTCACCGGCCCCCAAAGCACTTTTTAAACTATGAAGGCCTTTATGAACCTAAGCTACTATAATTACTGTTCTTTAAAGTCTGTCTTTTTGAAAAGTTTCAAGTATGTCTTAGAGAAAGACTGGGCTTTCCTATAGAAGTTTGTTCATGCATTCATTCCTAGCATATACCAGAGAATGGATAGTGAAGAGATTTAAAAAGAACTATAACATGCCATTTCTGTCTCCCAAGGGCTTTTGCGATAACTAAAGAGGCAAGACAATTAGATATGAAATAAAAGTCACAAGTAGCATGTATGCGTATCCTGCAACACAGACGATAACTGACGATTTCGAGAAGGGTAGATTCATGGGCCTGAGGTGGTCAGGGAAGATTTCAGAGAGGAAACAGAACAGAACTGATACTTTGGGGAGAAGTAAGATTTAGACTGTGTGGGCAGAAAAATGGAAAAGCATTTCGGGAGGGTGCAACACAAACAGTGAAGGCACAGAGATAGAGAGGGTGGGAGTAAATGGGTGTTGTTCCAGTTGACTGGGAGGAAGTGAAAAAATTAGGCTAATTGAGCAGGTAAGCTTTGAGTCATTTTTGATGATACAACTACATGGTTTCCACTTACCATTACCAAAAAAAAAACCCCAAACTTAAAAGGATCCATGGGGGGAAAGGACAGTTTGCTTAATAATGATAATGGATAAGTATTAAGTGCTTACTGTGTACAAAGGTCTTTATATGTGTTGTATCATTTCACTGTCACAACTCAATACAGTTAGTACTTTTACTATTTCATAGATAAGGAAATGAAGGCGCAGAGAACTTTGAACCTGCACAAGGTCATTCAGCTAGTAAGTGGCAGTGGTTCCCACATTATAGCATGCATCAGAATCACCTGGAGGACTTGTTAAGACACAGATGGCTGATTCCATTCAAGTGGGGTGGAGCCCAAGAAGGTGTATTGCTAACAAGTTTCCAGGCAAAAGCAGGACATGATGAAACATACCTGTAATCCCAGCTTCTTGGGAGGCAAGAGGATTGCAAGTTCAAGGCCAGCCTGAGCAATTTAGTGAGCAATTTCCAAAAAATGGAAAAGGTTAGTGATGTGGTATAGCAATTGCTTAGCATGCACAAGCCCCTGGGTTCAATCCTCTGTACCACAACAAACAAACAAACAAACCCCCCAAATTCCTCAGATGATTTGCTGCTCTACGGACCACACCTAGAGAATCACTGGTAAGTGGTAAAGCTGGGATTTGTACTCAAACCTGTTTGTGCAGAGCTTGACCTCTTGCCTTTGACACTCCACTTCTCTTTAAGAATAGATTTCAAGCTGGGCATAGCACTGCACGCCTGTAATTCCAACACTCTGGGAGGCTGAGGCAGGACAATTGTGCATAAGGTCAAGCCCAGCCAGGGCAACTTGGTGATTTAGCAAGAGCCCATCTTGAAAGCAAAAAAAATCAAAACAAAAACAAACAAACAAAAACCAAGGCCTGAGGACATAGGTCAGTGCAAAGGCCCAAAGGTCTTGGGTTCAATCCCCAGTACTGGGGAAAGGGAGAAAGAAAGAAAGAAAAAGCTTTGAGGAGAGGGAAATGAGGAGGAGGGTAGGAGAGTTAGTAAACTTTTTCACGAACTTCTTTTGAGACAGACAACAAGAAACTTGGGGAAATAGTTCAGAGCAGTTGTCCCCAGACTTTAATGTGTAAAGAATCACCTGGTAAACTTGTTAAAGAAGTAGATTCCAGGCTGGGCATGGTGGTACACACCAGTAATCCCAGCACTTGGGAGGCTGAGGCAGGAGGATTGCTGTGTTTGAGGCCAGCCTGAGCTACATAGTGAAATCCTTTCTCAAAAACACAAAAAGAGGGGCCGGTGAGATAGCTCAGTGTCATAAGCGCCTGCCTGGCAAGCGCGAGGTCCTGAGTTCGACTCCCAGTACCCACATAAAAAAAAAACCCACAAAAAGAAAAAACAAACAAAAACCAAAACAAAACAAAAAAAGAAGTAGATGCCTTGTTCTGCTCTCCATATCCTCAAATCAGGGATGGGGCCTGGGCACCTGCATTTTTTAACAAACAGCCTGGATGTTTCTGAAGTTGGTGGTCATACACTGAGAAATACTGACCCAGCAATAAATGCAAGGGATGCCAACTGAAAGTCCAGGTGTGTGTTAGCTTTCTGTCACTGTCACAAAATACAGTGGTACGTCAGTTCACAAATGCTTTTATTTGCAAACAATTTGGTTAACAAACAAAAGCGTTTGGCAAAATTTTGTTTTTGTTTGTGGGCTCTGCATTAGGTGACAAACATGACCATGGCATCTTTCCCACACAAACACAAACATGGCCATCTTTTCCTAAATTGTGGAACAAATAAAGTTCATGAACTGAGGTACCACTGTACCTGAGATAAACAATTTAAAAGGAGGAAAAAATTATTTTGGCTCACAGTTTCAGAGGTTTCAGTCCATGGTCACCCCCCCCTTTGATATGGGCCTGTGTTGAGTCTGAACATTATGGCAGGAAGTTTGTGATGGAGCAAAGCTGCTCACATCATGGCATCCAGAAGTGAGAGAGAGCAAGAGGAAGGGATGGGTCCCAATTATCCCTTTCAAGGGCATTCCTCCAATGACTGGACTTTCTCCAACTAGGCCCCACCTCTTCAAGTTTCCACTTCCTCCCGAAAGGGCCATTAGCTGGGGACCAAGCCTTTAATATACGAGCTTTGGGAGGACATTTAAGATCCAAACCATACCAAGGTGGTTACAAAGAAAACAGATTTTACCTAAAGCTTCAGGTTCAGGCAGAAAAGGATTTTTTTCTGGGGAAAGGGAAAGAAAGGTGAACTTACTATATATCCATTTGATGTGATGCTCTGTACTCTGCCTCATTTAATCTTTGCAAAAGCCATGTGAGATGGGTATTATTGTATCATTTCTACAGAAGAGGCAAATGAGACTTAGAGAACCGAAAAGTAACTTGTCACAGGTCCTAACTGACTGGGTAGAGCTGGAATTCAACCTCAAATCCTTGCTTTGTCCCTCAGAAAGCCCTGTGAAGCATGGTCCTCAGCTAAGTGAAAACCTGCTCAGGCTTAGAGCTGAAGGGTGAAAGGAGTGTGAACAAGATAGATGAATGATGTCCACATGTAACAATAAGTTGGTATATCTTTGATGTTTCTTTTATTCTCTCCCTCCTCCCTTCTCCCTCCTCCCTGCTCTCTCCTCCCTCCTCCTTCCTCTCTCTCTCTCTCTCTCTCCCTCTCTCTGCTTTTTTTCTTGAAGTGAATTTGTTAAAGAGAAGAAGGGACCAGATTCCTCTTTTTTGTTTTTGATCCTGTAGAGTTTCCCAAGTCTGGAAATTGCTGACACACTACAATTTTAAAAAGTGAGCTCACTGCAAAATCAACTCTGCAAATACTCTTCAAATTTACTAAATGGCCTTTTTCTCAGTAATTATGTCATCTGTCTTTACTTTTCTTTCCTCTTGCTTTCTGAATTCATTTATCCCGATCACCTCTGAATCATTAACAAAAAGTTCTACAAAACTACCATCTGCTTTCCCGTGAGGTTTATATCTTAAAACAAATTTTCCTCAATTGAATTCAAATTGAATAAAAGCATTGAAACCAAGGATCCCTCATTAGACAGTTTGTTATTTCAAAGCATTTTTCTGTTTACTGTGCCTTATTCAGAATACAGTATAATCCTGTGAAGGCAAGTCTGTTCGTTCAAAATAGTGTATAATTGAAAATAGTTGCAGCTCCTAATCTGACTTAAAGTCTCTAGATTTTTTAATAGAGAAATTTAATTTATTAGAATCATTGTGCCCATCTGAATCTATTAATGTAATTTTTTTTTTGGGTACCGGGAATCGAACTCACGACCTCGTGCTTGCCAGGTAGGCGCTGTACCACTGAGCTATATTCCTGACCCCAATATTTCTTTATGTTGTAAATTAATGGAGTTGAATTGCATTACAGATAAGAAATAATCATAATTTAAAATGTAAGTCCTAAAGGTCATTCAATAGAAGTTTGCATTGATTTCTTTCTTTTGTAAAAATTTATTTATTTATTTTTTTTTTGTGTGTGTGTGTGGGTACCGGGGGGTCGACCTCAGGACCTCGTGCGCCAACAGGCACCCGTGCCGCTGAGCAATATCACCAGCCCCTTTTTCGTATGTGGGATCCGGGAGTTGAACTCGGGCCCTTGCGCTTGCAAGGCAGGCGCTTATGCCGCTGAGCCATCTCACCGGCCCAAAAATTTATTTTTATAGTATCAATAATGCATATATTTTTAAAAGACAGGAGTCAGGTTTATAAAGACAATCAACAATCCCTTTCTCTTCCTACCTCACCCCTAATTCTTATTCCCATTAGCATTCAATGCTTGACTATCAACTTTCCAAAATGTTGACAACTCTCATCCATTGCCACTGTCTTCCTTGTGTTTTTTAACCTTGGGGAAAATTATATCTTTTAAACTCTTTTTGGGTAATTTTTGTGATATTTGGGGTGAGGTGGAAATAACTCTGTGTGTGTGTGTGTGTTCAATTAGCCAAATTTAACTGGTACTCTCATATTCTCTTTTTCCATATTTGTATTGACATGTAATAATTGTACACACTTAGAAGATACAGTGTGATTGTGTGGGGGTACTGGGGATTGAACTCAGAGCCTTCACACTGAGTTACATCTCCAGCCCGTTTCCTTTTAATTTTGAGACAGGGTCTCCTAGGTTGCTAAGTTGCTCAGGCTGGGTTTGAATACATGATTCTCCTGTCTCAGCTTCCCAGAGTGCTGGGATTACATGCGTGCACCACCACGCCCAGCTCAATGTGATTATTTAATTCATGTTTACATTGGATAATAATCAAGTGGAGATAACTAAAGAGTAGGATAGTGGTTACAAGACCCTTAGGAGAGTAGGAAGAGAAGGGACAGGGAGAGGTTGGTCAGTAAGTACAAGGTTAGCCAAGTGTGGTGGTGAATGCTTGTAATTCCAGCACTCTGGAAGGCTGAGACAGGATGATTGCAAGTTGAAGCCTAGCCAAGGCAATTTAGCAAGACCCTGTCTCAAAATAAAAATTCAAAAAAAGCCTGGGATGTACTTCAGTGTGAAGGCTCTAGGTTCAATCCACAGTACTATGAACAAAAACAAAAACAGGTGCAAGGTTAAAGTGAAATAGGAGCAGTTGGGGGAGTCTTTCTTTCTTTCTTTCTTTCTTTCTTTCTTTCTTTCTTTCTTTCTTTCTTGAGATGGAGTCTCACTATGTTGCCTAGGCTGGTCTCAAATTCCTGGGCTCCAGTGATCCTCCTACCTTAGCCTCTTGAACAGCTGGGACTACAGGCATGGTATGTCTATCTTCTTATATTTATTTTCTTTTCTTTTTTTGGTACTGGGAATTGAACTCAGGACCTTGCGCTTGCCAGGCAGGTACCGAGCCGCTGAGCTATATCACCGGCCCCTTATATTTTTTTTTTAAAGGACACTCTTGTGACCACAGAGGTCTCCTTCCTTCTCCTCAATGGCAGAATAAAATGTCTTTGTTGGTGCAATCATGGAGAAAGGGTATCAGGTGTGCTTAGGACAAGAGCTCTTTGGTATGAGAAACTACTTTTTTTCTCCTATCATTCATTTTTGAATCCTCTTCTTGGATTTTCACTTTCCAGTTCCTTTGTTGAGAATGGAGAAAGGTGTAAAAGTTGAGAAAAATAGAAACTTCCAACAAATGTAACAGACAACTTCCAGACTATCAAGATGGGGTGGTGCAATAGAGTGACAACCTCCTTCCTCCCATTTTTTTTTTTTTTTTTTTTTGTGGGTACCGGGGGGACGACCTCAGGACTTCACGCGCCAACAGGCACCCGTGCCGCTGAGCGATATCACCGGCCCCTTTTTCGTATGTGGGTTCCGGGAGTCGAACTCGGGCCTTCGCGCTTGCAAGGCAGGCGCTTAAGCCGCTGAGCCGTCTCACCGGCCCCCTTCCTCCCATTTTGTGAGTTGCTTCATCCACCAAATTGATGGAACCCTATTCCACAAACTCTCCCTTCTCACTTGAAGATCTTTGGCCTGGCTTAGCAATAGTGTCCTGCAAGACTATGAAGAACTATAATGTTGATTATTAACCTCCAACCTGGAGCACCACCCCTATATGCAACATTTATACTTGGATTCTTCTCTCTTTGGGGCATGTCTCCAACTCTTACAACACAAAAGAATTTGTAGAGTGACCTTATGCAATGGTATGCTGGTAAATATTTAAGGACTGGCCCTCCAAGGAAAACAAGCCCTGATTTGTAGCATTTGTCAATTTCTGTGGTGTAAACACTCCTACCATGGCTCATTTCAGGCTACCAACGAAAGTTGGAGGTGGGAGGAAAAGTGTGCAACTATCTGAGAATATGAGTAAATCCAGCACATCATTGCCTTTGAGAACAGGACGTGGGTTTTCATTCAGTACTGCCGGACTCAGACTCAGGGACGCAGGCATGCGTCCTTTCCCCTGGGCTTCTCAGTTATTCCAGCCTCGATCTTCCCGCCAGGCTGACTCTGCCTTCTCAGACATTTATATTTCACTCTGGGTCAAGAGAACTCCCCAGTGCTCTTTGTCTTTCTTCTTGGCTTTATCGTGTGTTCTGGTTTGATCTTAATTTTGTTTTTGCTCTGCTTTGATGTCTTTAGAAGAACCTGTTTTTAAAATCAATTTCATGCACGAATATGAAACTGATGGTCCATAGAGATTGTGTCTTATCCGGGTAATCTCTCTTGTGTCACTGTGCTAGTGGTAAGCAACAAGGATTCCTTATTCTGCAATGTTGCTGACAGTGTTTCTTTTTCTCACAGTTGACAGGCCTGTCAGAGTGTATGCAGATGGAATATTCGACCTCTTCCATTCAGGTCATGCGAGGGCACTTATGCAAGCAAAAACACTGTTTCCCAACAGCTACTTGTTGGTAGGAGGTAAGAATCTCATTTGCTCTTTGTCCAGAAAACTCCTTTATAATATACTCTTGCAAAGGGTCCCTTTCAGAGTTCCCGAAGTAAGATCCTACATTGTTAATGCTTCCAACCCAGCCCATATTGACTTACTTGTTCACTGCATGAAATTTAAAATGCCATTTAAAAAATCATAGGAGAAATGACATCATGAGATTGTATACCACTTTTCTTCAGAGGGAGACAGACTAATACCACCACCAAAGGTACCGCTTCATGCTTTCCATCAATACCTTTCTCCAGGTATTTGAGACATGATATATTTATGTTTCTAAAATTTTCTAGAGGGTCAAGAGAAAAGCTATATTGTTCTGATTCCAAGCCTTGGAGAACTGAAGAGGTTTAGGATAACAAGGCCATTGTCTGTTATAGTTTGAATCTGAAATGTCCCCCCAAAGTCTCATGTATACTCATTGGTGGATTGGTCCACTGATGGGTTTATAGGTAACATGCTGTTAGGTAGGACCTGGTTGGAGGAGGCAGGTCGCTGGAGGCATGACCTGGAAGGATGTATCTCTTTCCCTGGCTCCTCCCTTCTCTGCTTCCTGGCCACCATGTCATGTGCAGCTTTCTGTTTGCCATGCCTCTCTGTCATGCCATTTCTGCCCTGGAGCCAGCCAAACATGGACTGATACCATGAGCTAAAATAAATCTCCCCTCCTTTAAGTTGCAGGTGTTGGGTATTTTGTCCCAGGGAAGAGAAAGTGACTATGACATTGTCTATTTCCTTTGTATGATCCATAGCACTTAGGACAGTATTGTGCAAACGGTAGTAGTTTAAGACAAACCTAATTTATTGAATTTATGTGCAGTGTGTTAAAGAAATGGAGATTTATATAGCTAGGTAATCTTGTTTCACGATGAAGGGACCAACTTACTTCCTAAACTTACTGGAAAGAGAAGGTTGTGGATTGAAATTTTCTTCCCCCAGAAGGTCTACCTATGTCAATATGGATAAAAGGTAAGGTACCTGACTAGGAGACCTGCATCTTACTTCTGTAGCAGTGTATCTATTCACCATGATCAGTTTTGTTTTGTTTTGTTTTTAGACAGGGTCTCGCTATGTAGTTCAGGCTGGTCTTGAACTCACTGTGTAGCCCAGGCTGGCCTCGAACTCATGACAATCTTCCTGCCTCAGCCTCCCAAGTGCTGGCATTACAGGTGTGCACCACTACACATGGCATTCACCATGATCAGTTTTTATTGCACAATAAGAATTAGATTGCATCAACCCTTAGACCTTTATTGTAAGAAAAAAAAAAAAACCTGCTGGTAAGAGATGGTATATCTTTTTTTTTTTTTTTTTTTAAGTATTTTATTGTCTTCTGCAAATTTAAAACTGCTTTGTGGATATTGAAGAGAAATCCTTTTGCAGATTTTGCTAAGGGTGATGACCATGGGGATTTACTGAGTGGAATTCTTTCTTTGAGTGCTGAAAGGCAATGGTTACCAGGCAAGTCTTGCAGGGGGAACCCAAAGAAGGCAGAAAAACCAACCCTTGCGCATTTCCCTTCGCCTCAGTGGAAAACCATTTGTCAAGTGTGCCCACCACCTGCAGTCTGGCCCTGGGCTCCTGGGCCATAGGGAGACCTCTGCAGTGTCTGGTTTTGAGGCATTTTGGCGAGACGGTTTGGTGTGGGTCACAGTTAAGAGTTTCTGTACCTGTGGAGTTTTAAATCCCCACAGTTGTCCACACTGAGCCAGTTTGTCAGTTTAAGTTTTCCTGCCTGGCACCAGTTCCTTCAGAGTTTTCTGCTTGCAGATTTTTGCGCCAGGAAGTTGTGATTCTCTTTGTCTGTCTGCCTCTCTAATTTGGGTGGTATCAGTTTGCCCTGTGACCTCATTTCCCTGACTCTGAAGAGCTGTTGATTTTTCAGTTTGTTCTCCTTTTTACCTCTTGTTGGAACAGAACGGTGATGTCTAAGCTTGTTACTTGGCAGACCAGAAACCAGAAGTCCAATACTGACATTTTAAAACAAAATAGTTACCTAATTACTTAAATGTACCCAGTGGCATCTAAAAACTATAACACTTTGAAATGTACCATCATACATTTATGAAATTCATAACAAACTTTTTTTTTGGCAGCACTGGGAATTTATAGTGACCTACACTCCCAGCCCTTATTTATTTACTTATTTATATTTTGAGACAGAGTCTTGCTAAGTAAGTTACCCACTTATTGCTTGAATTTGCAACCCCCTGCCTCAGCCTCCCAGAGCACTGAGATCACAGGCATGTGCCACCATGCCTGGATAACTAACTCTTTTTTAACTTCCAAATATTTTATAAATTTCCCCTTTTCACCTGCTACTTGTATTTTCATTCTCTTTCTCACCTATTACTTTTTCTAATATGATGCATTAGTGTTTGAAAATCTTTGAGTTATCAGTCTATCATACTCCTCTGAAATAAAAAATAGATAAATAAGTGCAGACTAACCAAAGAACCATGTTATACATTTTAATAAACAATTATTAAAAATAAACATAAATTTGATCAGCAATGTATCTCTTAATGATATGCATGGGATCTCCTTATTTGATGTGCCTGTAGATGAATATAATTGAATTGCTAGAATGAAGTAGGGCTTAACATTAATTTTATTCCTATTTTTCTCTGGTATAGATGTAAATGCTGAACTAGTTTGTTCACATAAATGAATAGATGGAAATACAAGTTTGTCATAATGGTGCCACTCAATTCTTTGACTTTTTTTTTTGAATTATTTGCCCAAAATCACAAAAATAATTTATTAGTACTACTGCCATCAAAGTTTAATTTCAATGGTTTATCAAGCAACAATTTGTTAAGATCCTCCTTCAAATTTGCTGCAATAGATAGAAAATGACCTGGCCTACAAAAAGATGTGTTGCCAAGCTGCTAGAATCATTTGCTTTCTTCCTTTCTGCGAATTATAACAAAAGGCTATATCAAGACTTATCAAATGACTCTTAATTATAACCCTTACTCATTTACTTGAAAGCAATTTATTCAACCAGACAATACACAGAAAGGATTGGGGGAGTGGAAATATTGGCAATTTCATTACATCATTAACAATCTAATAGTTTTTGAAAAAATGATTTTATCATTTGCTTAAAACCTTTGAAAAAACTGGTACTGCAGTTTAGCTACAGAGCATATGTTCTAATCTAATTTGTAAAACCATTCCTCATCATCAAACCTACTAAAAACCTAGAAACCAAAAAACTCTTTTAATTTAAATGTATTAATGTATTTGAAGCAGCTTTAAAAAACCACTGAGAAATAAATTATAGAATGGCTTACATAAAATAAAGTCAGTCAAGATTAAAATAATGTGGATCTAGTATAATAAGTTATAAAGAAGACAATAAATCATTGTACTTAATTTATCATAATGCAATGCAATTTATAGGTAAAATTATATCATATTTATGAAGAGATAAATAAGATTTTTTAAGGCATGTTATTCTTTCTCTAAATATTGGTGTGTGGGGGTGTGTGTGTAGCACAGTCTAGTGTTTGGTGCTGGGGAATAATTATATAACATTAAGCATAAAAATCAGAAATAACTTAATTGTCTTTATTAGACATCATGATTAAACTTTTCCCCTAAATTTAAAGATAGAAAGGGGCACGTATTACTAGAGAGTAATTGCTCTGAAATAGGTAATTTTATTTTTGTTATGAGGGAATAGAACATCAACGTTTTAGAAGATGAAATGGGGTAAGGATTATCTATAAATGGAGTATTTTATAATGTGAGTTTATAAAATAGGTTTTTAACTTCCTTTTTAAATAATGCATATGAAATCTGAAAAAAATCATGTAAATGTTTTACCCATGCATTTATTCCAGTGTATCTTAAAAAATTTGAGAAGTCCAGAAAATATTCCAGTTACATTTCTGAGAAGCAGCAATACCAGCCTATACAGCTTTGGGTTATTAAAGTGATTTTGAAGTGAATAGCTGGAAAAAATGCTTACTCTTAACTACAAGAGAAAAGCCATTTTTAGGATTCAATATGAGTGTTGAGAATAGCTGAAAAAATGCTTACCCTTAACTACATGAAAAAGCCATTTTTAGCATTCAATATTTCTTTCCAATGCTCCTTTCACTTTGAGTTCCTGGGCCTTATCCCTGAAGATCCATGTGTTCTCTGATGATAGTTGCGAGAAGAGGAGGCAGAGTTGTTAGACTAGAGTTTGTATTATTCTTCATTCTACCATATTTAGTTTCTAACACCAGACTTCACCTGTAACAGAAATTCACATATGCCAGGGAAAGACAGGAAGTTTTGTAGGTTCATAGTGTTTTCAGTAGTCATTACATGAGGTTTCCATTTTGGTTTGGCATTTCTACCCCTGGAAATGCAAGATACTCAAGGTTTGGATGATGCCTTTCTTTTGTAAAGTGGAGTAAGGGTGGTTTTGGATATGGAACTTTCTCCAGCTCATTTATTTTAGGAAAGGGTACCATTAGAAAGTGAGGTTCTGAACACTGATTCCTTTAAAACTTTCTGTGCTTGGATACCTCCTAAAAAGTCCTTGCATGCCCCTGGGGGTATGTGTACCCTAGTTTAAGAAGACCTTTGTCTTAGATTATCTTTACAGAGTATCACAGAGTATGGGAGACAGCTCAATACCAAGGAAGGTTAGGGAGCCTTTAAAGAATAGGTATTCTGGGCCGGTGAGATGGCTCAGTGGCGTAAGCGCCTGCCTGGCAAGCGCGAGGGCCCGAGTTCGACTCCTGGAACCCACATACGAAAAAAGGGCCGGTGATATCGCTCAGCGGCACGGGCGCCTGCTGGCACGTGAGGTCCTGAGGTCGACCTCCGGTACCCACAAAAAAAAAAAAAAAAAAAAAAGAATAGGTATTCTGTGTTGTTGGTTGAAAGACTGGGTCTTGACATTATGTATGCAGTTAACAAATAGAATGCTCATGGTAAGTGGGACCCTATTATTTGTAGTCCCCCTTACGTCTACAGGTAGGTTTGGTGTAGGAATGAATTCCTCTGGGAGGAACACACATTTCACTCATGATGCAAGTACATGGACAGGTATTTGGTGGAAATACTTGGTATTTAGCAGAAATAATTTATTAAAATGCCATAAACTGTTGGGCACTGTGGTGCACACCTGTAATTCCAGCTATGGTGGAGGTGGAGGCAGGAAGTTTCCAAGTTCAAGGCCAGCCTGGGCAATTTAACAAGATGCTGTCTCAAAATAAAAAATAAAAAAGGCCGGAGGTGTAGCTCAGAAACACACATCCTCAGAAACATACATACATACACACACACACGTGCGTGCACACACACACACAAAGACCAGAAAGTGGGATTACTGGAGGTCCTCTGGAGACGCGATATTGTCTACTTTTCTAGGCAGTAGCAGACTTCACTATGATTATAACACCTGCATTTATAATGTCTTATGCATGTAGCCAGTAATGATTTAAAACGTTTTCTAAGCAAGATTACCTTGTTGCTACTATTTTAGTAAATTGAGACTACTTGTAAAGTACTTTTTCTTTCATTTTAATTTAAAAGTTCATGTCATTTAAAAAGAAGTCAAGAAACTGGGTATGGTGGCATATGCATACCTGTAATTCCAGTATTCTGGAAGGCTGAGACAGGAGGATCAAAATTTCAGCTCAGCCTGGGCAACTTAGTGAGACCTCATTTCAAAATTTAAAAAATACATAATAAAGGGCTGGGGATGTAGCTCAGTGCAAAGGCCTGGCTTTAGTCCCCACTACCACAAATAAATAAGTAAATAAATAAAGTCAAGAAATTAAAATTTATGGCAGTGTGTTTTTCCCTAAAAGATATTTTAAAAGGATAAGAGTCACAAAACACCCTCTGCCTCATAGGAAGGGAATAAAATAAGAGTAATAAACATACTACTGCTGCTACTACAGTAGATGTAAACATTCTCCACAAACTCGGGTTTGTGACTTATGGTGTTTTAATTGAGATGAAATATTCATCTATGGTTGAGGGTGTAGAGAGCTTGCCTAGCATGCAAGAAGCCCTGGGTTCCATCCTCACAGTGCAAACAAACAAAAACCAGTAAAACAATCTTCTAAGATTTTACTTTGCAAGGCTGGTTGGAAACGCAATCTCAGTCTTTATCGGGCACCTCACCAGAGTCAAACAAGTGTCCAAAATGTCTGCAAGAGACAGAGACATGTCTCCGGCCCAGTGACTGCCCCCATCATCTAAGCCCATGTAGTTACTAGCAGAGTGCAGTCTGCTGCACCTGTTTCAGGTGAGGCCCTTGCAGTCTGTGCCCAGGTGGGGGCCCCAGAGCCTCGGGCCTCACATCTCTTGTCCCTCCTGAGGCTCTCCCCTGAGCCCTGAGGCTTGTGAGATCCACTGGCATTTGGTCTTTTCCTTGCAATTTGGAGGAATCTTCTTTCTCATTGTCTTCTTCCTTCTAGAAGTCCCCTCAGGAAGCTCTGGCTTTGGGAAGACGGCAGCCAGAAAGGCAGGCCATCTACCAGCAACTCGAACTTCACAGCTTTGCAAGGGAGTTTGTACCAAGAGCTCTGAACATCTGATTGGAGTTGGAGCCAGGAAAAAACAGAGCACAAAACCCAAAGAAATATTTGCATGAATGATCCTATATTATTGCTCCTATTAACAAATGGCTAATATTATTGAGCATTACTCTCTGCTCAGATGGCTCAACTTCTTCTTTTTTTTTTTTTTTTGTGGGTACCGGGGGGACGACCTCAGGACCTCACGCGCCAACAGGCACCCGTGCCGCTGAGCGATATCACCGGCCCCCTTTTTCGTATGTGGGTTCCGGGAGTCGAACTCGGGCCTTCGCGCTTGCAAGGCAGGCGCTTAAGCCGCTGAGCCGTCTCACCGGCCCAACTTCTTCTTTTTTTTGTGGTACTGGAATACCACTGCTCTGAGTTCTCCATCTGGTTGTCAGAATGCATTTGCCAAGACTCAAGAACAGCAGCGCTGCTTTGGGCGTAATTAATGTTTAGACAATAACTGGTCAGCGCGTTCAGCTGCTTCTTGAGGTCACTCCTGGGATATGAAAATAGAGCCCTGTATTGGTATAAACAGGACGTTTGTTTCCTTTGTGGTCTATCAAGAGGCTATCATCTCGGTCATGTAGAAGTTAGAGCAAATTGCTCAGGTACGGACTCAAAAAGGGAGAAGATACAGCCTGGCCTAGTTTCGTGCTGTTTGAAATAGAAAATTGATGGATCTGAAATCCATTTCTGCTCAGTATGACTCTTGATGTAGTATTTTAATAAAGTCCCAAAAGAGCACCTACAAAGTCCTAGGTCAGTTTTTAAATTGTATAGCATGGCCCATAAATAATTCCTATTTATAGAGTCAAAAGCAGATACGAACAGTGAATCAATACATACTCATTATAGCTGTACCACCTGCCCTCCCCAACCCCGCTTCTGGGCGTGATGGATGAGTCAGACAGGCAGGTCTCTTTGCTCAAGTAGTTCATAATCTGAGGTTTGCAAATGTCATAGCCATCAGAATCATCCCTGAAGCTTGTTGAATACAGTGTTGCCCGGGCCTCGCTACGAAATCAAAATCTCGAGGAGCAGAGCCCAGTTTTCTTCATAATTCACAAGCTCTGTAAGTGATTCTAATACTCATCAAAGTTTTTGGGCCAGCTATGTGGTTGATGTTGTTTTGACAATGTAAACTGCTGCAATAGGAAATGTCTCAGCTAGTATTTATATGAGATATGCAGGCATATCTATTTATCTATCTATCTATCATCTATATCAATTTATAAGTGTCTTATTTGCATGTATATTATTAAAATATACCTACAGATAAATATAATCTTTTATTTAAAATACTAATCAACACTTACTGAGCATCGACATGCACCAGGCATTCTTAATTCACTTAACATTTGTTAGGAGCCTACTAGGAACCAGGTACTGTTCATCAGAAAATGAAACAGCTAAAAGTCCCTGCCCTGAGGGAAGTAACATTTTGGTAGGGGACCACCATAATAAAATTAAAGGAGGCAGTGGTGACTGTGGGTGTCATGGCAGGAAGCAGTTCGACTGTAATTCAGAATAGGCTGGCAGAGGAAGAGTTGAGGGAGGAAGGGAGGGAGTCCCGGAGCACAGCTGCTGCCAGCTTGGGAAACAGGAGGTGCAAAGCCCTACCCTGAGGAGGAGACTTCTGGTGGCTTCAGGAAACAGCAAGGAGCCTGGGGGCTGGGACACAATAGGAGATGGGCCAGAGAGGCGACGAGTGGTTGGCAGAGTGTGGGGCTTATAGGGGCCTGTAGGCCATGGGAAGGCTTTGGCTTTCACTGTGAGGGAGACGGAAGGACACTACGTGACACATTTTGACAGGTTCATTCTGGCCAATGAGAATAGGCCGTTGGGGCTGAGCAAGGCTGGAAGCAGTTAGGAGAGTAATGCACTGCGTAATCCACAGCAGGGAGGGAAGGCGAGGGGGTGGGGGGGAGCAGTGAGATGGTGAGAAGAACGCAGCTCCCAGGTGCACTGCGCTTTAAAGATATATTTATTTTTATACTCGTGTGCCACATAGCGACGTTGCAGTCATCACTGCTGCACAATGGTGATCCCATGGGATGACAGTGGAGCTGATGCTCCAGATGGCATAATGTGATAGTGCAATGCACCACTGCCACGTCTGTGGTGTGCTGGTGTAAATAAACCTCCTGTGCTGGCAGTTGTGTAAAGGTATAGCACATACAAATATGTACAGCACATGGTACTGGAGAATGGTAAGAAACAACTATATTACTGGTTTATTATTTATGATCCTATACTTTTCATTGTTAATTTAGAGCATAGTCCTACTTATTAAAAAACATTTACTGTGGCCAATATGCTGGGTTATGCCAACAGGAGCCTCATTCATCTCGTGTTTACTGCGTCTCTTGACTGAATCAAGAGGCCACCTCGGGAGACTGACCTGTGCTAGCTAGGTTTGTGTACACGTGCTCTATGGTGCTCATATGGTGATGAAATCAACTAATGATGCACTTTTCAGGATTTGTCCCTGTCCTTAGTTGACACACGACTATCATGAACAAAAAAAATCATATATACTCCTGGGGCACAATGTGATGTTTTGACCTATACATACATTATTGAAAGATTCAGTCAAGCTAACTAACATATCTACCATTTCACCAATTTATCATTTTTTGTGGTAAGACTGTTAAAAATCTATTTTAGCAACTTGAAAATTACAATACATTATTTATTTATTTTTTTTGTGGGTACCGGGGGGTCGACCTCAGGACCTCGCGCGCCAGCAGGCGCCCGTGCCGCTGAGCGATATCACCGGCCCCTTTTTCGTATGTGGGATCCGGGAGTCGAACTCGGGCCCTCGCGCTTCCAAGGCAGGCACTTACGCTGCTGAGCCATCTCACCGGCCCTACAATACATTATTAAAAACTGTGGTCACCATCCAGTACACTAGAGCAGCAAACCTTATTCCTCCAGTCTAATTACAACTTCGTACCCTTCGATCAGCAACTTCCGTTTCTCTTCGGGAAGCAGAGCCCGCAGCTTTGCTGACGGTTTGGGTGTGGAGTGTGAAGGGGCTACAAAAGAGGGTTTTCCAAGGATGGGGAGCATGGCTGTTGGCTGTGCTTACTCCGCGGCTGGATTTGGTTTTGAGTGTGGAACGAGATCTGGTTCCAGGAAAACGACCATAGTTTTGTTTGTAAACCACATCTTATACACTTAAAATTAGAGAGTTGTGTATGCACAATAGTATAAAGAAAATATTCTCATTGCAAGGAGCAGTCAGGGTAGTGTTGACCGGCTGCAGTAAGACCGTCACCGGGATCTTGGCAAATGGGGACTGTACCCACAATGACATTTCTTTCTGGTATATAGGAAACATTAGGGAATCTACATCGGCCAACCAAAAGATAAGATAGTGAACCATATTCATTGTTCAGTTCATTTCAAGGCAATTTGATGTAAATTCTCAAAAAGGTCTTTCCTAAGGCCAATAGTGAAGGATAAAACTATCCCTATTTGAGTGTTCAGGAACCTGAGATCTGAGAAGGATAAGCAGTATGTGAGGGGTGAACTCTGCTGGGTCAGATCTTCTATTTTTTAACTTTCTCTTCTTGACTGTGTGGCCTTATGTGTAGTGATTGGACCTCAATCCAGGGGAAGAGATGTGTGTGTGTGTGTGTGTGTGTGTGTGTGTGTGTGTGTGTGTGACGCTAGGGTGAAGTATAAATCATCTAGCTAAAGAATTGGAATTGATTGGTCAAACGTTCTGTAAGTCACGCCTCTTGGCTCCTCTTCTCTCTCCTTTCTCCGTTCATCCGGTCATTTCATTTCTGACTAGTAAATTTCACTAAAGGATGGGGTAGGGAGATAAAAAGAGGTATGAAAGTCAGGTTAGGTAGCGTGGAGAATAATTTTAACAAAAGCTTCAGTAGAGAATGCAGTCGTAATTAGCACTAAAATTAAGTTCTGAAATCCTGGTGGATTTAAGTTTGCTTTGCTCTCCTGATCCTTTGTTCCTGTAAAAACCTGAGTTCAACTATGCCAAGTACCTAGCAAGGCTGTGCTGCTTTTGTCTTGCTGAAGAAGGCATGTCCGCACCAGGATGCCTGGTAACAGCATCTAATAGACTTGCCTATTTCAGTTTGCAGTGATGATCTCACCCACAAATTCAAAGGTTTCACTGTGATGAACGAAGCGGAAAGATACGAAGCTCTCAGACACTGTCGCTATGTAGATGAAGTCATCAGAGATGCTCCGTGGACTCTGACGCCAGAGTTTCTGGAAAAACACAAGGTACTTCTTGTTGTCCCGCGTTCTGAAAGTAGCAGGATTAGGAATCTGGTTCTGCAGCTGAAACTGCAGAAATCCCAAACCCTTCCAATTTCAGGAGCTGTCATTTTCTGTCACTTGATGTACCACCTCTCTTCTGTCCAAGCCTGGGACCCTCTATCTTCTCATTTCCTTGACTATAGATGCTAGAGCTAGACCACCCAGGTCCAAATGCTGTCTCTGTCTTCTTCTAACTGGGACCTGGAGCAAGATATTTAACCATACAGTACTCACTTAACCTCATCTGTAAAATAGGATGATATTGGTGTTTTCCGCTTGGGGCCATTTTGAGGATCTCATAAGAGAATCTAAGTAAAGCACTTGGAAAACTGGCTGCCCATACACAGCAAGAACTCCAAGAATGTCACCACCGCTACCATTACCACCATCATTATTGGTGCTTACAGAGTCACAGGCCTCCTTTTGCATGGAACAAATATATACACATCTTACCCAGGAGGTCAAGGCCAGCCTTTAAGGAAAATTTTCATATCTCTGATTTTTGTGACCCTGGGATTCCTACTGACATAAGATTTTTATTAGTTGAAAACATGAGAAACTCTTTTGATCTGCATCAAATTATGTGCTTTGTATCTTCCTGCCAGCCCCACATTAGGAGCTATTCTTTCCTTTTATAAGCAGTACAAAAAAATAAGATTAAGCTGTTCTAAGAATTTTCTTTTCTATTTTTAAATTTGCATTGCAGAAGAGAATAGAGAACACTGATAAATGTGCATGGGTAATAGCAGAGGAGACAATTTCCTGGTGAGAATAAAAAGAAAAGGGAAAAACTACAATATGATTTACTTTCAGTAATCACTAACACATTTTTACTAAGCATCCATTGTATATTCAACATGTGATAGGCATTACAGGGGATACTAGTGATGATAATGATGGCTGCCATTTATTGAGTATTTACCATGTGCCCAGCACTGCGCTAAGGCTTTTGCTATTATTATGAGTTGAATTCAACCTCATGGCTACCCTAAGATTTCACTGTTGTTATTGTACATTGGAGAGGGAGAGGAGAAACTAAGTTTGAGTACAGAGCACAGAATTAATAATAGCAATAATAATCATTTATTGAGTACTTACTATATACCAGTTATTACTTTTAAGCACTGGTACGTAATTGTATCATTTAATCCAGTGCTTCTCCAATGAGTTTGCCCCTGAAGGGATATTTGACAATGTCTGGAAACATTTTTGGCTGTCATAGCTAGAGGGTGCTACTGGCATCTAGTGGATAAAGGTATGGGATGCTGCTAAGCATCCTCCAATACACAGGACAGCCACAGACACGAAAAAATTATCCAGCCCCCAATGTCACTAGCACTGAAGTGGAGAAATCTTGATTGAATCTTTCCCACCAACTTATGAGTTACAGCTAATAAGTGGTAGGGCATGAAGCATACCCTGGAAAATTAAACTCCTACTCTACACCACCTGTCAAGGTGAGGTAAAGTTTCATTATAAAAGGCTTTAAAAGCTGTGCAAGGAGTGTTTACTGGATGCAATAGGAGACAGGTATGAAGATCAGCAGGCATGAGGAAGACCAGAAGAAAACTGTTTAAGGAAGTCCAGATACAAGTTGGTGTCAATAATCCAGGTGACAGGTCCCTGGATTTAGAATAGCAGCAATGGAGAGGAAGTGATGGGCCCATGCACATGTATATGCATGTGTGTGTATGGGCACATGTGCACACACACACATACACACCCCAGTGGAACCTGTGCACTATGGAATATGGAGAGTGAAGGATCTAGGGAATGAAGGTCAACTCCAAGGTTTTGGTCTAGGTCAACTGAGAAAATGGAGGCACCACTGGAAAGGGGCACTAGTTTTCAGGAAAATGAATTAAATTCAGGACAAGTTGATTTTTAAAGTGACAGCAAAAGGTATTAAAGAGGGCCAAAGTGGGTGTTATAAAAGCCTGGCCTGGTTTCCTTCTGCCCACCCCCTTTTCCAAACTACTAACAAGCTGTGTGACATTGGGCAAATTGAACGAGTTCTCTAGTGTCAGTGCCTTATGTCCTAACTGAAGTAGCACTATGTCCCTACCCACCTCAAAAGGTTATGAGGATCAAATAAGAAAAGAGACAAGTTCATTTTCTCAATATAAAATATGACCAAAGTGTAAAGGCCTGTTGCCATCAATGGGACAGGAAATGGAAATTTGGGTTCTTCATCATAGTGGGGGTGATTAAAACCTGAGAAATGAATGAGTTTTCTTTCTTTCTTTTTTTTTTTGTGTGGGTACCAGGGGTCGAACTCAAGACCTCGCGCGCCAGCAGGCGCCCGTGCTGCTGAGTGATATCACCGACTCTTTGTTTGTATGTGGGTTCCGGGAGTCGAACTCAGGACCTCACGCTTGCCAGGCGGGTGCTTATGCCGCTGAGCCATCTCACCAGCCCCTGAATGAGTTTTCTGAAGCAGCAAGTTTATAGGCAGAAGCACAGAAGGTCAAGAAAACCTACTGTTGGAGGTAGAAGAAGAGAGAGACCAGCAAAGGAGAGGAACTAAACATTTATTTTTCTCAGTTACCATCATCTCATGGCAATAGAGATAGTTGGAAATATCTTTCTGTCAAAGATTCAGATCCACACTATAAATGTAACATACAGGGGTCTTATTTAACAAAGGCATTTGGGGGTCACCAGTCCCCTCTATGTATACAGATAAGTACATCCATCCTAGTGGTGACATCACTCTTCTCTCCAACAGATTGACTTTGTGGCTCATGATGACATTCCGTACTCTTCTGCCGGCTCTGATGATGTTTACAAGCATATAAAGGAAGCAGGTGAGGTAACCCCTGTGTTCACTTGTCCACCACCCCAAATAATGAGGTACAAGAAGACATCTGCCCTAAGACTGCAATGTATATTTCGTCAAAAAATGTATACACCCTTCAGCAGTTCGCTCTGCTAATAAATGTCTGGAAGCTAATGGCCACCACTGTGAGCACGTCTTGTAATTGTAGAGGCCAAAGGTAACTTGTATTCATTTCATGATGTCTCGATAAATTTAGTATTAAAATATTTATATGAATTTTTCTTTTCCTGATGTATACATTTTTTTTTTTTTGAGACAGGGTCTCACACTATGCAGTTGCAGGCTGGCCTTGAACTCGCTTGCGTAGCCCAGGCTGGCCTTCAACTCACGGCAATCCTCCTGAATCAGCTTCCAGAGTGCGGGGATTACAGACAGGCATGAGCCACCACACCTGGCTCCTGATGTGTACATTTTTGGCTCTCTCTCTCTCCTTTTCTTTTTCTCTCTCTCTTTCTTTTTCTCTCTCTCCCTTTCTTTCTCTCTCTCTCTCTCCATATAGATACTGGAATTTCAGGTGTCTCCCAAGCAGCTTCTACAAAGCTTCTCTAACATATGCTAAGGCTCAGTCAAGGCACAGGTGCCATTTAGGTATTTATAAGGAATTAACTTGAGCACCAAAGTACTCGAACTCAGGCTTGAGGCTAATTTGAGAGTTCATCAGTCTCAAATCACAGAAGAACAAAACCGTGCCTCATTCATTTCATGCCTTCCCCACTCCAGGGCTTGCAACAAAGCATTCTGTACCCTGGTCTGCAGAGTTTCTAGTTTTTTGTTTTTTTGGTTTTTTTTTTTGGTACCGAGAATCGAACTCAGAGCCTTGAAAGCTTCTGGTTCTTGATAATTCAAGGGACACTCCAGGCATTTAGAATATCCTTTTTGTACTTGCTTTTTTTTGCCTTAAAAAAAGAAAGAAATTTATTTCCTTACAATTCTGGAGGTTAGAAGTCCAAAGAGTATAAGCAGGTTTCTGCTCAAGTCTTTCTTTGACTTACAGATGGCTGCCTTTTCTATGTGTTCTCTCCTGGTCACACCCTGTCTAGATTGCACGGATCCTAATCTCTCTGTTTCTTCCTTCTTCCCTTCCCCCTGTGCTCCCTCCCTCCCTCCTTCCTGCTCTGAGACTCAAACCCAGGGCCTTGCGCACGCCAGGCAAGTGCTCTTCCAATAAGCCTTCCTTGCTTTTATTAATTCTTTTTCCAATGAGTTTTAAAAAGAGCCTGTTGTAGAAGTCAAAGGCGGAACGCAGCCTCCTGCATTCTCAGCTACGTCTCAGCTACGTTCATCCCAATGGTGTTTTGGTTGGTTCCACCTTTTTGGAGCCAGCCAGGGAAGCTTCACGCCACCCCGAACAGGGATGGTAGTCAGGTCTCTACCATCCTTTCAGCAAGGGCTCCCTCAGCGGTCAGGAGCACTGGGAAGAATGGGAGGCCTGACATTAAGTCCTGATCTTGTTTGTAAGGAGTTCCAAGGAAAGAAATCCCATACACTTTAGGCCTAGAAGGCTGCTGAGGAGTCGAAAAACACAGTGCGGGAGAAGGGGGAAAAACTGGCGGAAGCACCAGTTACATCAGGGTGGGTTACGGCCTGAGGCGATTAATACCTTTTTAAGTCTCTAAGATCTGAGCTGGAGCCAGCTGCTCCCTCCCTAACATTGCCGAAAGGACCTGGGGTAGACCATTGCTTTTCAAATTGAAATGTGCCAACACATCATCTGCAGGCTCTCGTGAGAATTTGCGTTTGGATTCAGTAGGTCTGGTGTGGCCTGAGACGCCCATCTCTAATGAGCTTCTAGGTTGCAGGTCCATAGACCTTATTTAGAGCGGCAGGGATTTAGACCAGGGCTTGGGGTCCAGCTGAGGCACCCCCAGTGTTAAGTGAATCACTATTCCTGGGGTGAGCATTCCTCAGCAACCTTGTACTGTAGGAACAATAAGGTGCTGCTTTTCCTTCTGGGTGAGTGCCTCCAGTGAACTAAGAATAGGTTGCTTTCCTGATTTTATGGGGTAAAATGTCAAATTCCAGTTGTCTCCGTGTAGGAACAAGTCCAATATTCTTCTAACTTTAGCAATCCAGCATCCCTATTGTGTAACACAATGACTCCCAAAGTTAAGTGACTTGAAAGAGTGACTTTATTTTGCTCCTGATTTTGTGGGGCGGGATTGTAATCGGGGTGTGGCTGCGTGCTTCTTGCTTGAGTGTCTCAAATAGTTGTCCGGTGTTGGCAGGGGCTGCGGTCATCTGAAGGCTCAGCTGGGCTGGGGCTCCCAGATCGCCCACTTATATGGCTGACCCTGGATGCTAGCTGTCAGCAGGCCAGCTGTGCTTGTCACTGGGTCACCTGAACGTGGCCTCCCCGTGTTGCTTGGGCTTCTCACAGCATGGTGGCTGAGAGGAAGCAGTCTTGAGAGAAGCCACACGACCTCTTGTGATCTAGCCTTGCGAGTCACACAGTGTCATGCCACATTCTATTAAGTACAAGCAAGTCACCGAGCCAGCCCAAATTCAAGGGGAAGGCAACTGTGGCCATCTTTAATCTACCATAATTCCCTTTCCAAATTGAATAGTCAGGTGGGTGTTTTACTTGCTCTGGGAGCACAGGCCTAAGACTGTGTATGACTTCTATGTACAAGGACTCTTCCTTCTGCCCCACTGACCTGCTCTGCCGAGTCCTCACCAGCAGAGAGTAACAGTAAAGTTCCATTCGAGGGCTAGGTAGAGAAGGCCAGAGTTCACTGGGGGAAAAAGATGCCCAGAAATGGCCCGAGCACCCACATTTGGCTTTTATACTCTAATCGTGGTTTATTTTGAAAGTCAGAAATCACTTTAAGTGAAGCCAAAGATATGAAGGGCATGAATTAAGCTTTACAACACTGCTCTGCTTGTCAGAGCTACATGTCAAAATCCTCTAGCAAAGCTGGATGAAGCGATGGAGCCAAAATTAAATAGACTGTAAGGTCCACATTACTCATCATCATGCTAATATTGCCTACTACTGTTGAAAGTTTCCTTCATTAACATGTGCTTTGCTGCTTCTTAAAATAGCTCCATAACCAAACGCTGCAATTCTGAAAAGCATGATAAAAAAGGTTCTCTGATCATGCTCATTACTGAATATTTTTAGCAGAGCAATAATTAGGATTTGGAGGAAGCTGGGTGCCTCATTATGTCAGCAGAGGGCTTCTTTCGGAGACCTACTTCCCCACCAGCCGAGGCAAATTTCTCCCCAACCCCAAATCTACTTTCAGTTACTCGACCACAGAACCTCACCCTCTGGCTTCAAAGAAAGGGTGAGCTCACGTCACCGATGTCTAAATGCCTCGCTAAAACCCGTTAGTAGCCAGAAAATTATCTTCACATTCCAGCAGCAGGAGTGTGGGTGAAATATCTGCCTGCTAAAAGATGGGCTGGATTTCTCACCAGAAAACTCCCTGCTGCTCCCACCAAGATGGAGATGTCATCCCAGGCCCCCTAGCTTAGAACCAGAGTGCTATTTATACCTATGTGTTTAGATGTTTGCACCCTCTGCCTTCTATTTAGTTTTCTGTGTTTGGTTCCACCCTCCAAGAAGGTGATTAGAAAATGTTTCTGGTTTGGTGGCAAAGCCCGACTCTGTCCTTTCAGCTGGTTGCTCTGTCTCTGATATCAGCAGTGCGCCCCTGCTGCCGAGGCTGTGAATGTGTAGGTGACACCTGCAACGGGACACCTTGACTGGGCTGCAAGACTGAGAAATTCAGAGAGAACTGGATTTCAAAGGACACTGGGAGGTCAATAGTCATTCATTTCACAAATACTGCTATAGTGCCTGCTTGTCCCTAGGAGCTGAGAAGCAAAGCAAGAACGGTGCAGCTCCAAGACGGTGACCGAGCAGGTTGTTCTATGAAGGCCTTGCAGTATCTGAAAGGAGAGGGCGGTGGCACACAGGAGGGAATGACAACCAGAAAGGCTTGGTCTAGGGGCTGAGAAATTTCCTTCAGGAAGTGACATTAAAGCTGAAACCCCATAGATGACCAAAAATTCACCTGATAGAGATTGTGTTTGTGACGGAGTGGAGGGAAGAGGGCCAACACTTTCAGGACGCTGAAGAAGTACAATGTGGCTGGGCTGAAGCAGGGTCAGCCTGTTGCTCAGCTCCATAGACTGCAACACGAACAAAGCTCGAGGTTGTACGCTGCGGAGGCCTGGGGCTAGAGAGTGAAGGGGAGAGGGTCTGAGAAAGAGGTACTACAGGGAAGTGATCATGCAATCCAAGACAGTACCAGGTCAGTGACTTGACTCTAAATCCAGAGGACAGGAGGAAGTTAACAGAGGGCAGCTGGCTTGCATTTAGAACGATCTCTGTGGCTCTTGCTACATGGGTTGAAGTGGACAAAAATGACATTGCTGGGGCTGGGAATGTAGAGGATGGAAGAGCCACTGCCTAGGTTGTGTGAGGCCCTGTGTTCCATACCCAGCACCACCCGTCTCACACACACACACACACACACACACACACACACACACACACCACGGACACAACACATTTCTGGAGACTGGTTTTGAGGCTCTTGCTGTAATCTTTGAAGAAGATGGTGTTGGACTGGTTGAGGATGGAGGGTGGAGAAAGGCGGGCGAATTAGGGAATCACTTGAAAAGTAAGTTGGAGATTAGAAATTGATTGGATGTGGAAGTGGGGGAGGAGGACATGGCATAGATGAGTCCCAGGTGATCCTGTCCAGCTACCTCATTTCTTAGTTGAGGAGACTAAGGGTAAGCAACTTGCCTTCAGAGGGTTTGAGTGGCTTGCCCAAATCTATAAACTGAGAAACTGGTACTCTTGTCCCCAGATGCTCTGTCATACTGTCCAACATGTGATGTCCTTTTTTCTTCTTTTTGTAGTACCGGGGACTGAACCCAGGGCCTTTGCACTGAACTATATCCCCAGTCTTTTTTTAATAGTAATTTTTTCTATTTTGAGATAAGTTCTCACTAATTTACTAAATTGCTTAGATTGGGCTTTAACTTGTGATCCTCCTGCCTCAGTCTCCCAGAGTGCTGGGACTACAGGTGTGTTCACGCCACCACACCCTGCTAAATGTCTCTAAGTGGTTGTAATGACATAGAGTGAAAAAGATCTCAGTTACCAACACATCAACTGAGTTGACAGCAGAATTTCGAGCATAAATCCAATTCTTGCCATCGTTAGTGTTTACGATGTCTTTATAGCCTGTAGTGGTTGGTAACCAAGCATATCTTTGAAGAGTTTAAGGAAATGTAATAGAACTATCAGAACTTGATGTCCTCTGACTTGTTTATTTTTACTCAGTCCCACATATTCCAGATGAAAGGGCCTTTGAGTGGTGAAACTACCACACAGAGTAGACAGCGCTTAGGGAGATAAAATCATCCAGCATCCCACAAGCATGTCCTTAGATCAGAGCTAACAAAAAGAGCATAATTTTTCTCTTTTCCCCCAGTGTAATGGGATGCAGACTTCCTTGGGAAAGAAGAGGAGGTGCTACGATCTGACTAAGTCATTGACTCAGTCTTCGTTCGCTTACTCATTTGATTTGCATTTATTGTGCACTTTCCACGTGCCATCCACAGGGGCACTGAGTTTGGGTGCTGGGGATGCAAAAGCGTTTAAGGCACAATCTGTGCATTTGAAATGTTCATTTCTACGTGCAGGCAGATATGAAGAATGCTTTCATTAACAGAAAATTTATCTATGTCCAAAATGCTATGGATTCTGCCTGGTGATGTCAGGAAAGACTTCTCCAAGGCGTAAGCATGAAGCCAGACCATAAGGATGAGGAGGAACTCTGTAGTTGACCCAGGAAGGAAGGGACATTCAAGGCACCAAGGAAGAGCTCAGTATGAAGGTAACCAGGAGCCAGGAAAGCGCTTGGTGCATCCTGGGACCAAGCCCAGGATGATGAACACACTGTTTATGGTGGTGGGGTGTGTGTGTGTATAGAACTGAGGCAGGAAGAGCCAGCTGGGACCAGATCTGACGGTGTCACTGGCACACCCAAGAACTCCAACTTTGTCCTGGAAATGAGGGCCATTAAAGGAAATGAGTCCACTGAGGTGACCTTAGTTTCATCTCATCTTTCCTGCTTGAACAGGAATGTTTGTTCCAACGCAGAGAACAGAAGGCATCTCAACATCAGACATCATCACCAGAATTGTCCGTGACTATGATGTTTATGCCCGGCGCAACCTCCAGAGAGGGTACACAGCCAAGGAACTGAATGTCAGCTTTATAAATGTGAGTGTGCCACCCCATGCCCGCTGAGGACCGCCACATCACACCGCCACTACAGCCACTGCAGCCACTTCCTGTGTGCCATGCAGTGTCCTTAATGCTTTGCACTTGCTGTCCCATGTAACCCACATAACAATTCAATGCTGTATTTTATTCCCATTTTATAGATGAGGAAACTAAAGTCCAAAGGGGTAACATAAGTTAGCCAAAGAACACAGGTAGCAAAAAGAGTTTCCTCACTTCCCTCCTTCCACACCACCCCCAACTTTCAGATTTGAGTGCAGGCTTTCCAGAAAATCTGCCCCTTGTGAAAGGCAAGGGTTGTCTTGTGTTCAAAGGGAAGAAGAAAGACAGGGGCAATGAAATGCTAAGCCCAGAGAAAATGCTTTCTTGTTTTAACATTTTTAAAATTTTCATTTTATTAAGGCCTTACAAGATGCTCATTAGAAATCTTAACAGCCATTTTTTTTGTCCAGAAAAATTACAGCTACTTAAATAAAAGCCTAACGTCTTTGGCTTCTTTTGTATTTCTACCGTATTGTTCCCAGGAGCTGGTGTTAGTTTAATAATAGAGCAACTGTTAAAACAATCTTTAAAACAAGCAAAACAAGCTGTTCCAAAGCAAAGAGGGCAGCTCAGTGGCCAGCGGTGATGTTAGTGAGTCTGGACAGCTGGATTTTCCTGGTCTCTGAGGAGCTGATATCTTTTAGTAAAACCAGAGAGTACATAGAGAATTCCAGACCCCCAAATACATACTGTATTTTCAAAGAGCGATTTGGCTTCAAACCTAGGTACTTATAATGATAAGCCACCATAATTATCCTGCATGTTACATAGTTGATCATTAGTACCTACCTTCAAAATAGGAGGGGATCATTAATTATAAGTCAGTGATTATTAATCGTCCTCATGAGGCATGGAGTGACAGGAGTCTAGGCTCTGTGGCTTCATACAAGTCGGGCAACAAAATGGAAAATGTTGGTTTCCGGTGGCACCAGAACAAGTGGCTGAAAAGAATTCAGTCAAAGTGATTATTTGGTATCTTACAGAGAATAAAGCTCTGGTTATTTCAATAAATTAAACTGTCTGTTCTTTTAAATTGAATTCAGTCAACCATCCAAGCATGGCGAGCTGTTTCCAAAAGTTATTGCTCACTCTCCTTAAATGGTCTTTAGATAAGCCACTTAGCTCAAGGAACCATGCAGACGGTGTGGATATGCTCGCTGCCTTTTGGTGGCAACAAACCTGGCCTCAGCTCCGAGATGAAATTGAATGTGTTGGATGGGCGTGTAGATGAATGGCAGAACCTGAGAAGTGGCAGGGACCTGATGGGGGCCAGTCATCCAGCCCAAGTCCCTCGATTCAGAGAAGAGGAAAGCTGAGTCCAGGGAGGGCACCCGACCAATGTCCCTTAAGTAGCTGTCCAGTCTCATGACTCCCAGCCCAGTGTTCATTCTACTATTCCAGGCTGGTCCTGTGAGCTGTACACATAACCATTTCCAGTGCAGAATGAATTATGGGAGAGAATGACATAAAGACAACAGCTAACACTTACTGAGAACTTATCATGTGCCCATCTAAGTGTTTTACCTGGACTACCTCATTTAATACTCATGATAAGCCTACAAGGGTGGATATAATGACTATATCCAACATAGAGGCAAGGAAGCAGAGGTCCGGAAAGGTTGAGCAACTCACCTAATATCACATAGTAAATTGTAAAAGACAGGGTGTCTTTCTATAGTGTGTGTGCGCGAGTGTGTGTGTGTGTGTGTGTGTGTAGCTGAGTGGCAATACACATTGGTCATACCACACTCTCAAGCTGCAGTGAGGTTTGGAAGAGCTAAATCAAGGGTCTTGGTCCAGTTTTACAATATTCAAGGTGTTTCAGAAAATTCTGAAATGCAAAATGAGCTTGAGTCCCACATAGTAAGGAAGAACAATATGTCTTAGTATTCCTTTAGGAGAAACATACCATGATTCATAGAGGGGGGAGACCTTTTGTCTCATGTTATTTTCATTCTCTTGATCGCACACTCATCAGGTAACTCAGATAAATGCCAATATCACTTACTACCGATGAAACAGCCAACATATGTCAAGCATTTACTAAATGGTAGGCTCTTTACCAAGCACATCCATGCATTATCTTACCTAATTATCACAGCCATCCTGTGGGGTAGGTATGACTACTATCCCAATTTTACAGTTCAGGAAATGGAGGTTTAAAGGTGACACATGATTTGCTTAACACACAATGGCTTCTGGGTACATAGGTAGACAACATTGCTTCATAAAGGCTATAAGAAAAAAACCAAAGTTCAGAGAATTTATCAGAACAAAAGCTTTCTTCATCACTAAGGAAAGTGATACAATTCAACTAGCTTGGTAGAAAATGTCATTACTTTGAAAACTTTAATATAACACATGAATTTTAAAGCCCAGTCAGTGACCCATTTTATACGCAATATTGGTTTTAACAATGTCCCAGTAAAACAGAAAACTCAGGCAGCCTCCAAGCAGCCACTCTGCAGACAACTCATACTTTTGTCCTAGTCCCAGCAGAATTGAGTTGGGATATTTGCCCAGCAAAGCGCAAAAAGGCAGCTGTGTATTTCGTCCCCCCTTTCTCTCTCACTGCTGAGGATTGAATGGTTTCTTCTTTTATATAAGTAAATCCAACTCATAGACACCTAATAGAATAAAAATATTAAAACCACTTGTACTTCCCTTTACATATCCAAATAGATTAATGACAAATGACTTTTCTTACAAGAGATGTGCTTTCCTGTCAATCTAGCCTTCAGGAAATGACAACATCCTAACCATTTACATTAGGAACAAATTCAAGTTGACATAAAATGTGACCATCGGGGTGGATGATCAGTCTCTCTTTCCTGCCCTCTTGGATCAATCCACATCTCCTGTAAATTTTGACTAGGAAAAGAAGTACCGTTTCCAGAACCAAGTGGACAAGATGAAAGAAAAGGTCAAGAATGTGGAGGAAAGGTCAAAGGAATTTGTTAACCGAGTGGAAGAAAAGAGCCATGATCTAATTCAAAAGTGGGAAGAGAAGTCGAGGGAATTCATTGGCAACTTCCTAGAATTGTTTGGACCCGATGGAGCATGGGTATGTAGTTATCTCACTTAGCCCCACAGTCATGTGTGTTTTTACTTTATTCCTCTTTTCATGGAGCCCCTGAAGGGCATCCGTACTTCACGTGGTCTCCACTTGAGCGTTAGCCTAGATGACTTTGAGCCATGTCACTTCCTTATTTAGTTAATGCTTTACCCCTTAATGTGGCACCAAATAGCACCTGAAGCCAGGCTTGGTCTCTGTTTTTATACTATGTCCAGAGCTTGGAAGCCATTAATTATTCACTGTATGTTTATTAGTGCAAAGTTTGGTTCTGTAGCTCATGGCAGTCTCCTAGCTGGGGAGGATGCAAAGCTTGGGGGTAAGGCTGACCAATGGCAGCCCTGAGCTTGTGTTGCGAGATAAGGTCAATGGGCCCTTAGTTCAACCACAGTCATTTATGTTGGGTGGGGGAGAATGAAAAAGAAATGTAGCTGTCTCAATCATCTTTTGTTGTCAGGAACTCTCCTTTTTCACTGGTTGCAAGAGACAGAATTTTGCTATACATCTGTATTCATCATGGCCCAATTTTCCTATGGCATGAAAGTGTTGGGATAGATGATAAAATTCTTAGACGACTGAGATAATGAGCTGAGAGAGAAAATATAGATCACTTCCTTGCCTAAATTCTATTAACAACTGTGAATGCTAACTATACGAAGGGAAAAGAACATTCTGGAAGCCACTTTGTATTCCATTGGTATTTCTACTGCACATGCCCTGTTGGAATAAATAACCAATATTGTCAGCAGTGTTAATGAGTATTCCATGAAACAAATACTTTTAAAGCTGACTTTCCTTTTAAAACAAAAAGAAATGATTCCATTTGATTTCCCTGGTTTTAAGTAGCCTAGATTTCCCATTATGAAATGAGAAGTTTCTAACAAAATCCACTTTGACTTAATTATTTTATTGATGGGTTGTCACTGCTGCCTCTGCTCATTTGAGCTCATTCATTATAGGATTATCTAAAAGTAAAACACTCAATTAGTTATAGAAAAAGAACAATGTTCAGGAACTTGGAAGAGATGGTTTGCTTAAAGCCCAGTGGCCTCTAGGTGATTATACAGGTGGGTGTTATAGGCCAACCCCATCCTACCTATCAGGTGAGTCTGAGAGAGCTAGAAATTATGCAAGGGCAGCTTGAGCCAAAGAGCTGGCAAGAGTGGAAGAGCCAGACACTGGGCTCCTTTTTGTTTTCCCCAGGCTTGTTGAAATTTTCAGTTCAGATGATTTAATTCACAGGACATTTTTTGATGTTATTGTCCAAAACATAAAGTCTGAAATTTCCCATTTGATTTAGTAGTTCCCATTTTCATAACTAGTGTTCAGGCTCTGAGGAAACAGCTACCAGTAGTAGTTTTTAATAAAACCACATAGGTACTGTTTTGCTTACAGGGATTCAGAAATGTGTCTGCTGAGAAGCCTTCGTACTGTAACTCAAGGGATAGATGTTTTCTCTCCCTGGGGTGAGCACAGGCAGGCAAAGGATATGATTCCATAGAATCTTTATAGACCTTCATTGTTTCAGGCTCTCAGTGAAGGTGAAATAGTAGCTAGAATTGTTCTTGGGGAATCTGGTGACAATGAGCTGAGGCGATTTTTAAGAAATGAAACCCAGCTTAGAAACTGGAGGTTTTTCTTTTTAAAACTTGCTATTAGTGTCAAAACTGTTATTAACATTAATTTACTGTATCAGCCAGACTTAGACATTACTTTTTTCTGTTGACATTAAAAGTACAGGAATAGTTACAAGGATGTTAAACGCCAAGATAAGTAATTTGCTTTTCATGAATATGCTATTATTATAATAATTCTTTATTTGTGGATTTGGGACTGGAGCTCATTTCTTAAAATAGAGGATCTGCATTACCTGCAAATACAGTACTGATACAAATAACCCAAACGTGGAAAGGTACAAAATAGAAGGATTTAAAGTACAAAATTTGGTACAAGAGGTTTGGTAGCTTATAGTGGGTACTCCATAAATATTTCTGAATTGAATGAGTGGATGTCTGAGGAAGACCTATTCGTAAAAATGTCCAGCATCTGCAAAGGCCTAAGTCCTCCACATACATATATGTGTCATTAGCCTTTTATCGCTTATGATGCCAGATACAGGGATGGATTACAACTTCACGTTTGGTGGATCAAATTTAACAGGCAGACTTGGTGTGCTTAACACTCAACCATATTTTAAAATTTCTTTTGGAAAGGGCATGAACTTTCTATTTTTCAATGGCCGCATCATTCCTAAAGGCTCTAATCCCTGCCCCAACCTGACTCACACATTTATGCTGCCTGCCTGGTCCCAGAGAATATTTTAATTTGCTCCTTTCCATTGTGGGAGAACATTACACAAGGATGTGAATAGCAGGAGGTGGGGGACATTGAGGGCCACACTGGAGGCTGCCTGCCACAGTGGCTTTTAAGAATTTGAAGCAAGCAGTCCGTACTTCTTCACTGCTATAATAGATTATCTATTCCTATTTATTCAGTCTGGTTGGTGGATTATCAGACACAAGCTATTATTTTTCAGTCTCATCAGTCTACTTATTTAACCACTTTTATTCGATTCCTCTAAAGAGTCTTGACTTGTGCTCAGAAGGTAGCTTATAACACAACCAGTGTGGCAAAGGGAAACCTTCTGTGTTAGTCAGCTTCACATTACTGTAATGAAATTCATGAGATAAACAACTTGAAAAGAGGAAACATTTATTTTGGTTCACTGCCGCAGTCCAGCTGCTGCAAGGTCGGGGAAGTCCCGAAGGTGGGCGGAAGCGTGGGCGCAGTAGGAAGGAGACACCACACTAGTTGTCCTCCTGTTATGCTTATTTTATTCTTTGGTTATGATGATGATTCTATTCCTTTAAGCTGGGATATATATATTTTTCTTTTTGTTGACAAAGACGTAGGCATGACTACGGAAGCAGGTACTTTTTGTTGACAAAGATGTAGGCATGACTATGGAAACAAGTATTTTTTGTTGACAAAGATGTAGGCATGACTATGGAAACAGGTACTTTTTGTTGACAAAGATGTAGGCATGACTATGGAAGCAGGTATTTTTTGTTGATAAAGATGTAGGCATGACTACGGAAGCAGGTATCTTGGTAGCATGGGGGGTTTCCAGGGTCCCAGTGTTTATGTAAGAATATCCCGAGCAATGTTGTCTGTTGTCTCTATAACTACAGGCCTATTTTTAAGAATATGATGGACCAAGGTTAATGAGGTGTCTCATACCTATTTTTTCTCAATAATGTGGTTTGTTTAATCATCAGTGGGAAAATGTTATAACCTGATAAGGCCATTGTAGCCATTAAAACAGAAACTACTATTTTAACAATAGTTAAGTTTTTGTTCTTTATAATAAGTTTCAGTCTCCTCATTTCAGGGATTCCTGTAAATTATGTGATTCTGGCTATTGCTCAAGTCTCCTTTGTTTACCCTCTTCAGACTTGATTGATTGCCCCTTTACTGAACTCCTTTGTCTATAGATTTCCCTAAGTATCCAATAAACATACTAGATACCCTTTAACTCCCTGTGCTTGGCTTCTGTAAACTTTGCTTACTTATCCTTTATTACCATACCCAACCCGATAAAACTTATTTCTTGTCTTCGCCCTGGGCTCCTCTCTTTGCTTAATAGTATTGTCACATCACCATATGGTGTTTTAATAGTTGGGACAATCAATGTGATTTTTAGTTTTGTAGTGAGCATTGGTGTTGTTCGTGAGAGTAACATCTGTTCTTTCCACCAGTCATCAGAAACTTCCAATCTTTGTAATTCTATTGTTTGGGAAATGATTTTATACAAAAGTACTCTTAGTAATATACTCAGGAAAAGAAGCCCTATGAGAAATCTTCCCGCTCTCCAAGCATAGAGGAATGTGCCACGTCGCCTCCGAGAAAGCAGTCTTCCTTGAAGCTGTGCATTTCCCTCTTCCCTGACCGTGTCAAAGGGCCGAGGTGGCAGGGGACGTGGCAGTTCACAGTTTTGGAAACTTCAGCTCATGGTTGGTTGGCCCTGTTGCTTTTGAGCTCCATAATATTATGGTGGGAGATTGTGGTAGAGAAAGCTACTTACCTCCTGACAGCTAGGAAGCAAGAGAGAGAGGAAGTGGTGGGGTCCCACAGTTCCCTTAGAGGGTGCACCCTTGGTAATGGGAAGACTTCACCTTTGAAGTTTCCACCATGTCCCAATAGTGCTATGGGCAGGAGACCAAGCCTTTACAACATACAAAACTTTGGGGAAGATCCCGGATCTAAACTATAGCACCTTTCCAACAGAGGTCGGTATTACCGTTCTTTGGTGGTGTCTCTGAAAGATTGACTGTCTCAAGAAGGGTTTTTAGGGAGCTTAATTTTGAAGTTTTGTTGATTTGTTGGAGGTGATGCCATTGTTTCCAAAATGGAGCTTAGTATTAAGAGTCGTGGAACCTGGGTCAGGGAATGTTGGCTCGGAGTCCAGGGTCTGGTTTAGGAGTAGGGTTTTCCCATGTTTGAAGTATCTGAATTTGCAAAACAGACACAGCCTGTTTAAATATTAGCACCTCAGCCACATATGCCATTTAAAAAACATTATGTGTCATCCTGAATGATCTGCCACTGCATTCCTTCACTGACTCTGAAAACAGAATTCTTTCTTTTTGAAAGTGAAATGACTTTTATTTTACCACGCAAACACAGACCCTTTCCTTGAGCACCATGAAAGAATGATCTTTAGTCGAGTGCAAGTTTTTAATTCATCATAGACTAGTAGAGTCCTTTTGTCCCAGTACGATCAGTCTGACAGATCCTATGCCAACCAAACAAGCATGTGCCACCTTCTATATGTGATTACCTTTTAAAATACAGACTGTGTCTGTTCTTTACTGCTAATTTTTAAAGTGTGGTAAATAGCATAAAATTTGCTATTTAAACTACTTTTGAGTCTACAGTGACATCAAGTACATTCACATTGTTGAGCAGCCCTCCCCACCATCCGTTTCCAAAGCTTTCTTATCATCCCAAATAGAAACTCTGTACCCTTTATTTTTTAATTTCTTTTTTATTTTTTGAGACAAGAGGCTTGCTATGTAGTTCAGGCTTGCCTTGAACTCATGGCGATCCTCCTGCCTCAGCCTCTGGAGTGCTAGAATTACAGGCATGCACTGGGGGTTGAACCTAGGGCCTTTGGCATCCTAGGCAAGGGCTCTACCATGGAGCTACGCCCCCACCCTTGTGCCCTTTAAACAACTCTCCCAAGCCCCTGAGAAATGTCATTCTCCTTTCTGTCTCTGTGAATTTGACTACTCTATGTACCTCATATACGTACATACGTACATACCTCATGTACATACAATATTCACCATTTTGTGTCTGGTTTATTTTACTTAGCATAATGTCTTCATGGTCCATCCATGTTGCAGCATAGATCAATGTTGTAGCAGCCTTTTAAAGCTGAATAATATTCCATTGTGTGTGTGTATACATAAAACATTTTGTTTTTCCGTTTTCCTGTTGATGGATGGTTTGGTTGCTGCCCCCTGTTGGCAGTTGTGAATAATGCTGCTGAGCACATTGCTGCCCTTTACATATCTGAGTCCCTGCGTTCTCTTGGGTATATACAAAGAAGTCGAATTGCTGGATCATCTGATAGTTATATGTTTAATTTTTTGAGGAACTCCCATATTGCATTTCATAATGGCCCCACCATTCTACATTCCCACTAAGGACGCACATAGTTCTAATTTCTATACATTCTCGCCAACATTTACTGTTTTATTTTGTTTTTATAGTAGCCATTCTTAGACACTACTACTTTTTAAGAGTTTAGATTTCAAGAAAAGAGATATAAAATGCACTTTGTGGATCTGAATTAGATTTCCTACTTGAGAATTTTGGACAGTTGATTTTTAAAAAATTTATCCTTGAACATATGCACAAGTACAATGTGAATACGCATTAAAATCTTCTTACTACGAAAGTGGCTAATTTCAAGAGAGGTGGTCATGCGCAGAGACTCACTTCCTGGCTGGGCAGACTTGGGCAAGTTCTTTTGCTTGTCTGGGCCTCAGGCACAGCATCTGTAAATGGGAAAAGTTGGCTTAGCTGCCTCCTAGCGTTGTTGAGAGGATTAAATTGGTTCACACTTTAAAGCCCTTATAGCAGTGCCTTGTACCCAGACAAATGGCAGATACACCCTGGCACCTGTGTAAGGGTTAGTTGTTGTTGTTGTTGATGATATCATTTGTAAATTTGTCCAGAACTAAAACACCATCTCTTTTCTCTCCTCGATTTTGGTCTTGCTTACCAGGGATCCAAACCGGCCCATACTAGAATTTTTTTCATTTATTTTTAGCACATATGCCCAAACATATCTGAAACACTGAAACCTTTAAAGACATTTACTGCCCTGCTAGATGTTAACTACTTCTTAAAAGGGAAAACTTTGTAGGAGGGAAATAGAAAATTACTTTCTTTTTCTTTTTCTTTTTCTTTTTCGGAACCGGGAATCGAACTCAGAAACTTGCACTTGCCAGGCAGGCCCTGGCCCTAGAAAATTACCATCATATGGACAGGACTGTAAATGAGATTGTTTTCTTGGGGGAAAACTTTATAAATGGAAGCCTCTTAATATGGTAAAAGACTGAATTTAAATACCTTTTCTCTTTGAAAATGCCGTGCCATGGTCTTCATTATTTGTTATATTTCTAAAGTGCTTTTCTTCCCAGGAAGCTCATTACAAACTGTCTCCTAACTGGATTGAATTCGGCTCCTTTGCAGAGGAGCCACCCTTCAAAATGCACCAGAAACAGATCACAGAGCCTGCAAACTGAGGCCCAGGGTTGTTTTGCATGGATAGCACATTTTAGGTAGTATGACACCACTGTTTATCATTAAGAATTTAAGTTCTTTCATCCTCTTAAACAGAATATTCTCAGGTATGAGCTTGATTCAAACTAGAGTAGACAAGATGTAGATTTCTTAGAAAGTGGGCTTCTAATGGAAATACCGACAATCCATTAACAGCAGGAGGGCTAATGGCTGCCACTAAAAATATACTTAAAGATTACAGTAATAAAAACACATATTTTAAAGTGCCTGCTAGAAGTTTGAGGATTTTTTTTTAATGTTGCTGTTAATAATAGGCCACCCAGTACTTTTGGCACTTGATTTTGTCTCATAAATGGGCCTAATCTAAGGTAATGCTGTTGTACTGTGCTCTTTTTCTTCTGTTTGATTCTGAGGGGGTTGAATGTCTTTTGGTAGAATTATCAGTGCCCTTATTTTTTTTTTATTTTATTTATTTATTTTTTTCATTATCCAGATTTTATTTATTTATTTATTTTTTAAAGACAACGAGTAAACATTCTCATGTATTAACAAACTCAAGCATTAGAGAATGTACAAATATCTTTTGGAGAAAAATATTACTCAGAATAAGATTAAGCCATGTAAAAGCTAGATAAAAATAGAAGACTAAGGAATGGAATAGTCACAGTGAAATTGCATTTTCATACTAGGGAGACAATACGATGTTTACAGATGTGCATCCGGTTTATTTTGCTTGTGAGTATTTTCTCGAGTTGCATCCATTTACCTATAAAACTTTCCAGTTTATCTTTCTTTATGGCTGAGTAGTATTCCATTTTATAGAAATACCACATCTTTTTTATCCATTCCTCGGTTGATGGGCATTTGGGTTGTTTCCACGATCTAGCTATTACAAATTGTGTTGCTATAAACATGGGTGCACATATATCACTGTGGTACGATGTTTTTAATTCTTCTGGGAAGATACCCAGAGGGGGAATAGCTGGGTCAAATGGGACCTCCAATCCCAGTTTTTCGAGGAGTCTCCACACAGATTTCCACAGTGGTTGCACCAGTCGACACTCCCACCAACAGTGGAGAAGGGTTCCTTTTTCCCCACAGCCCCTCCAGCATTTGTTATTAGTTGACTTCTTGATAACAGCCATTCTTTCTGGGGTGAGATAGAATCTCAGTGTTGTTTTAATTTGCATCTCTCAGATGACTAGTAATGTTGAACATTTTTTCATATATTTATTTGCCATTTGTATTTCTTCATCTGAGAAGTGTTTATTCATCTCAGATGCCCATTTTTGGATTGGGTCTTTAAATTTGGGAGGTCTGATTTTTTTGAGTTCTTTGTATGTTCTCGATAGTAATCCTTTGTCTGAGGAACAGCTGGCAAACAGTTTTTCCCACGTTGTGGGTTGTCTCTTCACTCTGTTGGTGGTTTCTCTTGCTGTGCAAAAGTTTTTTAATAAGATGAGATCCCAGTTGTTGATTCTTTGTGATACTTCCTGTGCGGTGGGGGTTTTATTCATAAAGTCTTTGCCTACACCAATGTCTTCAAGAGTTTTACCTATTCTATTTTCCAGGAGATTTAATGTTTCTGTTTTAATATTTAGTTCTTTTATGCATTTTGAATTTAGTTTAGTGCACGGTGAAAGATATGGGTCTAATTTTAATCTTCGGCATGTGTAGAGCCAATTTTTCCAGCACCATTTATTAAAGAGGCTATCTTTCTTCCAGTGAATGTGTTTGGCACCTTTGTCAAAGATAAGGTGGCTTAGTATGTCTGGAGTTGTTTCTGCATCTTCTATTCTATTCCATTGATCTTCAGGTCTGTTTTTTTGCCAATACCACACTGTTTTTATCACAGTAGCTTTATAGTATAATTTCAAATCAGGGATTGTGATACCCCCTGCCTTGCTTTTGTTGCCCAGAATTGCCTTTGCTATTCTAGGTCTCTTCTGGTTCCAGATGAATTTTAGGATTGTTTTCTCTAATTCTGTGAGATATGTTGTTGGAATTTTGATCGGAATTGCATTAAATCTGTATAACAGTTTTGGAAGTATGGCCATTTTCACTATATTGGTTCTTCCGACCCAAGAGCAAGGGTTATCTTTCCATTTTCTGATATCCTCTTCAATCTCCTTTTTCAGAGTACTGTAGTTTTCAGTGTAGAGGTCTTTTACATCCTTTGTGAGATTGATTCCTAGGTATTTCATTTTTTTAGATGTGATTGTGAAAGGTGTTGTTTCCCTAATTTCTCTCTCAGTGAGTTTGTTATTGGTGTACAGGAAGGCTATTGATTTTTGAGTATTGACTTTGTATCCAGCTACACTACTGAATTTGCTTATTAAATCTAGCAATTTTTTAATGGAGTTTTTGGGGTCTTCTACGTAGAGTATCATGTCATCTGTAAATAATGATAATTTAACTTCTTCCTTTCCAATCATAATTCCTTTTATTTCTTTCTCTTGTCTAATTGCTCTGGCTAAAGTTTCCAGGACTATGTTGAATAAGAGTGGGGACAGTGGACATCCTTGTCTGGTTCCTGATTTTAGAGAGAAGGCTTTCAGTTTTTGTCCATTTAGTATGATATTGGCTGTTGGTTTGTCATAGATAGCTTTTATCAGATTGAGATAAAGACCATCTATTCCAATTTTCTGTAGGGTTTTTATCATGAAAAGGTGCTGGACTTTGTCAAAAGCTTTTTCTGCATCTATTGAGATGATCATATGATTTTTGTCCTTGGTTCTGTTAATATGGTGTATTACATTTATTGATTTACATATGTTGAACCATCCCTGCATCCCTGGGATGAATCCAACTTGGTCATGGTGTATAATCTTCTTGATGATTTGCTGCATTCTGTTTGCCAGTATCTTATTGAGGATTTTTTGCATCTATGTTCATTAGGGAGATTGGTCTGTAGTTCTCTTTCTTAGTTGGGTCCTTCTCTGGTTTTGGTATCAGGGTAATGCTTGCTTCCAGGAATGAGTTTGGGAGTATTGCTTCCCTTTCAATTTCATTAAAGAGTTTGAGAAGTAGTGGTGTTAGGTCTTCTCCAAATTTCTTGTAGAATTCGACAGTGAATCCATCGGGGCCTGGGCTTTTCTTTGTTGGGAAGTTTTTAATTACATCTTCGATTTCATTGATTGTTATTGGTTTATTTAGGATTTTTATATCTTCTTGGTTGAGCTTTGGTAATTCATATGTATCTAGGAATCTGTCCATTTCTTCTGCATTTTCCATCTTATTAGAATACAGGTTTTCAAAGTAGGTATAGACGATCTTCTGGATTTCTGCAGGGTCCGTTGTGATATCACCCTTTTCATTCTTAATTGCGTGGATTTGAGTACTTTCTTTCCTTTTTTTAATAAGGTTGGATAAGGGTTTGTCGATTTTATTTAATCTTTCAAAGAACCAACTCTTTGATTCGTTGATTCTTTGTATTGTTTTTTTAGTCTCCAATACGTTAATTTCTGCTCTGATCTTTATAATTTCCTCTCTTGTACGAGCTTTTGGCTTAGCCTGCTCTTCTTTTTCTAGAAGTTTGAGGTTCACCATTAGGTTGTTTATTTGTGCTTGCTCTGTTTTCCTGATATAGGAATTTAATGCTATAAATTTCCCTCTTAGGACTGCTTTCATTGTATCCCATAAGTTCCGGTATGTTGTACTGTCGTTATCATTCAGTTGCAGAAACTGTCTAATTGCTTCTTTAATTTCATCTGTGACCCATTGGTTGTTCAGTAGGGTGCTATTTAATTTCCATGTGTTTAGCAAATTCTTATGTTTTATTTTGCCATTGATTTCCAATTTCATTGCACTATGGTCTGATAATATACATGGGATAATTTCAATTCCTTTGCATTTACTTAAGCAGGTTCTATGAGCTAGTATGTGGTCTATTTTGGAGAATGTCCCATGTGCAGCTGAGAAAAATGTGTATTCTGATGTTGTGGGGTAGAACACTCTGTAGACATCTACTAAGTCTATTTGTTCCAAAGTTTGGTTCAGTTGTAATATTTCATTGTTGATTTTTTGTCTAGTTGATCTGTCTTTTTGTGACAGTGGAGTATTGAGATCCCCCAATACAATTGTATTAGTGGTTATTTGATTTTTCATGTCCATTAATATTTGTTTTATATAGTTGGGTGCACTGGTATTTGTTGTATATATATTTATGATTGTTATCTCTTCCTCTTGGAGTGTTCCCTTTACAAGGATGTAGTGACCTTCTTTATCTCTATGAATCATTCTTGGCTTGAAATTCACTTTGTCTGCGAAAAGAATAGCTACCCCTGCTTTTTTCTGGGTTCCTGTTGCATGGAGTATTGTTTTCCATCCTTTGACTTTCAGTCTATGAATTTCTTTTTGAATTAAATGTGTTTCTTGTACACAGCATATTGTTGGATCTTGCTTCTTGATCCAATTTGCCAGTCTGTGCCTTTTGATTGGTGAATTGAGACCATTAACATTAATGGTTAAAACTGAAATGTATTGACTTATCCTTGTCATGTTATTTTCTTGTTGTTGGCTCTCCCTCTTTTAATTTTTGTTTTCCCTCCCTCTCTTTAATCATTTGCTCTGCCTGGTGGATTCCTTCTGTTGGGGTTTCTGAAGTTGTAGTCCTTGTTATCCCTTTCTAGAATGTCCTTCAAAACATTTTGGAGTGCTGGTTTGGTGGTTATAAATTTTCTCAGATGTTCTTTGTCATGGAAGTATTTTACTTCTCCATCAGTTTTGAAGGATAGTTTTGCGGGGTACATCAATCTAGGTTGAAGATTATTTTCCTTTAGAACTTGAAATACATCATTCCAAGCTCTTCTTGACTTGAGGGTTTGTGCTGAAAAGTCCGCTGTGATTCTGATGGGCTTTGCTTTATAGGTGATTTGTCTCTTTTCTCTAACAGCTTTTAAGATTCTACTCTTATGTTGAATTTCTGGAATCTTGACTATGATATGCCTGGCTGAAGATTTTTTTTGATCGTGGCTAATTGGAGTTCTATAAGCCTCACTTATCTGAATGTCAAATTCTTTTTCTCTACCAGGGAAATTTTCTGTGATAATGTCTGTGAACAGTGTTCTGATGTCGTTTATGCTATCTCCTGCTTTTTCATTGACTCCAATCAATCTTAAGTTATTCTTCTTTGCGTCATCTAGCAGCTGCTGGATTGATTTTTCATTGTCCCTTGCTGTTTTTAAGAATTCTTTCTTTTCATGATCACTAATTGCAAGCCTGTCTTCTATATCTGAGATCCTGTCCTCACATTGGCTTAATCTGCTACAAATACTTTCAATGGAATTTTTGTTCTCCTGGATATCTGCTTGAATCTGCTTTATGGAGTCCATTTCTTTCCTATGCTGAGCATTCATGGCTTCCACCATTTTCTTAAGCTCGTCTATTTTTTTGTCTGTGTCTGCTCTAGCGTCCTTAAGCATGGTCTTCATTGTGGACATTATCTCTGCAGTTATCTGAGAAATTATTTCTGATTTAAATTTTTCCAGAGCCTCATTCAACTGCTTTGTTGTTACCACTTCAGAGATGTCAGGTGGGTGGCTTTCGGTTTGTCCCACCTCACTGCCCCCTGGGTTTGCCTTTGGTGAACTGGATGTGTGGGGTTGCATCTTGTTTAAGTGTCATCTCATTTTCTTTCCTTTCTTTAGTTTTATTCCTGGGATGCTGTTTGTAAATTGCCTATGATAGGTTGCTTTATTGCTAGTATATCAAACTCTTAGGAGATTCTTGGAATACCAGGAAGAAAAGTGCCAGTCAGTGTGTCCCTCTCGGCTGGTGCTTCTCTGTACCGCGGCGTCTCACGTTACACCGCCGAGGTTCCCACTGTAGCCGTGGATGGAGTGGCGGCCACCCTGAGTTCTGAGCTCAGCTGCTGCCCCCCCCCACAATGGCGCCTGGCTAGTCGCTCTCTCGCGTGGGACGGCTGGGTGTCAGCACTCACCGCCAGTCAGTGTGTCCTTCACAGCCGCCGCTTCTCTGCACCGCCGCTTCTCGCGTTCCTCTGTGGAGGCCCCCGGGGGCGCCGGCAGTCACCGGGTGTCTGTAGATTTGAACCGCTTCAGTCGCGTCGGGATTCCCGACACAGGAAATGGCGCCGGAGGCCACCTCCTCCTTCTTTGTTGGAGTTTCTCTCTTCACTTTCTCCGTGGGCCCCAAACTGCGCTTCAGATCTTTCCTGGGTCCATGGGAGCCACTTCCCTCTTTCTTGTCCTCCTCCAGTCACTATATTCCAGTGTCTGGATGGTGACTTTTGGAGAGGTTCACTGTCTGCTTCTTACAGATCCGCCATCTTTTCCCGGAGGTCTCTCAGTGCCCTTAATGGAAGGTAAATAATTGGTATATCCATAGATGTGTAGAATTTTAAATCTGGAAAGGATCTTAGCAATCAGCAAGTCATCCCTATTATATCTGCTAGAGGAAACTTGAGACTCTGAAAGGTAATGGGTTAGGGCCTTGGAAGGGAAGATGGGTACTTAGGGGAACTGATAATATGCCTGAGGTCTTAGTATTTTCTCACCTATATCGTTATTGTGGTGCCTGTTCTTCTACCTGATCTCCTTGCCCAGGTCACCTGAGTTATCATTCTTTCTTCCTGCCATAATACTATTTTATGATGATTAAAGTAATACACAGTCATCCCTCAGTATCTGCAGGGGATACCCTCAGATACCAAAATCTGCAGAGGCTCGAATCCCTTATATCGAATGGTGTGGTATTTGCACATAACCTACCCAATTCTCCCATGTATTTAAATCACCTCTAGATGACTTACAGTACCTAATAAAATATAAGTGGCATGTATATAGTTGTTATATTGTCTAGGTGAACAGTGATAAGTGAAAAGTCTGCACATGTTCTTCGTAGATACAATTTTTGATCTGCACTTGGTTGAATCCAGGGATATGGGACTCACAGATATGAAGGGCTGGCTGTATTCATTACAGAATTATTAAAAAGTAAAGACTAAAAGGAAACAAAAAAATCACCCACAGTCTCATTGCCCAGATTCTCCTTCCATGTAGATTATATACATTCTTTTTTACATCATCGAACTCATACAGCACATACTAATCTGAAATCATTTGGACTTTGCGATCACTCATGAGTATTTTTATATTATTAAATATTCCTGAAGAACCTGATCTTTATCAGCTGCTTAGTATGTCACTTTGGAGTTCTGTAAGATTTCTCTAACCTATTTAGGGTTTTGCAGTTTTGTCTGCCATAACTCTGCAAGGAATACCCATATATACAATAAAGATTTACTCACATCTCTCATTATGTCCTCAGGCAAAAATAGCTTTTGCACCTATTGCCAAGTTACCCCTCGGAATAGATGCTTCTGTGTTAGCTTCCTACCAGGAGGAGCATGAGCGTGCTCTTTTCCTGCGCCCACATCTGCATTAGCCATCACAAACTTTAAAAAGCTTTCAGTAATCTGATGTATAAAAAGTATCCCATTTCAGTAATTTGCATTTATTTGATTATTAGTGATGTCGAACACTTTTATAGTTCATTTATAAATTTTCTTTTGTGAATTGCCTACACACACCATATTCCTTTTTTCATTAAGGTTTTTAGTTTTTTATTTCTAAGCACTATTTATGTACTGGGATCTATAATTTGTATTTATTTTTTGAATTTATTTTTGTGTTGCTCAGGACGGAACCCAGGGCCTTGCCCGTGACTACACAGGCTCTCTCTCGCTGAGCTACACCCCCAGCCCCTGTAGTTAAGTGTTGCAGAATTTTTTCCCCATTGTTTTTCATTTCCCTCATTTTATTTCATGGTATTTTTTCAAGTGTAAAAGTTTTAAATTTTTATGTAGTCAAGCATCAATCTTTTCTTTCGTGGTTTCTTTCTTTGCTTTTATGCTCACACTCAAAGATATTTCTAAGGCACAAATCTGATCGTACCTTTCCCTTGATTAAAATTTTCCTGGGGCCCTTTGGGAGGCAGTGCACCTCCTTATGGTGCTTTGGGCCTAGGCTGTTGCCACCCCATAGGTGCTTGGGATTCTAGTCATGCCAAGCAACTTGTACTTACTACTCTCTACTTGACACCCTCTCCATGGAAAGCCAGTTCCCCCTCCACCAGTCCCCACAGACCTGTCCCCCATCTCTAACCCCTCTTCTAGTGTATTATGAAAGACCCAGCTCAGACCTGGCCACCTCCTTTATCTTCAGCTTCCCCTTCCCCTTGTGCAACCCCTGGTCTCCAGAAGGCCTCCATAATTTATAAAATGAATAACCTAGATGATAAGCAAACTCTAAAATGGCTAGTAAAGGTTGAATATTCTTAATCCAAAAATTTGAAATATGAAATGCTCCCAAATATAAAACTTCTTCAACATGGTGCCACATGTGGAAAATTCTATGCCTGCCTTCATGTACCACAGGCAAAACACAAGTACACCAGAAATACTGCATAAAATTGCCTTTAGGCTATGTATAGAAGGTATATATGAAACAAATGAATTTTGTATTTAGACTTGGGTCCCACCCCCCAAGATATCTCATTATGTATATATGCGAATATTCCAAAATCCAAAATCTGAAACACTTCTGGTTCTGGATAAAGGCTACTGAACCTGTAGGAAAATTGGCTCTCAGGGTTAGTTTAGAATCAAAAGGTTGGTCTGACTGCAGGGGCTGAGGCTCAGCTATGAGCAATTAAAAGATGCCAGGCAGCACAGGCAGAACATTCAGAGGTCCAGGGAAATAGAGTGGGGGGTGGTGAGCAGCAGGCAAAGAGCAAGAGGCCAGGTAGGCTGGTGGCATCGGGAGGCCTGCCAGGCAGGAGCTCAGTGCTGGGATTGGATTTCTCAGAAGACCAAAGGGGACAGCATCAGGGAAGGACTTAGTTCTGAAAGCACCAGGCAACAGTCATCTGAAGCCCCAAACTGTAAAACAAAGACCTCCTCCCACCCCACAGCCTTCCCCATGCCAGCAAATAGCATTGCCACTTTCCAGTTTCACAGGCCAGAAACCAGGGTCACTTGGTTCCTTTCCCTCCTCCATGCCACATCCCATCTGTTGGTGAGTCCCGTTGGCTCTACCCTTAAAATGTAGCCAGACCACATATTGTAGGATTCCATTTTAATGATGTTCTGGAAAAGGCGAAACTGTAGGGACAGAAAACATATCTATTGCTAGAAGCCAGGTGGTGGTGGTGGTGGTGGCTACAAAGAGTCTTGAGGGAATTTGAGGGCTGATGAAACTCTCCTGATGTGTTGAATGTGATGGTGATCATACAATGTTATGCATTTGCCAAAACTCACAGAACTGTGCATGAAAAAGGGTGAGTTCACTATACCTTAATACAAATATAGAGGAAAATATACTGGGATCCAGCCTTTCCCACCATCGTCATAGCCATCACCCTGGGCAAGGGGCCATCATAATCTTGGATTGTTATTGTGATAGGCTCTTCAATGGTCTTCCTGCTGCTGGTCTCGCTTCGCTGCAGCCTGTTCCAAGCAGAGCAGCCAGAGTGGTCCTCAGAAAACAAAAAGCAAATTTTGTTACTTCTGTGCTCAAAACTCTCCAGAGGTTTCTCTTCTCTTCAGAGAAAGCCCTATGTGAAACAATCCCCTGTTATTTCTCTGGCCTAATCTCCCCCATTCCTCCTACTCTTTCCTGCTCACTAATTCTCTCCGCTGCTGCCACGATGGCCTTCCTCCTCCCCTTGAACGTGTGAAAGACTGGGTTTCCGTAATAGCTGCCATGACCCTCAGTGCCACAGCCCTCTACCGCCTCCTTGCTAATCTCCTAACTCCCTCCTCATCCTACTCCCCACCCAACAGACCCCATGCTAGCATCACATCCTGCTTGCTCTTCCTGGCACTTTATTTGCTCCCCTCTTGGGGTCCTCTGCCTGGAATGTGCTTCTCAGTAATTTCCACTCATGAGGTCTGTATCAGTTAGCTTTCCGGTTGCTAGGACAAACTACCTGACACCCACACTTAAAAAGAGGAGAGGCCCTTTGGTTTCAGAAGTTTCAATCCATGGTTGGCTGATTGGAAGGAAGGAACACCATGGCGGAAGGCCATGGTGGAGTAAAGCTTCTCAGTCGATGGTGGCTGGGAAGCAGCACAGGGGGAGAGCGCCAGTGAGAGATATACCCTCAAAGGCACACGCCCAGTGACCACCTCCAACAGGGCGCCACCTCCTAACAGCACATTCAGCTATGAGTCAGTGCATTAACCCACTGGTGAGTATAGCATCCTCATGATCCAATCACCTCTCCGAGAGTCTCAGTCCAGTCAAATTGACAATTAAGCTGAACCATTACAGGGTCCTTCTCTCATCTCTTTCAGGCCTTTGTTCGAATAACATTTTTTCAGGGAGGCCTTCCATGAGCACACCATTTGTAATTGCAGCCCCCTGACCCAACCCCAACTTGCTATCTTCTCTCATCTTAGTCACAGACCACAATTCCATCTGACATACCGCGTATTTTATTAGATGTTTTCTCCTCACATCCATGAGGACAGAGATTTTTGTTTTATCTTACCCCTCCAGTACCTAGGACATTACCATTCGCCTAGGAAATAATAATCAGTAAAACTATATGTATGGAAGAAAAGAAGGGAAGAAGGGACGAAGGAAAGAATCCCAAGAACCAGCAGTGATTGTAATCTTATGAGTTGGTATTTCACTGTCCCAGAATTTCACACTCAGTTCCTTAGCACTCATAGTCTTTGTGTTAGTCAGCTTTCCATCACTGTGACAAAATACCTGATATGAACAATTTAAAAGGAGTAGATATTTTGGCTCACAGTTTCAGTCCATGGTCACTTGGCCCTGTTGCTTTGGGCCTGTGGCGAGGCCAAGCATCATGGTGGGGAGCACATGCTGGAGCAAAGCTGCTCACATTATGGTGTCCAGGAAGTGAAAAGGGAGAGAAGAAGGAGCAGGGACACCCCTTCAAGGTTTCCTTCCTCTAGGCCCACCTCCTAATGTTTCCATTACCTCCCAATAGCAACATCAGCTGGGAACCAAGCTTTTAACACATTAACTTTGGGGGAACATTTAGGATCCAAACCATGCTAGTCTTCAAAACATGGAATGTAGTACAAGTCTGTGTTTGTGGGCACAGGTGTTTCAGGGTGGTGGCTTTCCTCCCTGTCTTTCCTTTTGTTGCCACCTGAGATTGCTGTGTTAACACAAGTTTTCTGTCAAATTTCTCTCTAGAAACAGATGTTCCAGGAGAGGAGTAGCCGGATGCTACAGGCCTTATCCCCGAAGCAGAGTCCCGTGAGCAGCCCAACCAGGAGCCGGCCCCCTTCCCGCTCCCCATCACCCACCTTCTCATGGCTCCCGAGCAAAACCTCACCCCCGTCCTCGCCTAAAGCTGCATCAGCCTCCATCAGCAGCATGAGTGAGGGGGATGAGGATGAGAAGTAAAGACGGCTGTCAGGCAAGAGCCACACCATGCAGGATGGGAAGGGGGATTCTGGGAGATGCCTGGGTGGTGTCTGACGGGGAAGAGTCACAGGAGCTGCTGCTCAGCAGGGAGACCCTGAGCTCTGCTAAGGGAAAGTCTTGGGACCCGTTCTCCTTCATTCTCCACACAGCCCAGCATGGGTTCAGCATGGCGGTTTCCAGCTGGACAACCTGTACAATCTTCTTAGCATCATCTAGAACCACTCTACTTTAACTTTGCTAAGGAAAGGTGCAGAGCACCTCAGAGGTTCTTGCACTGAGTGAGGTGACTTCTGCTTTGGTCTGTACACCCATCCCCATCAAGTAAACCACTTGTGGATGCGGCTGTTCCCTCAACCTGCTACTTCGGCCTCTCTAAGGGCCCTGCACGTTGCCTCCTACCACCCAAGCTCTGCCAGAATAAATTCATTTCCAATAGAGGTGGCAAAGTGCTATTGAAATAGTCGAGTTAAAAGAGAAATTCCAGCCTTCTCAGTTCAGCCACTAAGACTTGATGTTGCAACGCATCAACTCGTTCCACTTTCGGGACCACGGCTCAGAGACAGAACCCCACTTTGGGCCAGATGTAAAAGGTGATCTAGCGTGAACCTTAACTTCTCATTCAAAGGACAGAACTCCATCTAAGGCCTAATGTGTTCCTGGCTGTACTTTCTCATCGTTGGCTTGACTTCATTGTTTTCCAGATATTACCTTAACCTATGGGAACTTTCTTGTATTAAAAAAGAAAGAGGAGCTGCTTTTGCATTGACTCCAAATTTGGCAGATAAGAAATGTCTCCTGAAGCTTCTCTTTAAAGGATGCTATTACGGAATGGCTTTCCCATTTCTGACCAGTTAACAGTTTCATAGACCTCAAGTAACAGTTCGAAGTACCAAACACATAGTATACCGATAGGGGGTGCTACCTGCACGTATCTGTTCTATGTATGCTCCAAATATGCTATCCCAGGGTGTATATCATATGCAATATGAATATGTGGTGATAGCATTTTCCGATATACTTCTCTCCTGCTCTCTACCCTAATACCCTGCTGAAATCCTTAAAGAACCATTTGGTTCCCTTGTGACTTGGGCACTTTGTCAAAAGCTCATGCCAGATTTCCACAGAAATGTTTTGTCCCAACCAGGAAATTACTGTTGTTCTCATGGCCTACCATAACATTTTTGGGTGAAGGAAGGCTCTGAAGAGTTTTGCTGAGGGCTGTAGGCTTAGTTAATTGAACAGTCTAGGTAGTGTTGCAGCTATTTCTGGCACCTAGGTTTGCTAAATGGGATGAAGACTTTCAGAGTCCTGCAGAGTTGTGTGAGGTTACTGCTGCCTCATCACATGTTGGAAATGGGCAGGTAAAGTCAAGGTTTAGAACCCAACTCTTGGGCAGGTGTAGCTATTGCCTGGTTATCCTGGTAAAGTCAGACAGAGCTGGGACCTGATTGGGCAGAGGCCCCAACCAGCAACTTGTGGGCACATCCCAGCACCACCCGTGACAGAAGAACCCCTTTTCAGAGGCCTTGGGAATCAGCTTTCTGGGAGCAACCAGTGAAGGAAGGTGGCATGTCTTTCCCCTTTGTGTTGGGGTCGAACTACCTCCCTGCCTACCTGGAGACAAGTGGTATTTATTAGAGAGCAAAGCTATGAGGCTAAGCTGGCTTGGGACCTCTTTGTTCCTGGCACTTTCTCCAGAATTCTGAAAAGTACTTGTACAGGACAGGGCGAGCAGAAAGATGGCCTGTGAGAAGGAAAATTCCTTTTTCAGTCAAGGCCCTCCCTTTTCACATCATTCTACGAGAGAGAGAGGCGAGGGCTCCATTCTTCTATACTGACTCCCACTGAGCACCCAGGACAAATGGGGCACGTGTGCCTGCCACGTCAGTTGATTGACACATGTAGCAGTGAAAGAACATGATGACAAGCCTGGCAAGGGAAGTTGGTGAAAATAGGGAAGGAGAAAAGGAGAGAAAAGGCTCCTGGAGAGAGGGAAGGAAGATAAAGAAAATCTGCTCTGTTAAGCCATTTCAGGACCTCATTTTGTAGGCGAAACTTTCTTGGGGAAGCCATTTAATGCTCTGATTCCATGGCCCAGGGCAGATAGATCCACTTTGACCAGAGTCCTGCTCTAAAGCAAACTCTGGGATTGATATATCAGGCTGACTATAAATTTGCAGGCCTTATGCACCATATGAACAAGTGCCATGTATGTGACTCATCAGATAGTGCCACCATAACTGCCAATTATGGGAAATGACCGATGCCTGGGATGCTCCAGGGATGGGCCCAAATAACCCTTAAGTGGGTTCTAAATCTCATCCCCCCTAACCTTCAGCAAAACCTCCCCACCTTCTTGGGGACAAAAGCCTCTTGAGAAGGAACAGGGAGGATTCCGTAACCCAGCCTTTGATGCTCTTGGACATCTCTCAGTCTCTCCCAGCCCCTATCACCTACCTTCCCTGCACCCAGGAGGAGCTGGGCTTGAGCTTTGGGCCATCCAGTCAACTGTCATGGCCAAGAGTTAAGGCTGAAATAGGAAACAGAGAACATGTGCTACAGTCTTGGAGAGGTAAGCAGAAGAGATGGAAAACAAGGGAAGAGATGCCTTTTGCTCTGGGAATGGAAGGAGACCAGAGGGAGGAGGGCTTGTGGACAGCACCTTAGGATTGTGGAGGGGCAGGTAGTGAAGATGGGAGAAAATGGGACAGAATGGGTGGGGATCAGGAGTGTACCTTTTTTTCTACTCCCTTTCAAGGGTTAACTTAGCCCCTAACAGGTGCAGGAGAAGGGTTTCTGTTACAGTACAAAATTCTAAGGTTAGTGGATAGCCATGCAGCAGCTGGGGTCCCTGCCTGTCCTTCCAGCACTTCCACATCCTCCTGATGGGACCCTGAGATTAAGTGCTGACCTCCTCCTCCAAGCTAAGCACCCAAGGGTGGGACCGTAACACACAGTCACACTGAGTGGCCACAAGCTCCTGGGTGCCAGGTCCTTACAAAGGCGAAGGCGAGGCAGCCTCGCAAGGAGCAAGACACAGACATCGCCTGGCTCCTGACTTGCTCTGGGTGGAAGAGACAATGCTGTGGGATTTCGGTCTCTGAGGCTACTAGATGCTGATTCCATCCTTTGAGGAAGGAACAAGAAGAGCACAGATTTACTTTCTCTCCATCTTCAGAACTTATTTTAGCACCCAGCCATACCCCAGGGAGAGATGTGACATCATGACGTCACTGGCTCGGCTGAATCAGATGAGCCCCTCTCTAGCACAGATGCACCGGTGTCTCGGGCATCCATTCAGCACTAGTCCAGGCCATCTGAGTTTAAAACAAGAAATAGCTCATGAGGCATATGCTACTTCTCTTACCCTTGTGACTCCTTTCTAGTTTTTTGTTTTGTTGTATTGTGTGTGTGTGTGTGTGTGTGTGTGTGTGACTGCAATGTGTCCAGGGACAAAGCCATAAGAAAAGCATACATACTTAAGACTCTGCTGTACATAGAAGACAAGAAGATGACTCATCCAGGTTGAAGCACGACCTTATGCCCAAGCATTTGATTTGCTCTGGTGCTGAATAATGCAAACTACTGGAATCAGCCCCTCTTCTGGTACCCCCTCCCCCTCCCCCTGCTCCCAAACGGAACACAGCATTCCTGACTTGTTTATAAATAAAGGGATGCAGAATTGCAGTTTTTCTTGTTGTGTTTCTTAAGTGTGCTGCTGTGTGTTCCATCTTAAGAGCTCTAGCTCAGTGTGAAAAATTCTGGCACTGGAGCAGCCGTCCTGCCCATGGCTGGCTCTGGCCAGCTGTGGCCCTGGTGCCCCCAAGGATCTGCCTCTGCACTGTGTGGAGTGGGGCCAAGTCCTGAAGTTGCCAAATGACCCACATCTTGATTTAAAAGATAAGAGGGGACTGTGGGCATAGTTTAGTGGTAGATCACTTGCCCAGCATGAGACAGACGGACAGACAGACCCTGGGTTTGATCTCCAGCATCATCCAAAGAAAAAGAGAGAAACAGATCCACCTGGAGAGGCCATCCCATGCTGAGCCCAGCCAGGAGCCTGAATTGTCGGTCCCACCACTCGCTTGCTTTGTGACCTTGGCCAAGCCACTTTATTTCTCTGGCCTCAATGCCTGCTTTTGTAAAATGAGTGGGTTGGAGGAAATGGTTTCTGAGGTCCGCTTCTCCCAGCTACCATGCTGCCACTGAGTGAGCGGGGGAACATGCTTACTTCTCACTGAGTGGGAAGCTGGGGGGGGTGTCCTCCAGTCCCTTGGGGCCTCCACAACCAGCAGCATTGGCGACCTCACTTTCATACTGGAGCATGAAGATAAAAGGCTCTCAGGTTGCATCTACCTTCCTCATCTTGCCACTTGACAGAATGCTTTTCAAGTGTACCTAGGCCATTTAAACCACTTTTCCCTCTTTGGGATAAAGCTCCTTTGATCAGCTGGAGGTGGAGGTTCTAAATCAGGATCCCGAATGGCAATAGTGAAGGCAGACACTATGTTCTGAGAACCGTGTCCACGCCCTCCCCTCACCAAATTGAGGAGCTTCCATCCGTGTGGAGAGGTTTAGCTCTTTGAAATGATTACAGTTCTAACATTAGCCTGGGCTCTAGAATAAATGAAGCCAGGGCTATAGTCAGTAATGGAATAATTTTTTTTTTTGTGGGTACCAGGGGTCAAACTCAGGACCTCGCGCGCCAGCAGGCGCCCGTGCCGCTGAGCGATATCACCGGCCCTTTTTTCATATGTAGGTACCGGCAGTCGAACTCAGGACCTCGCGCTTGCCAAGCAGGCGCTTATGCCACTGAGCTATCTCACCGGCCCAGTAATGGAATAAATTTTAAAGCAGAACACCTATTACTTATAATATTTGGCTTTGTCATGTAAATCAAATACATTCTTGACAAGTTGTATTTAACATAACAGGTATTTGGTTTCTTCTTGACTTCTATGATGCCTCAGACATGTTCCCAAGGGAAAAACAGCAAACTCACATTTAAGGACCTTGCTATTTGACCCAAAGGGAATTAGCCTTTATTAATAAACAGAACTCCCGGGCTGGTGATATGGCTCAGCGGCATAAGCGCCTGCCTGGCAAGTGTGAGGTACTGAGTTCGACTCCCGGTACCCACATACGATAAAAGGGCCGGTGATATCGCTCAGTGGCACGGGCGCCTGCTGGCGCGCGAGATCCTGAGTTCGATCCCCGGTACCCACAAAAAATAAAAATAAATAAATAAATAAATAAACAGAACTCCTGGGGGAAAGGGGATCCTATCAGAAATGTTCCCCCCATGCCACACAGTCCTCTTGTGTTGGAGTTTTCGCTGGCTCTTGGAGTCGAATGTTTAAGAGACTTCTCCAAGTATTCAGCAGGAACTATTAGATAAGAAGACTTGGGCTGGACAGGCAGGGTGGCACACATGTCCGCAATCCCTGCTACTCAGGAGGACGAGGCAAGAGGATCGAAAGTTGGAGGCCAACCTGTGCAACTTAGTGAGAACCTGTCTCAAAGAAAATGATAAAAAAGAGCTAGGGATGTAGCTTAGTGCTCCCTGGGTTCAATCCCCAGTACCACAAAACAAAAACAAAAACCATGCAAGACTCCTATAGAGATTCTTTTAAGACAGTGTGATAATTTATACATATCCAAATATATCCAGTGATCAAATCCTTTAAGAAACCACCAAGTAAAAACCAGTAAAATCTGAAAATATCATTAAGAGTACTAAAATCTGTTGATGCCAACTAAGGCATGTTAGGCCTTTTTGAACTGCCATAACTTGTATTCTAGAAAGGACACTGTATTAGCGAATTTCAGCTGCAGTTGACCAAATGTGGGAAACTTGAGAAATGTTCTGAGTAACATTGACTTGTAATGCACCACAAGGTTACTAAAAGCAGAGTGCTGATGAAGGGATTAGATACAACTGAAATATTTGATATGTAACCTTTCATTTAAAAAATGAATGAGTCCATAAAGAATATGGAGTACTTTACCCTTTCCACAGGAAACTTTTCTAAATTACTATACTTGCAAATAACCATTATTCTAAAATTTCCAAGTCTAAAGAAAGCCTGTTATCATCTGCCATGTATGTGGCAGGTCATGACTCATGACATAGTTTGAGAAGGTAACTAGTCTTTCTTCTTCGGTAGTTATGTCCCACTGGACAGACGTCGACAAGATGCCATTTATTACCCTAATCACAAATCCACATTAGCACAGTTGAGCCATTGATTCCTTTTCTATTTGTTTCCATATCTGGCACCCATGGAAGAATGGATGAATAGATAGAAGTTGAAGATATATATATAAGTTTCCTACTGTTGTAACAAATTGTGAAAACCTTAGTGGCTTATGACAACAAAACTCCACAATGGGATTTAATGGGCTAAAATTAAGCAAGTGACAGCAATTCCTGTCTGGGGGATCTTTGACCTTGCTTTCCTTGACTCATAGCCCCCCTAACATCTTCAAATCCAGCAGTGGTCAGGCCAGTCTTTCTGTATGACATCATTCTGACACTCCTTCTGACTACCTCCGCATTTATGGAGTGTGATCAAAATATATGATGAATGTTTAAATTTTTAAAAAATTTATTACAGTAAGAGACACATTGCCATTAATCTCCCTTAAAATATTCCTTCTTCCTTTGAACACACTTATCTCATGGTTCTTGCCACTTTGCAGTTCTGGAAATCTTTCTTTTTTTTTTTCTTTTTTTTTTTTTGTGGGTACCGGGGGGTCAACCTCAGGACCTCGCGCGCCAGCAGGCGCCCGTGCCGCTGAGCGATATCACCGGCCCCTTTTTTGTATGTGGGTCCCGGGAGTCGAACTCGGGCCCTCGCGCTTGCCGGGCAGGCGCTTAAGCCGCTGAGCCATCTCACCGGCCCTGGAAATCTTTCTTGTCTTTATGAGGTGTGATCAAACTACAGTGAATGCTGCTGCCCAGTGTCATTCAACAAAAAGGCAGGCTTATAAAAAATTACTGTGTGTCCTCATCCACCTTATTCACAGGGTCTGGTATTGTGCGACTTCTGGCTCTTCCCCAATGTCAAAATGACCACGAAAGGTAAACTTCTTGAATTGACTTAGGACAAAGAGGCAGCCATGACAGTGCAACTAAAGACACTCATAAAAGAGAACTTCTAGAAATGGTTTAGAATGTGGCAAGAATGATGGGGTAATTGTGTTCAAAGTGAAGGGGAGTATTTTGAGGAGAATTAATGGCAATGTGTCTTTTATTGTAATACATTTTTAAAAATTTAAACATTTACCTTATTTTTTTATCATACCTCATATGAGGACCCTTGTGATCACATTGACGCCACCTGGATGATCCAGGAAAATCTTCCTATTTTAAAATAGGCTTTAAAGCCATCAGATATTTTACCAGAACCCTTAATTACTTCTTGTAATACAACATATTCCCAGGTTGTGAGGATTGGAATGTGGACAGCTTTGGAGAGTCATCATTCTAAGGTGACCAAGGACAGTGGTCCTAAACCTTGGAATCTTTTTCTAGGTAAAGAACAATAATCTTCAGGGAGACAGATTTTCTTCTTAATATTCCTTTTTAATATTTAAATTTTGATTTAACAGCTACTAGGGATGACCTCGCTTAACTGTTTCTTGCCTCTTGACATCCACAAGAAAAGCATGGAATAGTGGGAGATGTCATACCCAAATGAATGACTAATGTGGTCCCTAAGGAAAGGGGGTTGAGGCCTCAACTCATGAACACAGACAGCATGGCTGGTGGAGAAGGGAGATTAACAGGCCCCTCCCCCTGTTCCCTGTACATACCCTCCAATCCACGTGTGGCTATACCAAGAAAATAAGAAGCGAACAGGGAAGGTAGCTGAAGTCTTTGGTCACTGGACACGTTCCTGCTGAAACAAGCCCAAGGACACAGTTTCTGTCTATCAGGCAGAATCCGTTTTCCTGTCTGTTCTTCCCTTTGGATGCTGATTGTAGCCGTCTAAGCTGGGACTCATTTCCAGCCCTGCAGGATCAAGCTATTTCATGCTTCTTTCCTGCCTTGATCTGCATTTTACACTAAGGTCTGCCATACATTCCCATCGAAAGTACTCAGCACTCTGAGTGAGCCAGTAGGTGCTGAAAAGATTAAAAAGGACAAAAATCCCTGCTGCTAGCCCCTGCTTTCAGTTTAATAGCCTGACTCTCAGCTCTGGTCTCTCCTGTATGTTTCTACCTTTGTTCCTGCTGAGCTTGTAATGAAAAATCCACATTTCTGGCTACCAAAACTTCTGATTCTACCAAACAGAATTTTATAATTATTTTACTCACTTCCTAATTTTGCATTATTTTGATACTTTCTTTGGGATGGAGTGCTCTAACTGTCCCAGAATGTAAAGGTTGTCAACTCCTCAGAGTAGGGGAAAATAAGGCTTTGACAAATAGGCCTAGAGTCTCTCAGGGAATTGTTTAAACTCTCCTCATTGGACAGAGCTGGTTTATGAATGAAATGGTCATTCTAGGCCTAACCCTAGAGTCTTTGATCACAGAGGGACTAATGGGTCTCTTTCACCTGAATAATGGGGCATTTATTTGGCCTCATAAACTGTTACTTCATTACCAGTTTTAGCCCTAGGAGAATAGCTTTCATATAGGGAGATCCATTCCAGTTATTGTGCTAAGGTGACAACAATTATCTCTAACTGTAGTAAAATCATACTATTAAGCTGTTACTAAGGAACTGTCAAAAGCATCTGCATCCATCACTGTTGTTGAAATTGCTAACATGTTTATTTTGTTTGAGGACTGACAAATTCTGTTTGGACAAGAATGCCAGGGAACACTAAGAGTAGCATTAGGCCAGCTTAGAGTTTTATTCACAGAAGGAAACAGCAAGGCTGTGTATTTGGCCCTAAATCCAAGCTGACAAGGCCGTTTTTCTTTTAAAAATATTTTCCAGTTACCCATTAAGCAGAACATCAGTAAAATTGCAAGGATCCTAGGCTTGCTCTGTGCCAGGGACATGGATTTGCTGCTGCCAGCTTCCTAGCTATTCTCAAGGACTGTTCTATAACTTGGACTTTATCAGTGCTTCTCAACTGTGTCACATGTTAGAATCGCTGAGGAAACTAAAACAAAACAAAACAAAATTTCCCAGGGTCCCTCTGATGGATCTGAACTAGGGCCTAGGTTTCCAAGATGAAGGTGGAGCCAGGTTGCAATCCTCTGGGCTAAGTAATACTTCAGCTCCGGGAATAAAGTGAGCCTGAGAGTAGCCGGATTCAAAGATGTGGATCACCAATGGCTTGTGTAAGAAAAATGAGTTAATTTGCCATGTGGCCACAAGAAGAAAAGGTCTAAATATTATTATATTCTTATCCAAAGAGAGACTGTTACGTTGATGAAAGTGTCATCAATGGGCAGAAATCAAAGGCTTCATTTTAAGGCAACCATTGAGAAATGATGGCTGCTAGCAAGTACCTAACCCAGTGAAAGTGGGTGCTTGATGTTAATTTTTAAAAAATTCAACAGTTGAAATGGCAGCAGATAACTGCCCTGGCCAATAATGGTTGCCAGTAGTGATGTGGCTATTTAAGGAATTCAACTTAAATTTCAGTTTCACATTTTAGCCGTTCAGGTGGCTAGTGGGGAGTGTAACAGACAGCACAGAGAAGAATTCCGTCGTCAGAGTTCCGGTGGCGGATGGTGGTCTGCAGAAGCTCCTTCTCGAGGCAACTCCTTCTACATGATGCCTTATGATTTATTCATGTGATCAAAGTGTAAATCTATGTGTTATTATGAAGCGAACATCTGAAAGTATTATCAGCAGATAATCACTTGTAAGCATGCATTATTAAGTCATTTGGAAAGGATTTTGAGATGAAGGACAAGAAAGTAAAAACATACAGTAAAGCACAGTGCTTGGTAATAACTTCATGGAACTACGTGATCTTGGAAGCCTCTTTGAGTGTAAGCCATACTTACTGAATTTCAAACCATGGCAGGAACAGCTGCTGCGAGAATACCAATCCCAAGTCATGAATGATGTCTTAGCAGAGCACTGGCTTTCAGTAAAATATAGGTGAATAATTGTAAAATTCAGACAAAAATCACAAGTGCTTTCAAGAACCACTGGTTTTGTATTCTTTGGGAAAAGTAGTTAACAAACATGAAAGTATTTACTTATTGCTTCCTATTTTAGGTTTTTAAGGATCACCATAAAACATCGAACTTGCTAACAGCTTTGGAATCCATGTAGTTCAAGTCCCTAATTCTAGAGATCAGGAAACTAACGCAGTTAACGGAGTTAGCTGGTAACAGGAGGAATATGATTTCCCAATATTAACTCTCCCAAATAATCATTCAAATGCAAAGTTTCTGCCTCAAATCTTCAGCAAGTTTTGTTGTTTAGTGAAAAATATACAATATAGCAGTTGTGTGCTTTTCATATTTAAAAAAAAAGAAAATAAACCCCTTCACTACTTTCATTTAGTAAAAGAATGGCACATTGCTAAATAACACAATTATTTGGGAAGCACATAACTGCACCTAAATGTCTTTGGGGGCACGGAGTTCTGGTGTTGACACTGCCTGCTTTCCTCTAAGAGACCATGGAACCAATAGACTTACTAAAAAATTCAAGTTGTCATCAGAACATTCCATATGGCAGGTCCCACACTTTTAAAAGAATTCCTCTGGGGGCATTTGTTAAAATATAGATTCCTAGGCCTCAACCCCAGGTAATCTGAATCAGTAAAGCTGAAGAAGAGCCCAGGACTCTGCATTTAGACAGCCTTCCAGAAAATTCTAGCATAGGTGCTCTACGACCAGCCACCCCAGTTTGACCAGGACAGTCCCAATTTGCACCTGTTAACACAGGTGATAGCATAATTATTAGTAATGCTCTTTTTCACTCTCAAAAATGTCCTAGAGGGCCGGTGATATAGCTCAACGGCATAAGCGCCTGCCTGGCAAGCGCGAGGTCCTGAGTTTGATTCTCGGTACCCGCATATTAAAAAAAAAAAAAAAGTCCTAGAATGCACAATATATCGTATGGTCCTCTTTCCCCACCCAGGGACTGTATTTTGAAAAATACCACTGTAACAGTTTACTTTTGCCAACTCCTTTATTTTGCTGCAAGAGTGTTCCCCACAAAGGGGGGGGTCCAAATAACCTATTTTTTCTTTGATCTATCACAAGAATTTATGTAAGCACCCTTGTGCATTCCCAGCAACTTGCAAAGATGCTTGCTGCTAATATATTGAATTTCAGAAACAGAAAAGACAAAAGTCTTTAAGTAGGACAGATGAGAATATAGTTCAGAAAACACCACACTGATGCGCTGTGAATCACAACTACCATTTTATTTTTCTGATTATTGGGATACAGAATTGTTCGTGTGCTCCAGGTCTAGTTTGCTGTGATGGATACCACAGATTGCTCTGCAACTTATGGGGAATGTTATCTGAGCCACACACTTCTCTGGTCATGTTTTTCCAACAATCACAAAACACTTTTCTCAATGGAACATGGAATGACAAATAACTCCACCCCAAATAATTCTTAACTCATAACGGTGCATCCCAGCAAGGCCACAGCACAGCACAGAACTGGGGGTGGGGGCTGAGTTTATTCTAATGCCACAATGTTGCTCTGGAAAACTTGACACACGTGTACATTTATCACTGTAACTAAGCTGAGAGAGGCACAAAGCAAACGAGGTCAGATTTGAACTCATGGGTACAAACATTGTAAAGAACATTTACTTCATGTGTAAGTTAATATTTTTCTCTTATCAAATCAGCAATCATTCCCAGTTTACATACCACTTTGATAAGTCAAGGAGTTAGAAAAACTGGCAAAGCAAGAAACTTTTCTCTTAATTGTAGCATCAGATATGTTCACAAAGGTGTATTTCATTCCACGATGGCTTTTCTTACTCAGTTCGAGCATGTCTTAGGCATTCACAAGTTGTGTTCTAAATCTGGGAAGTATCTACAGTTTAAGCACTTGGATACTTTTGTGAGGGTGTGAACTCAGAGCAGCAGATGACGTGTATGTAACCCTTAAGGAGCAAGTACCACCTCAGGTGATTTGAACACCAAGAACTCTGCAGAGACAGGGTTAGCCAGAACGCGAAGCTAAAAGTGTGGCATGTCGTCCAGATCTGACTCAAACACAACTGCAAGTTCTAATCAGAGGGCAGCATTCAGTTCTGGAGCTGTGCAGCATGAGAAGAGAAAGGCAGGCTGTGACAAAGAACAGACTAGAAACGAAGGAAGCAAGAGAACTTGACTCCTCCAATGCTGAATAAAGGCCATTGCAATTTTTTTTTTTTATGTGGGTACCGGGAATTGACCTCAGGACCTCGCGCAAGCGCTTGTGCCGCTGACTGATATCACTGGCCCTTTTTTTTTCCTTTATGTGGGTACCAGGAGTTGAACTCAGGACCTTGCACTTGCCAGGCAGGCGCTTATGCCGCTGAGCTATCTCACCGGCCTGGCCACTGCAATTTTTAAATCCCTCACTGCTCTGTATTTTCTAGGTAAACCTTGCCATGGATGTCCACTCGGTACTCAAGATACTTTTAGTTTAGTATAAAATATTTTAAGTATATGCACAATTTATTGGTTAAAATAACTTATCAGCTCTTACATGGACTTTTCTAAGTGAAATGCACACTACTAAAAGACTTTATACGACATGTTCCCCAGGAACAGTTACACAGGCATCCAGGAAAAAAGGTAGCAGATACAGGATCATGTTGAGTATTTCTATTTAATTTTTACATTAGTTACAACAGCCAGGAAAATTGCGCCTCCTGAGAGGACTTGGCAAGTGGCAGGTGAAACTAGAGAATCAGCCTGGTCTCTCTTTAGTGGCAGGCAGCCTCAAGTCTTTTCCGATCTCTATAGTCATAAGCTTTAGTCTTAATTCTAATCAAAGTCATTAAAGTCAGCATTTTTAGAGATAAAGGGATAAGCCAGTTCTTACTGTAAATATATAGTGCCTTTCGAAATATACACTGAGGTTTCTGACAGTTATTACAGTTCAAATGATAAAAGGAAAATGGAATTTTTTGAGAAAGAGATGCCATGATTTAAACAATATAACATTTTATACTCATTCTATCTGATTTCACACACTCCTTTTGTGACATGTCATTTAGCATGGCTTACAATCAGATTTAACTTTCGTAACTTCTTTGTTAGTGTCTAGCGTATGTGAACAACCAAGAGTTAGCACTGAATGCTAAGATTCTTTTTTCTCTCAAAAAGAATCTCAAGTAAGAATATTTTAAACATTAAGTAGTTGTTATTCATATGCATCCCTTTCTAAGTGTGCCATTTTCAATCAATTTGGAAGGCAAGGATGAATGGAGAGCAGTTAAACCAGTCCTATGTGCCAGAGTTAGACACTTCCTCACTCTGCTAACCAGAGGGCGAACACCGTTTCATACATATACGATCTTTCACATTTCTGCAGTTTGGGCCCATTTGTAAAAGTTATCCAGAGTACTTAAGTTAACAAGCCACTTTTAGGTTAATGGAAGTTAGAATTACTTAATGTCATCACATCTTTTAAGTGAAAGTTTATTATCCCAAAAGGAGTCAGTTCCAGTAGAAAACAGAATCTTCACTGAGAAGCCAAGAAGCACATTATCAAATGAAGTCAAATTGCAGGAGAGCGGTGGGATTCCTCCTACACAAAGGACATCTGGGTGTGAATGCTCATGAAAAGGGCAAGTTCAGGTTTCTTGGGTAATCTCACGTTCCTAAGATGACGATACTTTTGAAATTCTAGCTCTGAAATTTAGACAAGAACTATCGAATCTGAACATACAGTGGTACAGTTCAGGATTTCTATGGGATTCTTATCAAAGGCTATTCCCTGAGACAGGCAAGGGGAGTGAACATGTAATTCTCTGAGTACAAACAAGTATACACATATAAAATCAATTTTATCTCTTTACTCCTCCCTTTCAAGAAATTACTAAAATAAAAAGATTTATCACCATAGTCTAAACTCTTACGTTTTACCTTTCTAAAAATGTTTTCCTTTAAATGAACATTATTGCAAAGCCACACACAGGCTGGGTGATTTCACACAAATTCTCTCCCCTGACAGTTTTCTTAAAACCATCAGTGGTACAGAAATAAAGATACCTTCCTTACAATTTACACAAGTTTAGTGAAATCTTAAAATAGTTAGAATGTAACTATAATTCTTCACTTTTGGAAACTATAATAGGAAAAAGAGAAGAAAACTTAATGGAATCTTAGTATGATTAAAACTTTTAAAGAACGCAAGTGTAATTCTGTACTTTTGGAAAATATAATGTGAAAAACTAATCCAAAATACCTCTCTATGTAAATTAAAGCTCAAGCCATGGTATTCAAAATTAAAATGATTTACATAATCTACTATACTTTGTGTTTTTTTAGTAATTAACCTTCCTGAGGCTGATTTTGTTCTCCTTAGTGTTTGCTTAACTAAAGTGCTTAATAAAATTTCTACAGAATATATTACCCTCTCCATAGATGAATATTATTTTGAATTACAATCTGACAAAAATCTAACTACATTTAATTATGCTTGATTAATCCAAATGTCACTGAGAGATTTATAGAACAGAAAAATATTTTTCAGGTTAAGTTCATACTCTTCATTGTAAGCTTCCTGGATCCAGCACTACCACAGGTTTACCGTCTCAATTCTCTACCATTAAGAAAAGCCCCACAGAAATCCCCAATAGTCCAAACTGGACCAGGGGACTCCAAACACGAAGCTCTGTGTCTTATCACTGTCAAGAGACTTGCAGACAGAGACTGATGTCGCCACTTGGAATTGGAAGGCACTGCAGCTGAGGTCAGTTCTCTACCTTGGGAGCAACTTTTGTGCCACGGTACACACACAGGGTGTCTTATGGATTTAATTAAAACGGTGAAAGAATATTGGCATGAGATAAGAGGGGTCTTTCTTTTAACACAGGCACATAACTGTAACGGTTCTTCAGAGAGCTTCAGTAATGATGCCCCAAGGTACTTTTGTTCATATGCAAATAAGTCAATTGAAAGGGTGACAAATTGCCTTACCTATGGGAATAATTAAATATATCCCATCTCCTTCTCCAGTCAGCTAACCCTCCCACTGCCCGAACAGGCAGATGTGGAGAACTCCACCGCGGCTGATATTCCCTCCGAGGGAAAGTCGGACCACTGCCAGCACAGTGGTGTAGAGGCGCATGCAGTACACACCAAGCGACAGCCTCTGTCCTGGCCACCTAAACAGTACCACAGGGATCGGGGGAACTCACGCCTCTATTTTAGAGACACATGGAAAACTGGAAAGAGAGGTTTCTCAAGAAGTCTGTAACTAAAATATTTGTATTGCTTTTTATCTCCATTTTGGGGGGCATACACAGCTGGTGCCAACCTGCAAACTGAGAGGGAAGCCTTCTCGGACAATCCTTTTCCTCCACCTCTAAAATGAGCTGAAGTGTTAAATAGGGTCTCTTCTGAAAGCAGCCATTTTAACCCCGTCCAGGTGCTTTGAACTTTTCTTTAAATAATGAATTCTGAATCTCAAGAAGACATATCCAGAACCTGTGGTAATTGTGTTTTTGTTACGAGGAAAGAATGGCCCATGTCATTCGATGAAATTTGATTGGAAAAGTGGGTTCCTCTTAATTGACCACTGCTCCTTGTTGGTCAGCAAGACAGTGACTGAAATGGGCCCTGTCCCCTCTGTTTCCCTGAAGCCCAGGTGCAGAGATCCCGACAAGGTCCCCCACTGAGCTGACCACAGAGTCCAAATTCAGATCAATAGATACAGAGGAGAAGAGAAGTTGAAAATCACTGGCCTTTCCTCCTCTGAGGAATACACCTGTCTATGATGAAAACGACACTTAGAAGGTTTGGTGCCGCCCCTGTCTCATTTTTCTCTATTGCAACTGAACTATAAAATTACATAATTTTGTTTCTAGTCTGTCTTCCCTACTAGAACATGAGCTCAGGAAGCAGGGATTTCTCTCTGCTTTGATCACCGCTGTGTGCCCAGGGTGCAGCACGGTTTCTAGTATGCAGGAGACACTGGATACTATTTACAGGGAAGACTGCACATTGCTTCTCTTCCCGGGGCCTCTATCTGCTGCCTTCACTTCATTTGTCTTCCTCACACAAGGGCGCCTGTGTTCCGTTCTCCCCTTGATATCAGCAGAGGCTGAGGCAAAGACTGACGGTAGGGGAAGGCCTCGCCTCAGGTGGCGTTGGGTGCATACAGCAAGGCTGTCACTTGGCTCCATGATTGTTATGCAGGAGCAATGAAGGTGACAAGAGTTTGCTGGTTGTCTAGTGGAATGTGCTGGCCACTGAGACAAGGAGGCTTCAACCCCATAAACAGGCCAAATAAAACCCCCATCTTGTGATCTACCTCAAAGGTACTTTAAAAACATTAACCCACCTGCTTCCATGGTAGCCCCAGATCTACGAACCACAGAATGCATATACACACATGACGAAACAAATCCTGATGAAGACTTACATCCTCCTATTTTTTTTTTGTGGGTACCGGGGGTCGAACTCAGGACCTCGTGCCTGAGAGCAGGCGCTTGTGCCGCTGAGCGATATCACTGGCCCCTTTTTCCTTTGTATGCGGGTACCGGGGTCGACCTCAGGACCTCGCGCTTGCCAGGCAGGCACTTATGCTGCTGAGCCATCTCACCGGCCCAACATCTTTCTATTGCTTAATGAACCACATTTTAAAATGGGTTGGTTGAAAAGGCAGGTAAGAACACCTGTGCCCCAGTAAAGCTCTCAGAGGGGCTAACCCACTTGAGTGAGACAGCTTGAATCAATCTGCTCATAAAAAGAGCTTGAACTTCTTTTGATAACTCTGATTATTAGTTTGAAATATTTTCCAATATTTAACTGTCAATAGCCAATAACTTGAGCTCATTAAAATGTCACATGTCCCATTTTTAGACCAGAAGGTACTGATATCTCTAATGGGTAGAACAGGAACCCAAGTTATCTTTCCACACAGAACAATAAACAAAAATCCTTTATTGATTAAATTGTTAATGGTGCTTTCCTGCTGGCAATATTGGCTCCTTCTGTTTACTAACATATACATTATGAAGGACATTATCTTCAAAGTCAATGTTTAAGCACCTGGACCACCAGGAAAGATGGCAGACTAAATGTATGTTTATATAAGTGCTCCTGCTCTCCAATACACACATCCCAAAATTGAGCCAGAAGCTGTACATAGTGAAACTAATAAAAGCCACAGCGCCACAGCATGGGCTCCAGGGGAGTGTCTGAAGATAAAGCAAAAGAGATACATCAATACGCTCCAGAAAAAGGCTCAGTTCAGAAACTATGAAAAATATAGACAAAATGGTTTGGCCCTCAAACAAATGAAATAAAGAATCAAAGACAATGACAGAGTGATCCACAAGAAAAAAGTTTTAAAAAACTAACACGTGAAAGCCATATTATAAACAACAGGGCCTAGCCTCAACAGTATAGAAACCTGAGTCAACAAAATGGAGGATGAGACTTGATGAAAAATCACACAGCATGAAGGAAGACAAGGAGATGAAAGCACCTGAAGACAAATGTGAAGGACAGATAACAGAGAGCCAATGGAATGACAAATTCTTAAAAAAGAGAACAGAACAAATACAAAAATGCAATAAGGCCTACAATGTCAGTATCTCATTGTTCGCTGTGTACCAGAAAAAGTCAACAGACAACTGTCAATCCTGAGATAAACTCAAATGAAGTTACTGAATTTCAAGAATAAACAAAGAATCACACATATCCATGGCAAGCAAGCAGGTTATCTAGAAAAAAGGGAAGAAAAGTCCATGTGGACTCAGATGTCTCATCACCACCAGATATAGATAACAGTAAAGTGACATCCTGAAAGAACTGAGGGAAAAAGGACGTGCTCCGAGAATCCATTAGCCAGCCAACACACACAACGTAAGTAATGGCAACAGCAAGACAAGTGTAAATATGAAAGGGAATCTAACCGACACTGTAATCCAGTCCACCAAACATAAAAACATCAACTCTTGAACGTGGAGTCTTTGTATGAAAGGGCTGGCAGTGAGCACCGATCTCATTCAAACACAGAATTAAGTCTAAACAACTCTAGTAATTACCTACAGCTATACACTTTAAGTTGCCTGTCATTTTAGGTAAAAGCTGCCAGATCCATTTGACTATCTCCTCTGATTAACTACGCCAAAATGGAAACACACAAAAGAAAACCTCTCCTGAGTGGAATTACCTTGCATTACAGAAAATTTTTGGTTTAAAGCTTACCCTTGAGGATTAATATACCCAAGAAATTCCCCAAAAGGAATAACGCTAATTGCCTGGTGTATTATTCAGAGCACTAACCTAGCAACAAGAAGACCCAGCTACTCGCTTTGGTCCTTCTGTTCACTCACCAGGCCACCTTGGCAAACCACTTAACTGCTTTGGGATTCCTATGAAAGTAGAGATGTCCCCGTGTGGTCCATCTACCTCATGGTACTGTAAGGGTCAGATGGGATGCTGAGTATAAAAGTTCTTTGGAATCTATAAGCAAGGCTGTAAAATCATGTCACTGGATGGAAAGAACCCCTGTATTAACTCCTGCATTATGGAGCCAAAATCAGATATTCAGAGACAAAGAAGGGGTCAGATAGCTCCTGTGGATCCTTTTCTACTTCCTGTCATTTCTCTATAAAGTCATCTCGTAGCACTATTAAAAGAAAAGAAATTTAGTGCTTCCAAAGCCCCTGACCTGACTTATTACTGATTTGGAGACAAGGATAGCTTAAGAACTTAGATGCTGTCCCACTTCCCAAGGGAAATGTGTGTCAGTTTCCAGTCTTTGACTCAGTATTTATTAAGTATCTATTATTTGCCAGACACTATTTCAAGTAGTAGACATGGCCCCCAAATAATGTAAATAAGAGGGCATTACGGAGAAACGGGGAAGAGTTTGGCTGAAAAGGGACAGATGTTTGTTTACATTACAATTTATATGTAGAAATCTGACCGCTGGCTTACAGGCAAACCCAGCAAACAATCAGAGAGATGTGCTTAAGCTCAGAGAATCATATACAGTCAAGAAAAAGGAGACATGAATACTTAGGTAAAGGGGCTGACAAACTGAGAACGCAAGATGATCCTCAAACTGTTCTTGTCAGTGAAATGAAGGGTAAGACTTGAGAAAAAAATTCTTAATGAAGAAAAAAGACAGGAGACAGAAGCCAGACTGTACTGGGGTCAGGTGCATATGAGTAAGCCCTAAAGCAGTGGTGGCGAACCTATGGCACACATGCCACAACCGCCTGTTTGGTATCACTGAAAGCTCTAAAAGGTTCCCCATCACTGCTCTAAAGAATATTGAGTCAATGAAACATTGAAATAAAATTTTGCTTTTGCAAAATACTTGTGAAGAATGTGATAGGATTTTTCTATACCATATTTTCCATATTTGACCCCTACATGGTATTTGTTTGAGGGCTTGGCAGTCAATGGGCATTCCTCAAACAAAGCACGGGGAACAAGGTAGTAAGTAACATGACCCAAATCTGCTGCCTCCTTCCCCTACAGCAGATCCCACTTGAAAGTGTGAAGGAGGACAGTTGGAAATCAAGGCCTAATAAGATAGGGATACTGGGCCGGTGAGATGGCTCAGCGGCTTAAGCGCCTGCCCAGCAACCGCGAGTGCCCGAGTTCGACTCCCGGAACCCACATACGAAAAAGGGGCCGGTGATATCGCTCAGCGGCACGGGCGCCTGCTGGCACGCGAGGTCCTGAGGTCGACCCCCCGGTACCCACAGAAAAAAAAAAGATAGGGATACTATCTAATGTTTATAAGGAAGCTAGGGCCTTTAAATGTAAAGGACTATTAATTTTACATCTTTTCTTTTCTGCAATGCTGGGGATTGAACCTAGGATTTTGTGCCTGCTAGGCAAGCTCTCTACCACTGAGCTATACCCCCAGCCCTTCTTTCAAATTTTTATTTTGAGATAGAGTCTCACTAAATTTCTTAGGCTGGCCTTGAACCTGCAGCACTCAGTCTTCTGAGGAGCTGCGATGACGGTCAGGCACCACCCATCCTGTCTTCTGCACCGTAAGACAATAATCACACCGAACAGCCCCATTCCTGAGACACTGACCTGGACCTCAAACAAACAAGCTGCCACATGGCCCGTCTCATCAATCTCTTCTAAGTACATCGATACGTCTTTTACTTGACTGATTATATATGAGTTCTCTGATGAGATCCTTCTAAAAATGAAAGAAACTACCACGAGCTTGGGTAACATAATGACATGAAAGAAAACCATATTCAGTGAAACTAAGAGAAACAGATTTGCAATCAAGCCAAGTGCAGCTGGTCAGAGCCCAACTCCTTCCAGGGAAAAATTCCTCACTATGGTGGCGGTGGGACAACTGTATTGCCACTGTCATGTGACTAAAGGATGAAGACTACTTTGCAACTTCTAAATCAGTAGACTTACTACTGAAAAATTAGACTGACATGAAAAAATCACAGTGAAGAGAAACACAACCTGTGGAGTTGTGTAAGATGCTACTTTGAATGCAGACTCTCAGCTGGCTTCTATTACTAAGAGTAAATATAACATCATTCGTCTTTCCTCACCCAAGTCCCCCGTTAATTCTTATTTCCAATTCTAGCAAAAAATGAAGGAGTGTGAAAATCAGATTGAGCTCCCAAATCTAAAACTGGCTGAAATGAATGAAAATGAAAATGATGAAGGCCCACAGTATTTTTCAAGTAAACTAGAAAGAACTTTTCCCTTCGGTAGTCTATTTTACAACTAGTAAAGTGCATGACACAGGAACTTCCAATTCGTTAGGCGATCACAAAGGAACATGACAAAGATAGAGTGTCAGACTAGTGCAATTTCTACAGGAGCAGAAAGTCTCTATTTCCCACTCTTCATAGGCTTGATACTGACCACAAAGCACTTTTTCACTTACGATCTTTAAAATTAAGCCGTTAAGTGAAAAATTCCAAGACAACTTTTGGACTGCTTTAATTAATGGAATGGAAGCGTACAAACGAATTGTAAAATAATATCAATGCGTCAGTGAGTAAGACCTAATACGAAAGTACCACGCCTCATATAATGAGAATGCAGGCCAGATGGAGGAAGGCGAACCCAGTCAGAGAGCAGAGGAGGGATGCACAGCAGAGAGGGCCCTGGGACTGAATTCTCAAGATGTGCTCAGCTTCTATCTTCTCCTTCCAGATTCCCTGACCCTAGCTGGAAGTTTGGGACAAATATGGTATTTGGTCACAAAGAGCAGCAGCAGTAACTGCTACATCTGGGATGGAGAAGGAACTCAGAATCCAGGAAAGACCGGAGACACTAGGCTCTATGATAATGACAGACAGCGTGAGGGCAAGAGAGCTCTAAGGAGGCTCTGCGCTCTTTCGTGAGGCGCCGACCACACCACAGCAAAATAACATGAAAAATTACTTGAGTTACTACTTTAGTGGAACTTATGGCTGGAATAACTACAGGAAGGGAACCCATGGAAAGATCCAGCTGGTATGGAGAAAAATACACACTCAAGCAGTGGGAATAATTCAGAGTTGGTGGGAAAAAGTGCTCTTTCGCTGGCTTGCAGAAGACGATCTTTCTTCACAGGAGAGGACCACAAAATTCAGCTCCTTGAAAAGTTCTATTAGTCTTGATCTTGTCCCTGTAAAGAAAATAACGGAACGTCACAGTGAGTCCCTGGGTATAACCGCCTCTATTTAACCAACACTTAATCGGAGCATCTAGCTGCAACGATAATTCAAGAACTCTTGCCTTACTCAGAACCCTTACTTAGAATTATTTTCTACACTTACTACAGAAGAATTATTATTTAATTACTTATTTCTTTTTTAAAACAATTCTTTACTCTCAGTTAAAAATCTGATTATAAATGGGGAGTGATGCTAAAGGATATGGGATTTCTTCTTGGGGTGATAAAAATATTCTGAAATTAGTGCTTATGGTTGTAGAAGTCTGTGAATATACTAAAAACAACTTAATTGTATACTTTAAAAGAATGAATTATATGATATGTGAATTATATCACCACAAAGATCTTACTTATAAAAAAAGTCTAGAGAATTTTCTTAGACTTCCTCATGTATAAATACATAACTTCCCATACCTACTACTTTTCCCAGATCTCTACTGATTATCTTATTTGTATAGCTTAACAATTTAATTGTTAATTTAATTATTAAGCTAAACATATTAGAATTTAAAAAATCGTTTTCTGCCAAAATTCATTTGTCTAGCAATACATTAGAAATGGAGACTCATAATTACAACCTGATAAACTATTTAAAGTTTTAAAATTGCCTGGAGAACAACATTCAATTAAGGCCACCTCCTCACAATCCAAATGGACCTTCTTATTTCTAAAGATGGCTTCTGCGTTGTCCAAATTAATCCACCTATCAGACCAACAGTTTGAATTAACTGATGCCCAACAAGCTCTGGCTTATGAATAGACTGAAGAGGAATGAAGGGAACCGATCTGACCCAAGTGTTTCCTGCTGATTAGCTTAATCTTGACTGAGAATAGTGAATGTGTGCCTATGAATGGGGCAAAGAAAAACAGTGGCACAAGTGTGCAGCTGGTCAGAGCACACCTCCTCCAAGGGAAAAATCCCTCACTGTGGTGGCAGTAGGGACAACTGGATTTCTATTATCATATGACTAAAGGAAGAAAATTAAACTCATAAATTTCATCATTTAAGATGTGTAGCATGGAGGTTCCTCATGATACTTTGATAGGAAAAAAAAATCAGTATAGGTATCCTTTGCCCTTTATATCATTCATCAGAAGAGATGAATGCTACAATAATGGTACAAAATTATAAAGCTATATAAATTATATTTGCATGCAAATATCCTTCTGTTGAATTGTGTTAAAGATATTAAGAATCAGGTTTTCAGGTAAGATGAAACATATATAATAAAAATATATTAGGGATGTAAACATATATATATACTAGGGAGTGCTGGGGATGAGGCTTAGTGGTAGAGTCCTTGGATGGCATGCTTTAGGCCCTGGGTTCAATCCCAAGTATCGAAAAAAAATTTAAAAATATACTGGGGAGAAATAATGCAATGTTAGACAAAAATAATCTGTATGAACTTTATACACACATACACAGACGCGCGCGCACACACACACACACACCTGTCCAGAAAAAGAGCCTAGAAAAGGTGTAATAAGCACACCCAACACCCAGATTAGGGATTCTAATAACCATTAAAAAAGTAGAATTCCTTGGGGGAAATAGCTGATTCCACAACAGGTACACAGTAGATATAAGGTGAGCCTAGGATAGCATCTTGGGCCAGGAAGCAGGAGAGCGTTTCAAAGATAAATAAGCTTCTGACAGTGGAACACAGAGGAACCAGCTCAAAATAGCTGCCACTGGCTGGAGGTGCACCAATTCAAGCAGCAAAAAGGACACTGACCACTACATGCAATAATATGGATAAATATCCCAGAAGGCAAGACACCAAAAGAACGCACACTGTACATTCTTGTTTTATGTTTAAGAAGAATACCTCTAGTGCTACAGTTAGAAAATGATTACATGTGGACCCAGAGACAGGGGAGGCAGGAAAGTCTGACTAGAAAGGAGTCTTTTGGGGTGCTGGATATACAGGTATAAAATATATCAAGCTATAAACTTAAGACTCGTGTACTTCACAAAATAAGTATTTTAATAAAATAAACATAAATAACAAAATATTTCAATAAAAAAGTGCTGAGTGTAACAGAGCAAAGCAACAAAAATTTATTAAATCTATAATGCTCAAAAAGGACAAAGCAGAAACTCATTTGGCATCATTTAAAGTGACTTGGTTTTTTTGTTTGTTTTTTGAGACAGGGTCTCACTGTATAGCTTTTATGTTTTGTTTTGTTTTGCTTAATTTTTTGAGACAGAGTCTCACTATGTAGTGCAGGCTGGCTTTGAACTCGCTTATGTAGCCCAGGCTGGCCTTGAACTCACAGCAATCCTCCTGCCTCATTCTTCTGAGTGCCGGGATTACAGGCATGTGCCACCATGCCCAGCTCACTGTATAGTTTAGACTGCCCTTGAACTGACTATGTAGCCCAGGATAGCCTCGAACCTACAGCGATCCTCCTGCCTCAGCCTTCTGAGTGATGGGAATATAGGCATGGGCCACCATGCTAACCTGATTTCTTACCTTGAAAATCGGTGACTTACAGGGAAATTAATCTTTTTCTTTAAATTTAAAGGGAAAATGTTAAACTTACTGGGAAACTGTACTTCAAGGTACCTAAATGGCCTTAGTTGTTGAGAAAGACCTTTATTTAAAAGGGGGAATGTCAGCTAATAACTGTCAAGGAAATGACTAAAAAACGTTTTTTATAAACTCTAGTAAAAGTATCGATAGAGTGACAATTCAACTCCCTCCTTTCCAATTCGGATGCCTTTTCTTTCACTTGCCTAGTGTCTGGCTAGGACTTCCAGCACTGTGTTGAATAAAAGTGGTGAAAGTGAGCACCCTTGTTAAGCCAAAGTGATCAATTAAGGTGAAACCACCAGGTGAATGGATGATGGGTAAGTATCCATTTGTATGGTACAAAAGCAACACCACAAAATGACTTTCTAGTGAAAAAAGGAAAGATGACTACAGTGTGGAAGGATCGGACAGCCATCACCTAAATTATGGTCCATCTTAACATCACTAATGGGTCTCATCATGTAATTCTGCAACAGTGCTGATGGAATGTTCTAGCTAAAAAATAAAAAAAAGCTCCATTGAGTCTTCAGACCAACTTCCAGTTTACAGGAAATATGGAAAGAGAAAACCAAGTGATATTTCAAAGGAGAAATCAAACAAGCCAACGTGGGGATTCTGCAAGACAACTGATACGGATTTGGAGTAACAACAAAATTTTCTAGATTAGTCTTGAGACTACACAGCTGTGGTATGTGGTCCTGGAATGGATCCTGGTTTAGACAAATCAGGAGAATTTTAATGAGGTGAAAGTTTACTGACATGGAAAAGCAGAGATGGATAAATGAAACAGAAGCAGGTTATAAAATAGCATGATTAGTATGATCTCATTTGGGGAAAAATACATACATATATATGTATGTACACAAATGGCATATTGTCTATAAGAACACACAAAGCTGTAACAATGGCAATCTCTGGATTGTCTGGATTGTGGGAATACAGTGATTTCTTTTTTCATCTATTTATGTTTTCTAATTATTTACAATGCACACATATTTCTCGTAATAAAAGGTTATTTTAAATTAAATAAATAGGACCCTTACTCTTGCTTGTACAGTTGGAATTTATAGGTAGTCAGAAGAAAAAATTTGAAACCAAAGATTGAATTCTTTTCCTTAGTAATACATAATAGTAATGGTTGCTTTTCTATGACTGATAACTTCTTTCATTTTCAATTTTTATTGTGATAAACTATACATAACAGAACTTACCATCTTAACCATTTTAAGTGTACAGCTGACTGGCATTAAGTTGTGCAATCATCACCACCATCTATATCCAGAACTTTTTCATCATCCCAAACTGAAAGTCTGGACTCACTATGCAACAACTCCACATTCCCTCTTTTCTCCAGACTCTGGTGACCACCCTTCTACTTTCTGATTCCATGAGTTGGATTACTCTAGCCACCACTATAAGTAGGATCATGCAATATTTGTTCTTTTGGGTCTGACTTGCTTCATTTAGTGCAATAGCTTCAAGTTTCATCCATGTTGTAGCATGTATCAGAATTTCCTCCCTTTTTAAGGCCAAATAATATTCCATTGTATGGTTATACCACATTTGGTTTCTCATGACTGATAATTTTAACTTTTTTATTTTTTCAGTTTCAACCCAAAGAATTTCTCTGAGCATCCTTCTGTCAGTCTCTAAGGATGATGACAAATTGCAAGCTTAATTGTTTTTGAAATAAAACTGATAGCAGGACAAACACCTTGCTCAGTGTTAATACCTCTCCAGTGCAAGGGTTCCTAGAAAAGGGGCTACCCTATTCAAACAGAGACGCTGGCTACCCAATTCTTGCTATTCTTCTGTCTGGGGGTGAAGACTCTGCTCTAATTTTTCTTTCTTAGGGATCATGTTGCTTTTCCAGTGATAAAACTACAAAGAACATCTGGCAGAAAGTATCACTCAGTTGTTTGGCTGGTACATTCTGGGGACAAATCAGATATTTTATAATGGAAATCAAAGTGGTACATAACTGTTTAGCCTTGTATTTTGATGCATCCCTGGGTTCACTGCTGGGATTGCTCCAGTCGTCAGCTTCAGGTGTGGTCTTATAATGGCGCCATGCAGACTTATTGAAAACAGGCAGCCTCTCAAATGATTCACTCGAAAGAGCCTATTGGAAAAAAAATATATACACCAAAGGCCCATGGTGTCATTTCTCTCACATGAAATACTAACCCCAAATTTACTACTAAAAACATCAGAAACCATAATTCATACTTCTGGAATTATGTTAAAATTATATTTTAGCAATCTACTTAGACTAGCTAGGAAAAAACTGAAGCTTCTTTAAAGAAATGAAAATATTCACCTACTCAAAATCGGTACTGAAGTACATATGATTATAAGAAAGTACATTTTAATTCTGTTAACACTGCTTTGAGATACTCAGTAGTTTTGACTGCATATTCTTAGACCAAGCACTATTGTTCATGGGGCAGTTGCTCCACCAAAGGGCTTAGGAAGAAATAAGTCTTATACATGCCAGATTTATATATATGCCCATCAAGTGATATCAAATATCCATCATTTAGGGGCTGGCAATACAGCTCAGTGGCAGAGCATGTGTTTAGCATGCATGAGGCCCTAGGTTCAACCCCCAGCACCAAAACAACAAAATCACATCATTTAGATGCATTGGCATCTAAGACAAATACTCCAAATAACTGGTTAAATTATGGGATCACATTTGTAGTATACTATGCCATGGTTAAAAAGAATGAGCCAAAGATATGCAAGATACATTGGAAAGTAAAAACAAAAACAAGTAAGACCAAGATGCTGACATTTCATTTATATGGGAAAAGATTAGATTTCTTTCCCATATGTTTGTATGTGCAGAATCAATTCTAGGAGGGCCCACAAGAAACTAGAACCCATGGTTACCTGTGGGAAAGAGAACTGGTGGCTGAGGGCCAGAGGTGAAAAACTGAGTTTCCTCCTTTTGCTTTTAAAGTTGTATTATATGTCCATATTACCTACTCAGAAACACTCCAAATATTCTAGTTTTAAAAATAAAAGTCTAACATGAGCAATATAGGAGAAAAATCATGTTACTGAGAATTTTATTACATCAACCTTTTATATAACCATATTATCATTAGTGAATTCTCAGAACTTGGGAAAGCCTACAAATTTTTAAAGCTAAAGACTAAAAGACTTACAATTATTGAACATCTGTCTCCTTGTCAATTAGATCTTTCAATGAACATGCACTTTTGAAAAATCATAAATTAAAATTATGGTTTTAAAAATCAGCATTTTGAGTTTTATATCTCTGTATTCATATCTTGCTATATCTGAGCATAAAATCAAGGCTGAGACATAACACGGTTTTCATGTGAAATGGTAAATCTGATCTGAATATAAGAGATGACACAGTGCTATTCTTAATTAGAATTAGAATATATGGCCTTAAAAAGTAAAAATGCTTCTTCATTAACAGAAATAAAATGCAGTACCTTCAAGTAAATGACAGCATCAGTACCTACTCCTTCCATGGAATATAGTTTTAGATCTCCCTGAAAATATCTAGCATATAGACGAGAAATCGGCAAACCATAACCAAATCCAGCCTACCAAGAAAAGAAAATTAATACAATGAGTCAGGCACAAATGTTTCATATGAAGACCATTCAGAGAAGATTAAAATAAATTCTTGATTCAGATTTAAATCAAATGAATTATGAATTCAACCTTTACAATGAGTAATGTGCTTATCTATGGCAAAATCTATTTTCACGCTGCAAAAAAATTTTTCATATGTTTGGATAATAACAGAAATATTCCAATTTTGACTAATTTTTTTTAGTATTTTAATGTAAATTTTTAGCACTTTTAAAAAGGAAATCTAAAATCAGGCAGAATTTGATCTGATGACCAAAATAAACTACAACATTTGATTTCCATTATCAGGTTTCCTTGCTCTTTCAAGTGAAAATGTCTAGCAATAGAGTTCAAATCCACCAGCACCAAGGCTGAAACACTGAAAACAATTTCCTGAGAAGATATTTTCTATGATTCTGAAAGTGCTACAATATGTTGATATATTGAGTACATATATTTTTAGAGATAAGCAAAAAAAAAACCCTCTAGTACCTTCTTATATCTCTATGTCATAAAAATCTGACAGCCAATAATAAATATTTAAATAAATGAAAAAAGCGTCAGATATTGGTGAGAACCATAAGGAGAACTGAGACTAAATTTAGTAACTTTTGTGGTGGTCATGGATGGGTTGGGGGAGATGCTATCCCACCAAGCCCTAACACCTCTGATTAAACCTGTGAAAGATTAGGGAAGGAGGGCAGTGAGATAAACCATATATAAAGTCATGGTCACATGGGCTTTAGACTCACAGATCTAAGTTGAAATGTACTTTTTGTGCAACTCAACAGTTTACATAACCTCTTTGAGACTGTTCTCTCATTCAATGTGTCATAAAAAGTGTACCTCAGAGCTGCTGTAAGGATTCAATGATATAATAAGTGCAAAGTCTTGGCACAAAGCTTAATACCCAGTAAAACTAAATAAAGCGAAGAAGGTATTGTGGCTAAGAGCAGCAATTTTACCAAGTAACATGGATTTCTGCCATTTTCTAACATCTCCCCTTGATATCTTCCTTAATGTTGGGCCTAAATGAAAGGGCGGGGGTGAATGATCGTACCCTGTCATTTAAGGACTTTAGTACTTGTTAAGAATGGCCAACAGTGGGCCGGTGAGATGGCTCAGCGGTTTAAGCGCCTGCCTTGCAAGCGCGAGGGCCGGAGTTCGACTCCCGGAACCCACATACAAAAAAGGGGCCGGTGATATCGCTCAGCGGCACGGGCGCCTGCTGGCGCGCGAGGTCCTGAGGTTGACCCCCCGGTACCCACAAAAAAAAAAAAAAAAAAAAAGAATGGCCAACAGTGAAAATGAGATATCCATAGTAGTCACTGAGGTAACCATAGCAAAGAAATCAGTGTACTCCAGGAAGAGACCCAAGGAATCTGCCTCCTATGATAAAGCAAGGCCCAAGCCTGCCCTCAGGTCTAACAGGGACCAGTGGACAATGCAGCACTCCCTGTGGGGAGGCAGGGAAGCCCAGAGTTCAGAGGAACACAGAGGAGGGGCCTCTTCTTTGGATTTGGTAGGGTTCAGGAAAGGTTTCCCAGAGTGTCGAAGGATCAATAGGAGTTAACTGGGCATATAGTCATGAAAAAGAAACACATGTGTCAGGCCACAGAGGTGTAAAACTCTAAGTTGTGAGGTAAGGAAATGATGTTTTCCAGTAGACCATATCCATGGGTCCACTTTAAAGCTGAGGACGGCTTACTAACTGGAAGGGACAGCAATGGAAGCATTTCTTCAAAGGAACACCCACACAGTATATTGGAACGAACATGGACACAGCCAGTGCCAGCTCCACCATTAATTAGCTTGGGCAAGGCACAAACCTCATTTCCTCATCTCTATGATGGGCGGGTGGCTTCGTATTTTAAAGTCGCTTACTTCATTTCTTTAGTTCCATAAAAAAACAACTATGACCTAATTGCTACCTCAAGATATATTTTAAGACCTGGAATAGACAATCCATATTCCTTTTAAACAACTGGGGAAGGCGCTTGATTTGTTTGTAGTGCCCATTTTTCTTTTGAGGTTTATTTAAGTAGGTACCCAAACGTGGCCACTGCAATCCCTTTCCAAAATGATCTCTCAGGAATTTTCCTGAATCCAACATAAGTGACTTCCTCTTTGCTTTCTGCATGCTGAGTTAACAAACTCTATCTCAAATAAACGATGCAAAGTGTTGATTTTATACATACAAATAAAATATAATCTTATGTGCTTATCAGTCAGGCAGGACTTTAAAATGAAACTTAATTTATACCCTGAACCATTCTGCAGACTGATAGATATGTTGCTTTGTTTAATGACAAAGGGTTCAATTGTTGTTTGTCAATTAGAAACACTCAGCAGGGGAAGAAAGTGTGGCCCTACCAGGATCTAAATGCTACCATGGTAACCAGAGGCTTTTCTCACTGCCTTAATAGGGCTGAAGGTTATTTTCAGAGTGTGACAGAAAGGGCTCTGAAAATGCATATACCACCTATATGTTTTATGCTTAGATTATTTAATTTAAAAAAATTAAATGTTTTTATAACTGAACATTTTAATTATATAAACAAATTTGATGTTGGAAATTCAGAGGCTCTGGGTGATTTGGGTCTCTACGGTATGCAGCGCCGAAATGCCCAGGACCAAGCTGCAGCTGCACACCCTGCAGTCCGTTTGCTCGCACACTGGTAACTTCCACCCTCCCCAAGGGTGGTGCTGCGTGGTAATGGTGCTCCAGTAGCAGCCTTACTGCAGTGAAAGGCTTTTCTGCTGTATCGGGGAGTGAGGCGCTCAGCTCAGAGTGTTTCTTAGTCAAATTAGAGAAGCAATCTAACTCCAAAGGACTCAGAAAGTAGGCAAGGCAAAAAGGTCCCCCTTCTCCAAACCCTACAGGGAACATTCTAATTCAACCAGGCTACTGCGACAACCCGGGGAGATGGGCAGCTCCCTGGCCCTCATGTGGATAGAGTCCCTCCCCCGGTTAATGATCTTTCCTTTGGCGGCAGTTTGCAATGTTTACCAAAGGGGCAGCTCTTGTGGGCTCCAGGCTAGGTCTCGGAGCAGTTGAATACATGTAGTTGAAAAGACGATCTATTTTGCGAAGTGGAACTCCACCGCCCAGGTCACTTATCTGTAGTACACAAAATGTTAAAAATAAAAAGATACCAGTCTATAACTTAAAGTAGGAGGCAATGAAGTCATTAAAGTCATTCTAGAGTACTCCAAAATGTGGAAAGGCTTTGAAAACCCACTGAAATATGGTTCCTACGCGAACAGTATAAAACAAAGAAGGCAGAGTAGTGCAGGAGGATCCACGTGTGGGGTTGGGGTCTTATTCAATGAAGTTTAACTGAGGTAACTCAAGCCAAGAGTCCAGCACAGTACCGTCACGTGTCACTTAACGACAGGGACACATTCTGAGAAATGTGTCATTGGGTGATTTCAGCACTGGGCTAACATCATAGACTGTGCTTACACTAACTAAGTTGGCTATAACGTCACTATGTGATATAATCTTATGGGACGACCATCATATGTGCGCTCTGTTGTTGACTAAAGTGTTGTGACACAGGGCTGTACTTAAAAATAAGACACTCAATGAATGGCAGTTTTCATCCCTTGCCTCTGATTTCTTGATGTCTAGATATTATTAAATCAATTGATAATTAAAATATACACACAAGTAAAGCAGTTACCTTAATGGACAAATCTTCTTTACCCAAAGTAACAAGAGTTTTAACAGCAGGGCAGCCCTCTTTTCTATCTTCATACAATTCAACTGTTGCTCTCATTGAGTTCTAAAATAATGAGACCGTTTGTTAAAGCACACTGCTGACTCATGAACCACAATTTTACTTATTTATTTGGTGCTGGGGATTGAACCCAGGGCCTCATGTTAAGCATGCACTCTACCACTGGGCTAGTCTCCCAACCCCCAAAATCATAATTTTAAAAAAGAAACAAGTACAAGATTACTTATACCCAGCAATTCTTTTGTGGGGCAAGTATTAGTTGGATTTACATGGCATTTTTCCCTCTTGAGAGCTTGGATAAACATATGCTCAGATAAAGGAAAAATTTCCTGACAGTTTATTTTGTTTTGCATCTAGTTTTAGCCCCATCTAACATGCTAAATATTTATTTTTCTTTCTTACCTTCCTCCCTTTTTTTCTTTTTTTGCTTTAGGGTATTTAAATTATTCAACTCAACCTGGAAGGATGTTTTTATCACATGTAATGAGGCTGCAGAGGCTGATTTGTGCACTTTAAATCCTATTTATCAGTCTGCATTTATAGAGCACCTTTCTTCTAAAGAAGGCAGAAAAACTGAAATGATTCATGCTTCCCATAAAAATTAATCATTTGGTTGAAAAAAGTAGAAGAAATATCATTTAAAAAGAAATTCTGAAAAAGCCACAGCTGTTAAAAAGTTCACAATTGAATGCCCATCTCCACCTTAAAGTGTTACATCAGTAACATTCTAATTTTTGGAAGCAAATCAGCATAACTGATTTTTCAGGTGTTCAATTTAATGTCTTACACATTGGAAGAGATGGAATTTTAGCTTAAATGCCTTGTGTCTGTACTACAGTGATGTAAATGCCATTCGTTACTGGGTAACAAAAACAATAATTTAGGCCACAGGAAGGTATGTCCAACTCATGGCCCATGGACCACATGTGGCCATGGACAGTTAGCAATGAGGTCCCACCAGACAGGAAACTTTTAACATTATTATGTTATTTTTAGTGATATTTTTCATGACTCGACTGCACGGTGCTCAAGCAGGGACTGTGCAGGCAACAATGGACCCAGACATTGATGCACTGATTTCACAGAACAAGTTTTGTGCTTATGTTGCTCTGGTTTAAAAATGTTACAATAAAATATTCAAGAATAAAGGAAGTTTTGTTCCTTATACACAGTAACTACATTATATTTTTTATATGTGGCCCAAGACAATTCCTCTTCACTCAGTGTGACCCAGGCAGGCCAAAAGGTTGAACACCCGTGTTTTATTTCGTATCCTTTCTGGTCCAGTTCATCCATGTCCTTCCCTCCCACCTCTGTCAAATCTTCTGAATTGATTCAAATATGTAAAAGGGTTACAGGGTCTCTCAGGACCGGAATAACTACTAATGCACCAACATAGTGCTCAGAAGCACAGATACGCATAAACATGTTTTTTATTTTGGTCTGGCTACTATGAATAAAGCCTTTGCCAGGTTTGAAAATTAAAGGGCATCTCTAATCTCATAACTTAAGGAAAAACAGTATGGATTTTATGTAAAGTCACTAAAGTACAATTAAGTTTCAAAATCAATATGTACTAATATTCACAAAAACTATACTGTACACAGCAATTTTTCATCTCACAGTGTACAAATTATAAAACCCACAGGATATCAGAAATAGAATTTTTAAAATGGTTATGCAAAACCTTTTTCTTATGCTAATCTAATGAATCCATTATGCCCTGAATCAAAGTAATTTAAAATGAAGACTTCTTTCCATGTTTTTAAATTCCACTTACCTTGAACAACTCAAATAGCATGTGAAACAGATGTGAGGGCACATAAACTACCTGAATAGGTTTGTCTGGTGCTTTGGCTGAAAACAGAGACAAAACTGTCAATGAATAAGGACCAAGATGACAGGAGAGTCAAGAATGATGTTTGCATGCTATTTTTGAAGTACATAAACCAGAGCACTATAAAAAGCTAATTTAGGCTCCCACCTCTCAAGGCAGGGATGAGCAAAAACATCATGCTTCAGAATCAAAACAAATCTTGGGTGAAAATCTAGTTAGCTATGTGACCTTGGATAAATCTCTCAAGCTCTCTGAAACTTAGTTGAGCAAAACTGGAATCTATCTATTCCCCAATATTCTGAGCATTTCATAAGGACAATAAAATATCACTTGGTCAGTTCCAAATCGGGGGGACACCCCACTACTGACTCCAGTGACGGTCAGCTGAGGGAATGTGAAGCCACCGGAGGAAAAGGGCTGGTGAATTGGACTAAGCCGCGGTGCTAAATTTTGGTAACATATGATAGAGCAGAACGTAAGGTTCACAACACTTTTTCTACTAGCAGCCAGCAGCGAACCCCCCGGAGACCCACAGTCTGTTCTCCTTGCATCAGGGATCTTCTGAGGAAAATCTGAGAAATACTGAATCCCATGCCAAACACTAAGAACAGCGTGGCGTAGAGAGGAGACGCTCAGAAATGTAGTCCTTCCCCCTGGTGATCCGAAATCACTTAAGAGATTGAAGCTACATGAACTTTCTCAAGTAGAACACACACACACACACACACACACACACACACACTCACTCATGCTATAATTTCAACCCACTTCCTCTAGCAAATGATTCAAAATAATATAAATTAGAGTTACCATTTATTTGGTTCTTAGCAGTTTACAAAGAGCTTTCACACACATTATCCAATTGAATTCTTATTATAATACCTCAAGGCTCATAGGGTAGGTGGCATTATTTACAGGTGAACAAACAGGCTTTGGAAAGGCTGACCTGCCCATGGTAATGGAAGTGACACTGAAACTAGATGCTTGGTGTGAGAGCTGTTTTGGAGGGGATCAAACCCAGAGCCCTGCTGTACCACTGACCTATATATCCAGCCCCCAAGAGCTCTTGATCCCAGATAGTGGATCTTTCGATGACCAGTTATTTTTAAAATTTAGTAATACCCCTCCATCCATGCCCACGGGCAGCTACTTTATTACTTTGCTGTACTCCTTTGGTTGATATTTACATTCTGTTCTGTAACTCTAATTAACTATTGTAACTATTCTATATGTTACTTACACGTCCTTCTAAGAAAAGCTGAAAACCAGTAGTGTCAGTAACATTATAACTACGTAAGCAAGCGTAAGTGTTGATCACTGCAGAGCAGCCCTAACAGTGTACTAGAAGGATTCCCTTTAGAATTCAGTGACGTCACTTGGAGGAAAATGTTTGTAAGCCTTTATGATGAAACGGATTCTCTTTAGACTCCTCTAACTGCTCAACACTATGCTTTTTTAGGTTGCTTCATATTTAGTTTGTGTCATTCTTGCACAGTTGTGTATTTTTCCTGGCGTTTCTAACTACCTCTTCTCTTGGGCAACTGGACAAGAAACATGCTTTCCTCATGCAACACCAAGATCTTCCATTCTTTGTGATTTTTTTTTTTCAGTATTTGAGCCTGCACAGGGCATGCTAGGTAAGTGCTCCACCACAAAGTTACATCCCATTACATCTCAGCCCTTTAAATTTTAAAAAAAAATTTTTTTGAGACAGGGTCTCACTACGTTGCCCAGGCTGGGCTGAGACTAGCAATCTCCCTGCCTCAGCCTCTGGAGAAGCTCAGATTACAAGTGTGTGCCACTGTGCCCAACCATTCTCTAAGATTTTTCAGATTATAACTGATTGATTTCCAAACATGCTGCATAGCCATCATCATAGAATTGTTTTGATTGAAGTTCTAGAATGTTTCCCCCTATTTCTTATATCCATGCTATACACCCTGCATCAGTCAGGCAACCTACCTCACTCCTTCTACCTATGATTCACTTGATTGAAGGTTTTGGTAGGTAAAGAATTCTGTATTTGAACTCTCTCTCTCACACACTCTCTCTCAGAATTTAGTAAGAGGGGTCTTTGGCAATAACAGCACAGATGATAATTTTAATATCACTTACATTTCATTCATGCTACTGGCATTTGCCAAGGTCTGATACACCATAGTTGTAATGTTCTTGTTTAAGAGTGAAGGACTGGACTCATCATCCAAGGTAGTGATGCTCTTTTTCCCCAGGCTCTCCCCTAAGTGGGAAGGCTTAGAGCTCTGTGTACCTTATCAAGACTTCTCAACTGGCTCTAGGACAAGCAGAGAGGAAGTTGGCCTCTGACAGGCCCCCAAATCCTCAAATGAAGGAGGCTTTACTTACATCACTCGTACATGAACAGTCTCAGTTCTTTCTAGGTTGTTCTTAAACAAGAGTACTCTTATTTGGGTGTCAGCAGGCAGATCTGGCCAGAGTCAAACTACTCCCCAACATCCCTCCATGTTGTTCCTTAGACCAGCTTTCAGCTAACTCCTACCCATTGGCTTTCCTTCCCATTCCAGGCCTTTGCATCACCTAGCTCTGCTCCAGAGTCCCTCCAGAATAATCTTCGGCAAACTGGTTGCCAACTCTGCTGCAGCCTCCTCCTTTGTGGTTCCTTCTGCTCTATCCCATCACTCAGCATACTTCCATCTGGTTACCCTCTTTCAGGAGCTGGTATGAGTGCTCGTGTCCCCTCAAATTCATATGCTGAAACCTAATCCCCAAAGTGATGGCATTAAGAGGTAGGGTCTTTGGGTAGTGGTTAGGTCATGAGGGTGGAGACCTCGTGAATGAGATTAGTATCCTTATAAAGAGACCCCAGAGAACTCCGTACCCTTCTTCCATGTAAGGACACAGCAAGAAGTCATCTATAAACCAGGAAATGGGCCCTTATCAAACACCAAATCTGCTGACACCATGATCTTGGACCTCCCAGCCTCCAGACCCATGACAAATAAACGTCTTCTGTTTAACCCACCCAGTCTTAGGTATTTTTATTATAGTAGCCCAGTGGGACTATGACAGTGGTCCACTGATAAGCCCCTTGGTTTTCTTTGCTATTTTTCTTTGGATTTTATTGTTGTTTTAATGGAGCCGAGGAACAAGCTCAGTGCTTAGTTTATCTTGTACCAGGAGGCATGATTATTTATATAAACGGCCTCTGAATTCAACCTTTTCACTCCAAATCTTAGAGAAATGAAAAGATCTTTTATAGTGTTGGCTTTTTTTTTAGTTCAAATAACATTCTCTAGGAGCCATCTAAAGGCTTGCTCAATTACTAGCACTTTTATTTGGGAACATTATAGTTTAGATTTCTTTCCTTCCTTTTAAAACTATGTCAAATGGTTTTGTCCATGATTCTTCCCTTATCCTGGGTCTATTGGCTGTCAAGTAGTAGATGCTTAATAGACATTTGTTGACTTTCTAAAATAACACAAAAATGGAATATAAATTTTCCATTTAAGGGTACATTTAAAAAGTCAATGGAAGGCCGGTGAGATAGCTCAGCGGCATAAGCGCCTGCCTGGCAAGTACGAGGTCCTGAGTTTGACTCCCGGTACCCACATAAAGGAAAAAAAAGGGCCGGTGATATCACTTAGTGGCACAAGTGCTTGCTGGCAAGCGTGAGGTCCTGAGTTCAACTCCCGGTACCCACACACACAAAAAAAGTCAATGGAGGAGCTGGGTGTGGTGGCACATGACTGTAATCCCAGCACTTGGGAGGCTGAGACAGGAGGATTGCTGTGAGTTTGAGGCCAGCCTGGGCTACCTTGTGAGTTCAAAGACAGGCTGAACTACAAGCGAGACCCTGTCTCAAAAAAAAAAAAAAAAAAAAACCAAAAAACAAAAAACCAACCAAACAAAAAAAGTCAATGGAAAAATGGTTCAGGTTTTTTATGCTCAGGACTCAAGAAATAATAAAGCCTCTATGTTGCACAGTCATTGCTCCATATACCACTAGTTGAAGCAGCATTTAATAAATACCAATAGGACTCTATACAGGCATAAGGAATTTTATTTTCAGATAGTTCTACTATAAGAATGAAAGAAAAAAAGAACTAGAGGCTAAGCAGAAAAATGCATTTAAAAGAAAAGATAGTGTACTTGAAGGTGGCTAATCCACT